>CM076846.1:149754419-150322414 GCA_039519185.1 Astragalus membranaceus | reverse complement strand
CACTTCCCGTAAACAGCATCCCAAGAACCTACGCACAGCCACGGCCAAACTACCAGCAGACCCGTCCAAATTTCCGCCAAACACAAGTCAACTTCCCACCATTCCTTAAACTCTCCATTACCAACACCGAACTGTTCCAACGATTGGCAGACGCCCGCTTGATTGCAGGAGTCCCCGTGAAAGATTGGGAGCCTCCATTCCCAGCATGGTATAATCCAAACTTAACTTGTAAGTACCACATGGGAGCCGCAGGACATTCCATCGAGGATTGTGAGGCCTTCAAGACGGCTGTAAGAAGATTGATTGCTCATGGGAAGTTGGACATTCAGGAAGAGACGGGGCCAAATATCAATAGCAACCCTCTCCACAATCACGATGGAAATAGGGCAGTGAATATGTTGGAAGGAGACCAAAAGACTATCAAGAAGGTCTTGGGACTCCGGACCCCTATGATAGAAATATGGGAAGGATTACACCGGGCTGGCTATGAAGTGTTGGCACCAACAAAGGAGGTCGTAAAATATGTCATGTATAACGAAAAGAAAAAGTGTGTGTACCACCATAGTTGTGAAGGCCATGATATTGAAGATTGTTGGGACTTCAAAGCTCGAGTTCAAAGCCTAATGTCACTAGGAGTGGTGCAAGCTAGGGGGTTTATGTTTCAAGAGGTGATTGATGTTGTAGAACGTTTTGTGCCTAAAGTTCCACCGCTCAACCAACCTGCAGCACCTAAAAAGGTGGTAGTGACTATAAAGAAGCCCACACCTTTTGCATGCAAAGACACTCATGCAATTCCCTGGAACTACGAGACCCGGGTCGAAGTTGTGGGAGGCTCCACTAAAAGTGAAATAGGCAAGAACAAGGGGGTTGAGGAGTCTGTGGACAACCTTGCAAGTGTTAGCGGAATAACCCGGAGTGGGCGATATTTCGGTCCGGAAGAGTCCGAAAAGAAAAAGAAAGAGAAAGAGGCCGAAGAGCCATCAGAAGAAGAGTTCCTAAAAATCATGAAGCAGAGTGAGTAATGGAATAATTGATAAGAGAGGTCACCTCTCCCACTTCTTCGCAAGAGGCGGTAAACCTTACAAACCAGATATGCACACTTTACTCTTCCTTGAATCTCAACTTAGCTCACCGGTATATCACTTTTGATCACTCTTATGAGAAAATCTGGTGCATGGGTAGAGGCTCCAATTACCTCGAAGCTGGCCATGGAAACCAAGAGACGCTAGCTCGTGAGCAACACGGTTCCCTTCTCTATTAACCCAGGTAATTAAATCCACAACTGTGATAACTAGATGCTGGAAATTTGATGTCTTGCAAGATTCCTTCTAATTCATTTACCATTTTATCTCCTCTGCAAGCTTCTATCAAGGTGAGGTTATCAGACTCGAAGATGACTTTGCTGATATGAAGATTCTGACCCAATTGGAGGCCTTCTCTCATGCACAGGGCTTCTGCTACTATTGGCGACAGAGCGAACAACCAAGACACCGCCATGGTAAGAACCCTTCCTCCTTCTTCTCGAACTACGATTCCACAAGAACCTTTCCCTGTTGAGGCTTGGAAAGCCGCATCTGTGTTGATCTTTGTTATGCTAGGTCTAGGAGGTCTACACTTTTTCGCACACACCACATGGGGGGTTCTAGGAGCCCTTTCTTCAATGATGCCTTCGGATCTCCTATATTCTAAGCATTGAGATTTGGCCATGATTAGGGTAGCCAAAGGATTAGGATTGGTTCCATTAAACACCCAATCATTCCACTACAACATTTTCACCCTATGGCAACGCCTAAAATTGCAACGTCAAAAAAAACCGTTGCCTTAGACATCAATGGCAACGGTTTTTTGGCCCCGCTGCTGATTCATTTTTTTAATTTTTTTTATTGGCAACGGTTCGAAACTGTTCCCAAAAGGTCTACAGCAACGGTTTTTTGTTTATACTTTAGCCAACGGTTTATAAACGTTGCCATATGGATAATTATTAAAAAAATAAAAACTTAGGCGCTAAATACTACCGCGTTTTCTAAATTCCCAAATTTTTTGTGCCAAACCAAAAACTCAACACCAAAAATAACCCACCCACAAAAATTCACTCACGCACAAAAAACCATTCACGCAGCAAACCTCTTCTCTCTCAATCACTACAAAAAAAAACGTTATTTGCGACGGACATTAGCGACGGAATGTTTTTCCCTCGCTAAAACTGACATTAGCGACGGAATTTGCGAGGGAATAAAGGTCTTCGGTTTTTTGAAAATTAGCGACGAAAGTTAGTGCATTAGCGACGGAACTGTCCGTCGCTAATTGTTTGGAGGGAAACTGAAATCTGAACAGCACGGAAACCGAAGCGATTAGCGACGGAAATAGTAGTCCCTCGCTAATGTTTTTTGACCGTTCCACCTTGGTTAGCGTGAAGGGATTAGCGACGGAATAGTCCCTCACAAATTCCGTCGCTAACCCCAATTAAAATTAAAATCAGATCCCTTTTCCTCTCTCTGTTTCCTCTTATGTTTCCTTTCCTCTTCTGTTTCCTCTCACTCCCTCACTCTACTCTCATGACCCCAACCCCACCACACCCTTTGCAGCAGCACCACCCCACGACCACCGCACCACCGCCGCTCAACCGTCACTCCTCTCTCTCTCTCCTACGCGACGTCGCTCTCTCTCCTCTCTCTCTCTCTCCTACGCGAACACTTCTCTCACCGGAGCTCTCCGTTTTCGCCACCATCGGAGCTCGCCCTCCTCACCACCACCGGAGCTCGCCCTCCTCACCACCGGAGCTCTACTTTGGAGGTTTTTTTTTACTGATTTTAATTTTTTTTTACCAACTGATTTTATTTGATATTGTTTTGTTAGGATTTGTAAAATTAATTTTGTGATATTGTTGTTTGGTAATTTTAGTGAATTTAGTTTTGTGATATTGTAAAATTAATTTTTGATATTGTTTTAGTGAAATTGTGTTTAGGATTAGAAATTGAAATTGGGTAGAAATTGAAATTGTGTTTTAGGTTTTAGGATTAAGTTTAGGATTTATAGAAATTGTGTAGGATAAAAATTGTTTGTTGAAATTGAAAAAGTTGTTTTATTGAAACTGAAATTAATAGTGAATTGATTTATGTTTTTTGCTTGAAATTGAAATTAATAGTTGAAATTGAAGTTGATATTGAAGTTGTTGTTGAAATTAATAGTTGAAATTGAAGTTAGTTATTGAAATTGAAGTTGAAATTGTTTAGGATTGAAATTGTTGGTGTTTGAAGTCTCACAACCGCACCGGAGTGCGCACCGTCACCGAACCACGTATCGCACCGGACCTCAATCTCATAACGGTTAGTTTCCAAAATAAAATAATTGTTGTTTTCATGAACCCTAGGTTAGATGACTGTGTGTTGTTGATGGAAAAGGGTGAGGTGATGCCGTCCCTCACCCCCATATTTTGCTCGAAATCATCTCCATTGAGATAATTGCGAGGCAATACTAACAACAGTAAGGTTGGGAGTTATACGAAATAACTTCCTTCACTACTTGGATGGAAAAGGGTTTTGTGCTGTCCTTGACCCCCATACTCGGCTCGGAATCATCTCCACTGAGATCATATCGATGCCACTAACTTGATAGATTATTGGGAATGTTAACACGTTTTTTTAAATGTGTGTAGATGAATTTGTATGAATTTAATCGTGAATGGGTGTATGATCGGTTATATCCGAGAAGAGCGGGTTTGAAGGAATCTTTTGTAATTGGGGTTGAACAGTTTCTTGTGGTAGCGTGGCGACATGAATTGGCTAAACGGGAAAAGGGGGTTAGATGTCCATGCTTAAAATGCGACGGTGTACCTATTAGGACCGATAATGAAATCAGGGAGCACTTGTATCAATGGGGGTTTAGGCCTAATTATTGGATTTGGGTGGACCATGGAGAACAACGACGTCAAAATTTTGAGGTAGGGGCTTCAAGCAGTTCTGGTGTTGGTGTTCCACGTAATGAAATTTTTGAGTCGATGGAAAACATGATTTGTGATGGTCTCAGGCTGAATGTGCCATTTGATGAGCCTCAATATGACGATCATGATGAACTTCCAAATGAAGAAGCACAAAAATTTTATAATTTGTTAAGAGATTCAAACAAACCGTTGTTTGAAGGCTCGCCACAGTCAAAATTATCTATGTGTGTGAAACTTTTAGCTCTCAAGTCCATGAGTAATATTTCTGAGGTGGGTTTAGACTATGTGACTGAAATGATGTTGGAAGCGACACCTAATAAGGATAATTTGCCAAAAAGTTATTATGAAGCAAAGATGTTAGTTTCGAAGCTGGGATTGAAATTTAAGAAGATTGATTGTTGTGAGAAAGGGCACATGTTGTTTTACAACAACGAATTTGGTAAAAATGATGGTGAGCTACTTGAATGCAAATTCTGTGGAAAGCCAAGGTATCATGATTGTAAAGGGGCAAAACGTAATTATAAACATATCCCTGTAAAGTCGATGTTCTATTTGCCTATAGTTCCCAAGGTTGCAAAGAATGTTTGCATCAACCGAAATTGCGCAGAAAATGACTTGGCATTATGACAATAGGCGTACCTCAGACGACATTTTACGCCACCCATCCGACGGTGAAGCGTGGAAGCACTTTGATCAAGTGCATTCGGATTTTGCCTCAGACCCACGGAATGTTCGGCTTGGCTTGTGCTTTGATGGGTTTACTCCATATATCCAAGCATCGGCGTCACCCTACTCTTGTTGGCCAGTCATTGTTACCCCTTACAATCTTCCTCCTGAAATGTGCATGACTAAACCGTATATGTTTTTGACTTGTCTGATACCTGGTCCATCCAATCCAAAAGCTAACATTGATATCTTTTTGGAACCTCTTATTGATGATCTTAAGAGATTGTGGGGGGGGTGTTTTGACATATGATGCAGCACGAAAGAAAAATTTTATGATGAGAGCGGCATTGATGTGGACAATTAACGACTTTCCTGCTTATGGTATGTTGTCTGGTTGGGGGACTAGCGGTAAATTGGCATGTCCCCACTGTATGGAACACACAAAGGCGTTTACGCTAAAGTACGGGGGCAAGAGTTCTTGGTTTGACTCGCATCGCAGATTCTTACCGCAAGATCATAAATTTAGAAAGAACAAGAAGGCCTTCAAGAAAGGGGCAGCTGAAACAGATGGACCACCGCCTTTGTTGACATCAGGTGAAATCTGGAGCAGAGTTATGGATTTGCCACAAGCCACAGAGGTAGGGGAGCTCACCTGCCTGGATGGTTATGGACAGGTGCACAATTGGACAAAAAAAGCATATTTTGGAATTTCTTTGACAATCTTGATGTTATGCACATCGAGAAGAATTTCTTTGACAACATATTTTTCACTGTGATGAATGTGAAAGATAAAACCAAAGACAATAATAAGGCTAGATTGGATTCTGCTCTTTATTGTAGCAAACATCGATCTGATTTGAATTTGGTGGAAATGTCTAATGGGGAGATGTTAAAACCCAAAGCCAAATACTGTCTAACACCAGATGAAGCGAAAGATGTTTGTCGATGGTTGAAAGAATTGAGGATGCCAGATGGTTATTCTTCTAACCTTGCAAGATGTGCTGATGTGAACACCGGGAAGATGTATGCGATGAAAAGTCATGATTGTCATGTATTCATGGAGTGTTTGCTTCCAATTGCTTTTAATTCATTACCAAAGTGTGTTTTGGAACCACTTATTGAAGTGAGTCAATATTTTAAAAATATGTGCTCTTCAACATTGAGAAGGGATGATCTTATTAAGATGGAGCAGAATATTCCTTTCATTATTTGTAAGTTGGAGAGAATATTTCCTCCCGGTTTCTTTGATTCCATGGAGCATCTACCGGTTCACCTTGCGTATGAAGCAAGGCTTGGTGGACCAGTTCATTATAGGTGGATGTATCCATTTGAGAGGTAATTATCTATTTCAACATTTTATTAAAAATATCTTAATTAGTATGATTATTAGTTTAATGAAGTATTTTTCGTTCAACAAATAGATTAATGGGTGATTATAAACGATCGGTGAAAAATAAAGCTAGAGTTGAAGGATCGATCTGCACAGCTTATCTACACCGTGAAACAATTTATTTTTGTTCACATTATTTCAACAACTTTATGTTGTCAACAAATAATAGAAATGAAATGGAGATTGAAGAAGAAAGACACCCGCTCACTTTATCTGTGTTTATCAAACCTGGTCGCCCTTCGGGAAAGAAGTCAACCAACTACTTATCAGATAAAGAGCATAAATCAGCACATGTTCATGTCTTGATCAATTGCACTGAAGTTAAACCATATCTTGAGTAAGTATGCTCCAATTCAGTTGTTAATCTATACTGTATGATGTTAAATCAGATTTTGATCAACTTTTAATCTTTTTCAGTGCATTCATCCACCGATGACGAGAGAGTGGAGGTGGTTGTTATTAATGGTATTAGACTCAAAGTCGTTTATAGCCGTGGTAACGCGTAAGTATTATATTGTTTGTTTTTTTAAAGTTAATTATGCAACGACTTATATATATTTGATTGTTCGATATATCTTTCATTATGCAGGCTTCTTCCTGCAAAGGTAGCTTCATCAAGCATCACCTATGTCATCCGAAAAAAATATTTTCAAAAGTTCCATAAAAAGTGGAGCAAAGTCGAAGAAGATGACACGAAGGATCTGCTTGACTTCTTTAGGGTAAGTGTCAATTATTTTGTCATTACTTATATTGTTTGTTTAAATTTTATGTTTAATAACGTTTAATATAATTACTATTAGATATTTTCATTTTACTTAATACAGACCAAGGTAACTTGGGACATAGAAGAAGATGACAATGTGCGGAGAGTTTTTTTCAAAAGGATGGGCGCTCAAATTTCAGATTTGCTTTATAAGCTCCGCTGTAAAGATAAAAAGCCTGACTTCATGGGTGATGATATTTGGAATGCCTTCAAGAGCCATTGGGCTACTGAGACTTTCAAGAAAAATGCTGCAAGCGCCAAAAACAATAGAAACTCAGAAAAGGGTGGCTCGCTTCACTGCGGCGGGTCCATCAACCAGGCTCAGCATGCTGCTAGATTGGGAAATTATTTTACAAATCTGTGTGTATCATTTACATTATTTAATTATTTAGCAATTTTTGTAAATGTGTTTCATTTTACAGAGTAAAAAGGCAGGACGCCCTATCACTACTCCTGAGCTGCATAGAGCCACCCATGTGAGGAAAGGCACTGGCGAATATGTTGATGAGCGCTTCAAGATGACTCGGGTAAATATACAAATTTATTTGTATTATATATAATGTTTCTTTGTCAGAATGGAGCGCTAATTTGTGGTTATTCAAAACAGGAGCAAGTAAATGAGTTCATGACTCAGATAACTCAGGGGAGCTGGGACCCTGAAGCACTTGGCCAACTTACTCCTGAGATGATAGATCTGGCAAATCAACATTGGGAGAAGACAGTTGGTTTGTCTAAGGGTCGCCTGTATGGTACGGGGCCCTTGGCTCCATGTATGGGCCAGTTTGGGGCCGGGAGCAGCAGAAGACGCAGTCGACCAGCTTCTGCTCCTGCAGATACAGAGCATGTGAGGCAGATGGAGCAAGAGCTGCAGTCTACTCGACAGGAGCTGCACGATACTCGACATGAGCTGCACGATACTCGACAGAAGGTCAGGACCTCTTCTGAGGCGGTGAAAAAGATGCAGCAAAACTTTGAGAAGGTGAGCCGTAGGCAGGCGATGATGTTAAAGTATTTTAAGAACATGCAGCAAAATCAGCAGCAAGATGAGGAGGAAGATGAGGAGGAAGATGATGAGCAAGATGAGGAGCAAGATGAGGAGCAAGCTGAGGAGTCTGATGGTGGCAGCTTTTAGTGTTGTTGATTAACGTTTTTGTTATAACATTTCAGATTAAGTGTTGTGGATTAAAATTTCATTCTCGTAATTTTTATTTATTGAAGTGTTGTTGATTAACGTTTTTGTTATAACATTTCAAATTTAAACTGTTTTATATAGTTTAGATTTTATTATTTATTAATAAAATAAACAGGTATAAAAGCAGATTATTAAAAAAAATACAATCAGATGGGCTTTAGCGAGGGAATTAGCGAGGGAAATTGGACGCGTGGCTAAGCATTAGCGAGGGAAATTGGACGCGTGGCTAAGCATTAGCGAGGGAATTAGCGAGGGAAAGTGGACGCGTGGCTAGGCATTAGCGAGGGAATTAGCGAGGGAAAGTGGACGCGTGGCCAGGCATTAGCGAGGGAATTAGCGAGGGAACGTGGACGCGTGGCTGTCTGAATTTTCCCACGTGGCTGCCGTTAGTGAGGGAATTAGCGACGGAATGTACTGTCGCTAATTAGCGACGGACTCAGATTCCCTCGCTAATCCCATTAGCGAGGAGCAGTTTAGCGACGCAACTGGTCCCTCGCTAATTCCCTCGCTAACAGTCATTAGCGACGGAATTTCGTCATTTTGCGAGGGAAATTTCCGTCGCTAATAACCAATTTTTTTGTAGTGAATTCTCAAACCATTCTCGCCAAAACCTAAAAATCAATCAACGCAGCAAACCTCTTCTCTCTCAACGCAGAAGCCTTCTCTCTTCTCTCTCAACGTTAAAATCAACGCAGCAAACTGAAGCTCTCAACGCAAAATCAAGCCTTCTCTCTTCTCTCTCAACATTAAAATCAACGCAGGAAAGCCGAAGCTCTCGACGCAGAGTCAAGCCTTCTCTCTTCTCTCTCAACGCAGAATCAGAAGCGTGAACCCTAAAATTCAAAACAAAGCAAATCGTGAAATCAGAAGTGTGAAGTTCTTCCTCCTTCATCTATCGAAATCAGAAGCGTGAAAGGCATCAAAACAGAAGGAAGCGATTTCATCACCTAGAGAAGGAAGCGATAATTTCATCACCTCTCTCTAGTTCGCCTCTCTCTCTCTCTCACTCTCTCTCTATCTTCAATGATTTCTTTGCTTGTTATCAACAATTAATCTATTTTAACCTTTTTGTGTTCTCTCTCTACAGCAATTTTTGATGTTTCTTCATTTCTTAGCCCTAATATAACTAACTATTGTCCAATAAGTTCAGTTGGATGAAAATTGGGATAATAGAAAGAAAACAAGCAAAGCTTATGTCAAGTTAGGAAACTGAATTTTATGTACTGTTTTTTTTGTAAACTGTGAACTATATAGATAGTGATATATTGTGTGTGTTTGTTGAAGAGAAACTTAGATAAATACTGATTGTGTGTGTGTGTTTGTTGAAGAGAAACTATTAGGAAACTGAATTTTATGGAGGAGATGTACTAATTGTGTGTGTGTGTTTGTTGAAGAGAAACTATTAGGAAACTGAATTTTATGGAGGAGATGTACTAATTGTGTGTGTGTGTGTGTTTGTTGAAGAGAAACTTATAACTTATATAGATAAGAATGTGATCATTCTATTTATACTAATTGTGGAAAAGAGGTACCTATATATGGACTGTGATCATTCAGTATGATAACATCTCTAGTACTAGCCAATTTCAGTTATCATAAGGTTATTATAATATGCTTCAGCAGTTTTGAGTCTTACTGTTGTTTATAAGATTGAGTTTCATCTTTATTGGCCTCCATATTCTATTCAATCAGTATTCTTTATTCGTGGTTGTACTTGTGGATTTGGCTGCAAGAAGTTGTGTTTTGTGACAAGTGTTCAGTTTTGTTGGCAGAATTTGAACTAGTACAGCAACTAGTAGTCTTGAATAACTTGGAAGGATTGATGAAACTATAATTATTTGGTTCCTAGAAAAAGTTTAACAAGAGTTTGTTTTCAAAAACTTCAACCACTAATTGTTTCATTGATTACTAACAGAATACAATCTGAGATCTTATATAGGAGAGTCTCAGTCAGTTACAAGAGGATGAGCTAGTTACTGGACTAACCCTTAGACTAACTGAATGTAGTGAGACTAACTAGAGATAACAATGTACACTGTAATTAATAGACTATATTACAAATACAATTAATGAAAATATCATATCCTCATACACACCTATGTAAAATTCTTTTTGGCAGATACGAAGTCACGCACAAAAGTATTTTCTTAAAGTTCAGAAAAATGGAAAAAAGTGAACATGTACCTCCTCCTCGGCCAAAGAGAAAGGCAGCTCACATGTACCCTCAAAAAGATCCCAAAAACGGTTAGTATATACGACCATACCAGTGGCTTTTGTCCGTTGTACTAATTATTGAATAACACTGATTTTTATTTTTGCATTTATCAGCTCCTACTGTATCCCAAGTCAGGCCATTACAGTCTTCACCTGCTTTTGTTGAACCTGCATACATCTATAGCCCAAATCCATCACCTGTGCTTGGAACACCAGTAACTAGGGTGCCTTTATCATCTTGGAATTATAGTGCTATACCACCAGCTAGTGTGCCACATGTTACTAAAGGTGTTTGCTTGTTCTGAATGCCGTGTTACTTTGTTTTACATCTTTTGCCATTAAAATTTGTACTTTTCCACTACTCTGACGAATGTAGGTATGTGGAAATTTATGCTAACTTGGGAAGTTTTTGTTTGTTGGATCACACGGGATTGACTGGATCTGGACAAGTTGTTTTTGTTTGTTAGATGACACAGGATTGACTGGATCTGGATCTGGACAAGTTGGTGAGAGAATAGAGAAGTTTGGCTCTAAAATAGTGGGATGCTGTCAAATTGATCTTTTTGATTTTTTTAGATTTTGATATTGAATATGTGCTATTTGATGATCTGCCCCCACTGGAACACTTTATCTGGCATCATCATTTTTTTAGATTTTTATTCCTTTGATATTTTCTTGCTGTCATGTGTTTGGAAGTTATCCTTTCAAGTGTTCCTTGCTTGGTTTTGTTTATTTGATTGTTTTAATAGAGTTGTATATTGTATTAATCGGGTTTTCGTTACTTTTGTAGGAAAATAATGAAGGTACAGATGGTGTTGATGACTTGGATGAAGAAGAGTACTTTGAAGACTTATGAAGTTTTATTTTGAAAATCGAGCGTTTTTTTTTTTTGCAATATGAGGAGAAACTTGTTTTCTATATCTAAAACTTGAACCTTATCTTGAATTTAAGATTATGTCGTTTAATACTTGAACCTGTATCTTGGATTTAAGTCATGTATCATTTGAAATGATTAGAATTAAAATACATGTATCATTTAAGTCACGTTATAATAGGGAACCGTTGTCTGGAATGTCATAAATAGGTACAGGTTTTTGGTGTTGTCATTAATAGCAATGTTTATATAACATTGTTGTTGACATGTATTTTGTAAATTAAAAGGGAACGGTTTTTCTTTGAAATTATTAGGCAACGGTTACTTACTGTTGTCAAATATGGCAACGGTTTCTTAATGTTGTCAAATATGGCAACGGTTGCCAAATATGCCAACGATTTCCAAATATGGCAACGGTTTGTTAATGTTGCCATAGATGGCAACGGTTTCTAAGTGTTGCTCTAACTGACAACGGTTCAAAACCGTTTCCATTGCTTGAGAATCAAAACCGTTGCATTTATGTTAGGAATGGCAACGGTTTTAGGTGTTCGTTGCCTTAGGTCACAGAAAACCGTTGCCTATGGTTTAAGCAACGCCCGCGGGAACAACGGTTTTGAAACCGTTGCCGAAGGTTAACGCAACGGTTTTTGGCTTTACGCAACGATTTTCAGGCGTTGCCTTTGGGTCAAAATGTTGTAGTATTCATCGCTTTCTAAATAGATCAACAGGTATACATAAGAAGACAAGAAAGCATAAATACATCCCCAATAGAGCTACCCCAGTGGTTCATCACTAAGACCAACCAATCAGATATAGTTGTGACATTATTCTTGGTTGGTATAGGGGTTAACTCGTTAAGTGGGTTCCAAACCAGATAGGTTCTACCCAAGGACAAAGGAGAAGCAGGTGTTCAATGGTCTCAAGTTCACTCTTGCAAATAGGACAAAGATTATCAGTGGATAGTTTTCTTCTATAGAGATTATCTTTAGTTGCCATTGCATTATGACATGCCTTCGACATGAAATGTTTGATCTTCCCAGGGTTTTTTGTTCCCTATACAATCTTCCAAGACTCTTTGGGAATAGTATATAGGATGTAGAGCTATTTGCTGGGTTAGGGGGTGGAGCTCTAATAACCTTCTATTGCCAGACTTAACATCATAGGAACCTGAGGGGGTATAAGGCCAGAATAGTGAATCATGGGGGTGGGACCAAGATATAGGAGTTTGGAAGGCACTCTTAGCTGAGGATGAGTCTAGGGTGGTTCTCAGAGCATTCATGTCCCAGGTATGATCTTCATTCACCAAGTCCTTCATGTAAATTGTTGTTGCACCAAGCCTAGTTATTGCTTTGTGTCCATTTGCAAGCCAATTGTCCCCAAAAATAAAAAAACTTTTTCACATGCATTTTTCTCTTCTAGTATGCTAACATCTGCTGTTTATCCATCCAGGAAAGTTTGTCGAGGGATCTAAGTTCCGAATTGAAGGGTGAGTATCTTGGTCAAAAGAAATCGTGAGACATGGAATTGATGAACGAGAAAGCAATGTTGCAAACGAGGAAGACCACTCAGTTCATTATCCGGAAGCCAGACATGGCCAAGCTGAAGGCCTATGCAACCAAGTTGCCTGAGGAGTCACAATATGTTTTTAGGGGAAGGTACGGGAATCTGTTGAAATTATTAGATGTAAATGTTCAGACTGATGCCATTTCTGCTATGGCCCAATACTATGACTCACCATTGAGGTGTTTCACCTTCTCCAATTTCCAACTAGCCCCCACTCTCGAGGAGTTTTCGGCGATTATTGGGCAGCCTCTAAACGACGGAAAACCATATCACTTTTATGGGAGCTATCCCCGAGTTAACACTGTTGCTAAGGCTCTGGGAGTTGATCCAAGCGATATCAATAATAAGAAACTTGATGAGAAAATATCTGAAGGGATACCAAGGGTGCGTGTGGAAGAGCTAATGCACAAATTGATGAAGCGCGGAGACTGAGGGACCCTCACAGACGTGTTGGCCCTTGCAATCTATGACTGGGTCTTGTTCCCAAGTAGCGGAGACTTTGTAGGCCCTGGTGCAATTGATGTGTTTATGACACGTAAGTGCCGAAGGGAGAACTCCACGTTCCCAGTTTTGGCTCACGTGTACTATACTTTGAGTCTCTGCCATGAGGAGAAAAAAAAGAAGATTATTTGTTGCCTGCCAATACTATATATCTGGGTGACAGCTCACGTACTCAGAAGAAATTTCAATAATTGGTGCCCTATCTCGGATTGGAAAAAGTTGGGCTTACAGACCTATAGTGCCAAGGAATGGAGACAGAAATTCGTTGAGCTCAGGGAAGATGCAGTACGCTGGTTTCCGCTAGCGGGGGGTGTAAAGTGTGTTGTTTTCAAATGTGGGGATTTCCCAAATGTTCCGCTTGTGGGAACATCAGAATGCATTAATTACAACCCAATCTTGGCATTGCGGCAAATGCGTTATCCGATAACAGGCCCGCCTACTGAAGAGTCACTATTTTGCTTTAGGGCTGCTTTGACGGACAAGCCTGTGTTGGACAGAATCAGCGAGGCGTGGAAAAAAGTCACCTACATGGGGAGCAAGGAGCTGGGGAACAAAGGTTGTGGAGCAAGTAGCACATATAAAGAATGGGTACGAGATAGGGTGGAGGTGATCAAACTACCATTTCAGAGTTTGGCACCTAAACCGCAACAAGAGACCGACACAGTTTTGGAAGAAAGTGATGAGATGAAAATAATGAAAGACAAGTTGGCCAGGGCAGAAGGAGAGAAAGGTGCCTTGGAAGCCGAACTCAAAGAGGTCCGCTTAGCTCTTGAGTCCCTGAAGTCGGAGTGCAAGGAGAAATCCCAGTCGCTTGAGCAGGCCAACAAAAGGGCCCGCACGGAGAAGAACCTCAAAGATAAAACTAGGAGTTATTTAAGTTCAGCGAATCAGGACATAAAAATGCAGATTGCTGAAAATGACAAAGTTATGAAAGAAAATGAGCATTTAAGATTGGTCCTTGGGGAGAAAGAGTATCAAATGAACACCCTCAAGGCCTGCATGGATGAGCAAGTGGCCCAGCACGATGCTGATAAAAGATTCAATGAGCGCGCTCACGCCGAAGTCATAAGAGAGTACCAGGAGCACCTTGAGGGGAAACATAGAGAGATGGCAGAACTCCTCAAACTAAAGGAGGAAGTGCTGGAGGAAAACTGGCGACTGAAAGGAGAGATGGTGAACTTTGAAGCAGCTCATGCAGAAACTCAACAGTGCCTGTTTAGCCTCGATTTGAAACTGAAAGAAACAATTGTTCAGTATGAAGAAAAGATTAGAAATGACAACCTGGAGGTCAAGAGTTCGATCCACATGTATCGGGCCATTATCGACAGGAAGAATGAGGAGCTGAGGGCTTTGGGTAACTGGCCCGTAGAAAGAAACCATCTATTGGGATTGATTAGAGCGGCAGAGGTAAATCGCATTGAGGCCTGGTATGAAGTTGGGTATTGGACCCACAAATTGGAAGAGGTTAGAAGAATCCCTAGACTAGTCCGTGACGCGGAAGTTATGGTCAACCCACTCACCACCCCCCGTGAGGCGATCGAATTGATCGATGTTTGCAAGAGACTTGTTGAAAACTTCGAGGAGCTGGTCAAGCAGGCCATGAAGGATGTTGTCATGAATGATGTTTGGATGTTTTCCTTTTTGATATTGAATTTTAGTTGTGTAGTTTGGAAGAACTCGTCTGTTATGATTATGGATTCTGGATTTTGGATTTTGAGACTCATTGTTTTGAATGTTATCTGTTGAGGAGATTCGTTTGCTTAATTCTCCATAAGTCCCATGTCTACGATCTATTTATCAAACCAAAGATACTCACTTCAGATTCTTAGAACAATCTATAATGATTCCTCGGCAACTGACTGGTAATTTAGTTATTTTTTGCATAAAAACAAAAAAAATATAAATTTTCTCTCTTTGTTAATCAGGAACTTAGCAACCATTGCTCGAACTAAAGAAAAGGCCAATCAAACTCGAGTGTACTTCACCAGATCTAGAGCAAGGATGGCTGAGCAAGAGGAACAACATGGAAGAAACTTGACCCAGGAAGTGGACGAAGTCAGAGAAAGAATGGGAGAAATGGCCACGACCCAGACGCGGATGGAAGAGACCCTACAGGCAGTAAGGGAGACTATTGCTCTGTTGACGACAAGGGTAATAGGAGCAATTGGGGGTGAGGGCGGAAGGTTCCCGAACCAAGGTGAGGGTCCACATAACATAGCGCTCGACATACCCGTCGGGATGGGCTATGAAGCTATGGGACCTGCTGGGCCTGAAAACCAATACCTTGGAGACAGAGGTGGGGGACTATTCCACGTCGAAAATGGAGAAGGCGAAAGGCATGCAACGACGCCGCAGGGCAGATCCAGACAATCATGGATGGATAAGATGGAAGAAAAGATCAAAGCAATCCAGGGATCGGGTGCTTTCGGGTCCCTGGGAATAGATGAACTTTGCCCTACTACAGACGTGGCCATACCTCGAGACTTCAAAGTGCCTGACTTCACGAAGTACGATGGAAGCATCAGCCCTCTTCTGCATCTGAGGACCTATTGTACCAAAATGTCGATATGGTCCAAGGATGAAAAATTCATCATTAGTTTTTTTCATGAGAGTTTGACTGGGCCGGCGCTGGAATGGTATATCCAAATGGACCACTCTAAGATTGATTGTTGGAAGGACCTCGCCGATGTCTTCATGAATCAGTATAGGTTTAATATGGATATGGCTCCAACCCGTGAGCAACTGGGAATCCTGCAGAAGAATAATGACGAAACCTTTAAGCAGTATGCCCAAAGGTGGAGAACTCTCGCTGCACAAGTCCAACCACCACTCACTATATCAGAGATGTGCTCCTATTTCCTGGGGACGTTAGGATCCCCCTATGTGGCAGCAATGGCAGGGGCTGCATACCGGGACTTTGCGGATTTAATATCTGCTGGAGAAAGAATTGAGATGCTAACAAGAGCTGGAAAACTTTAGGTAGAGCAATCAGAAGGCGGGCAAGCTAAAAAGAACTATACTCAAAAGAAGAAAGATCCAGAAATCAGTTTCATCCGAGCACCACCAAATATCACCCCCCAACAGCCATACTATAATAGACCCCGCCCGAATACACCTTACACAATGAACCCAAACACAAACCCCTCACCCATGCAAACACTTCCCGTAAACAGCATCCCAAGAACCTACGCACAGCCACGGCCAAACTACCAGCAGACCCGTCCAAATTTCCGCCAAACACAAGTCAACTTCCCACCATTCCTTAAACTCTCCATTACCAACACCGAACTGTTCCAACGATTGGCAGACGCCCGCTTGATTGCAGGAGTCCCCGTGAAAGATTGGGAGCCTCCATTCCCAGCATGGTATAATCCAAACTTAACTTGTAAGTACCACATGGGAGCCGCAGGACATTCCATCGAGGATTGTGAGGCCTTCAAGACGGCTGTAAGAAGATTGATTGCTCATGGGAAGTTGGACATTCAGGAAGAGACGGGGCCAAATATCAATAGCAACCCTCTCCACAATCACGATGGAAATAGGGCAGTGAATATGTTGGAAGGAGACCAAAAGACTATCAAGAAGGTCTTGGGACTCCGGACCCCTATGATAGAAATATGGGAAGGATTACACCGGGCTGGCTATGAAGTGTTGGCACCAACAAAGGAGGTCGTAAAATATGTCATGTATAACGAAAAGAAAAAGTGTGTGTACCACCATAGTTGTGAAGGCCATGATATTGAAGATTGTTGGGACTTCAAAGCTCGAGTTCAAAGCCTAATGTCACTAGGAGTGGTGCAAGCTAGGGGGTTTATGTTTCAAGAGGTGATTGATGTTGTAGAACGTTTTGTGCCTAAAGTTCCACCGCTCAACCAACCTGCAGCACCTAAAAAGGTGGTAGTGACTATAAAGAAGCCCACACCTTTTGCATGCAAAGACACTCATGCAATTCCCTGGAACTACGAGACCCGGGTCGAAGTTGTGGGAGGCTCCACTAAAAGTGAAATAGGCAAGAACAAGGGGGTTGAGGAGTCTGTGGACAACCTTGCAAGTGTTAGCGGAATAACCCGGAGTGGGCGATATTTCGGTCCGGAAGAGTCCGAAAAGAAAAAGAAAGAGAAAGAGGCCGAAGAGCCATCAGAAGAAGAGTTCCTAAAAATCATGAAGCAGAGTGAGTATGATGTGACTGAGCAACTGAAAAAGACTCCAGCTCGGATCTCGTTGCTTTCTCTCATTCTCTCTTCCGAGATACATAGAAAAGCTTTGTTGAGAACATTGAAAGAAGCTTTTGTGAAACCTGATGTGACTCCCCAAACGGTGGTCAACATGGTAGATCCAATGCAGCGAGTTAACCTGATTACATTTGCTGAAAGTGAGGTACACCCTCAAACCAGGGGGAACATCGAGCCCTGCACATCACTTTGAAGTGTCGAGAATTTGTGATAGCCAAAGTGTTAATCGATGGTGGATCGGCCCTTAATGTCCTGCCTATGACCACTTTAACAGCATTGGGATTGGGGGAAAGAGATTTAACCCCTCAAACCTTGATGGTCCGGGCTTTCGATGGATCTAAGAGAAGTGTTCTGGGTGAAGTAGTGCTCCCGTTGGAGATTGGCCCTAGTGTCTTCCGGGTGCTATTCCAAGTCATGGTTATCGATTCGGCATACACCATGTTATTGGGACGACCATGGATTCACGAAGCTGGGGCAATACCTTCGACTCGCCACCAGAGGGTCATATTTGTTGAAAATAGAAACATCATCACAATCCGTGGAGAAGAGGAAATGCTGGTCACAAAACCTATGTCCCTACCCTATGTGGACAACACCGAAGAAGAAGTAACAAATATGTGCCACAGTTTCGAGGTGGATAAATCTGGAGTTACCGAAGGAGCCTTGTCGAGGCGCAGCGTGAATCAAGTGGTGGCCCGGATAATGACAAAAAATGGCTATGAAGAAGGAAAAGGTTTGGGTCGTCACTTACAAGGAACTTGCACTCCCATCCCCGTGAAGCAGAAGTCAGACACCATGGGAATTGGCTATGAGGGGAGCCTCGAGATGAAGTCAAAGAAACTGACAATGGGTAAAGAGGAAATTCAGTTGATTCCGCACTTGAGCGACACTTTCCCAGCACCAGTAAAAGTGCTAGCGCCTGAAGATATAGTCGGCACTTCGCACCGCCTTGTGATTAACATGATGGACAAAGATGGTTCGGGAGCGGGTGGCGTCATTCTCCCTTACAACAATCAAGAGTCACTGAGCAATTGGCAGGCTGAACCAGTTGTTGATGTTGTTACTTTCATGTAATCGTCTTTTATTTTGTTGTTTTAGCCGTTTAAGGCTATAAGACGTTTGCTATTTTGCTTGAGACAAGAATTAAATGAATTCACATGCATTTCTATCCATTTGTGTTGTTACATTTTGCATTCTCGCATTCTATCTCACATCTGTTTGTTTATCCATTTTATTTTCATTTATTGTGGTTGTCCCTCTCCAACCTCGTTAACTACTCTCCAGGGATCCCAATTTCGCTAAAGTTTTGCCTCATTATGAGAACGTCGAGAACCTATCATCTGATCCCCTCACGACTTTTGGTGAAGATTATGTTGAGTCGGAAGAAGATAATGAAGCAATTGATAGGGTCTCTAAGCTGCTGGGGCACACTGAAAAGGAGTTTGGTTTGAACGATGATACGGTAGAAATCATTAATATGGGGACTGAAGAGGATAGGAAGGAGTTGAGATTCGTCGACAACCCTGAACGGGATGAGTTGATTACCTTGTTTAAAGAATATCTTGATGTTTCCGCATGGTCCTACAAAGATATGCCCGGGATTGACCCAAAGATAGCAGCACATAATATTCCTCTTTTTCCGGATGTAAAGCCAAAGAAACAAAAGCTGAGGAAGATGCATCCGGATATGTCTTTGAAAATCAAGGAGGAAGTGACTAAACAATGGGAGGCTGGATTTTTAGAGGTCTCAGTACATCCAGAATGGGTGGCCAACATCGTCCCAGTACCCAAGAAAGATGGGAAAGTTAGGATGTGTGTGGATTACCGAGATCTAAACCAGGCCAGTCCGAAGGATGACTTTCCTCTTCCGCATATTGACTGGCTTGTTGACAATACTGCCAAGAACCACAGATTTTCCTTCATGGATGGTTACTCTGGATACAACCAAATTCCCATGAATGCCGAAGATAAAGAAAAGACGACATTCATTACCCCATGGGGAACCCTTTGTTATAGGGTGATGCCTTTCGGTTTGAAAAATGCTGGGGCAACCTACCAGCGTGCCATGGTCGCACTTTTCCACGATTTGATGCATAAAGAGATCGAGGTGTATGTGGATGACATGGTGGCAAAATCTCAAGAGCAAGAAAGTCACGTGGCAGTACTGCAGAAGTTATTTGAAAGACTCAGGAAATATAAAGTGCGTTTGAATCCCAATAAGTGTGTCTTCGGGGCATCCTCAGGAAAGTTACTCGTATTCATCGTAAGTAAGGATGGTATAAGGGTGGATCCTGATAAGATAAAGTCTATTCAAGAGATGCCTACCCCCAAAAGTGAACGTGAGGTAAGAAGCTTTTTGGGGAGGCTCAATTACATTGCAAGATTCATTGCTAACTTGACTAGTACATGCGAACCGATATTCAAGCTGTTGAGAAAGAGCCAACCAGGTAAATGGGATCACAAATGCCAAGAAGCTTTCGATAGAATAAAAGATTATTTATCAAACCCTCCTATTTTGGCGCCCGCAACACCAGGGAGACCGTTGATTTTGTACTTGACTGTGTTGCCATCATCCATGGGGGCAATGCTGGGGCAACATGACCAGTCAGGGAAAGAACAGGCCATCTACTATTTGAGTAAAAAATTCAATGACAGCGAAACCCGCTACATGGCAATTGAAAAGACGTGTTGTGCCTTAGTCTGGACCTCAAGAAGACTTCGCCAATACATGTTGTACTACACTACTTGTTTGATTTCGCGATTTGATCCACTAAAGTACATTTTTGAGAGCCCCCACGTTTCCTTAAGGGTTTCGAAATGGCAAGTGATCTTATCAGAATACGACATCAAGTACGTGTCGCAAAAATCTATCAAGGGAAGTACCATCGCCGACTATCTGGCCGATAACCCTCTCGTGGAAGGGAAATCCTCTAGTTTGGATGATATGGAAAGAGGAGTAATGGCAACTAATGAAGATAAAGGAACAAAAGATGCCTGGAGAATGTACTTCGACGGAGCAGTCAACATGTATGGAAATGGTGTTGGGGCAGTAGTAATTTCACCGGAGGGTAAGCAATACCCTGTGGCCATCAAGTTGAGTTTCGAATGCACCAACAACATCGCCGAGTATGAGGCATGCGCAAATGGACTACAGGTTGCAATCGACCTTGGTGTGAAAAGACTGGATGTGTTCGGAGATTCGGCACTCATCATTTACCAAGTAAAGGGCGAATGGCAAACCAAGGACTCAAAGTTAATACCTTATCAGAAACACTTAACCCAATTGGTAGAAAATTTCGAAGAAGTAACATTCACCCATCTGGTGCGAGATAAGAACCAATTTGCCGATGCTTTGGCTACTTTGGCGGCGATGTTTAAACTGAATATCAATGCCGAGGTCCAACCCATCTGTATAAAAGTCAAGGATGAACCAGCTCACTGCGCTAATGTGGAAGAAGAAGAGCCAGATAGCAAACCATGGTTCTATGATATAAAACAGTACATCCAACATGGTGAATACCCAACCGGGGCAAGTGAAGTAAACAAGAAAACAATTAGAACGCTAGCAATGAATTTCTTTTTGAGCGGTGAGATACTTTACAAGCGAAACCAAGATGGTACTTTGTTGAGATGCGTAGATGCGCAAGAGGCTCGAAAAATCATGATTGAGGTACACGAAGGGATCTGTGGAACACATGCAAACGGGCACATGATGGCTCGCAAAGTCATGAGAAGTGGTTTTTATTGGACCACGACGGAGACAGATTGCATAGTACATGTAAGCAAGTGCCTCAAGTGCCAGCTGTACGCCGACAAGATCAATGCACCTCCATTTCCTCTGCATAACCTAACAAGTCCTTGGCCATTTTCCATGTGGGGGATTGACGTGATTGGACCGATTAATCCAAAGGCATCCAATGGGCATCGGTTCATATTGGTAGCAATTGACTATTTCACAAAGTGGGTAGAAGCATCCTCATATGCCAGCATCTCCCAAAAGGTGTTCGCCAAGTTCCTGAAGAAGGACATCATCTGCCGATATGGAATTCCTGAAAGGATAATCACGGACAATGCTCCTAACCTCAATGGCACTGAGATACAAAGGCTATGCGAAAACTTCAAGATCAAACACCACAATTCAACTCCATATAGACCCCAAATGAATGGTGCAGTGGAAGCAGCAAATAAGAACATCAAGAAAATCATCGCCAAAATGGTGATTAATTAGAAAGATTGGCATGAGATGTTACCCTATGCTCTACACGCTTATCGCACTAACGTAGGATCCAGCATTGGGGCAACGCCATTTTCTTTAGTGTATGGAATGGAAGCCGTGTCCCCCGTAGAAGTTGAAATACCATCCTTGAGGGTTTTGATGGAAGCAGATCTGGAAGAGTCAGAATGGGTAAAAACTCTGTTTGAACAGTTGAATATGATCGAGGAAAAGAGATTGGCAGCTATTTGTCACGGGCAGCTATACCAAAGTCGAATGGCCAGAGCCTTCAACAAGAAGGTCCGTCCAAGAGAGTTTCAACCTGGAGACCTGGTTTTGAAGAGATTACTGCCGCACCAAGAAGACGCTCATGGTAAGTGGGCGCCCAACTACTACGGGCCTTACGTGGTCAAGCATGCGTTTCTGGGTGGAGCCCTAGTCCTGCTCGACATGGAAGGACGTGAGCTTCCAAAGCCAATAAATTCAGACGCTGTCAAGAAATTTTATGGCTAAAAAAAAAAGAGGGGGATTCCTCTAGATTGAAAACCCGAAAGGGCGGTCTAGGAAAAATTAGGGATAAGAAAGGCCCGGTAGATCGAAAACCCAAAAGGGCGGTCTAGGCAAAAATTAGGGTCAACAAAAGTCTGCTAGATTGAAAACCCAAAAGGGTGGTCTAGGCAAAAAAAAAAATTAAGGCAAAAAAGAAAAAGAAGGGCATGACATGGCAGACTCAAAGGACTCACGAGCGCGTCTATGCTGGGGCAATATAACTGCATGGAAAGAGGTCAGAATCGGATTCCACTCTGATAGTCGCATTAAGGGTTCTCAAGAGGACCGGCCGGTAGGGGATTGACTAGTCATAACGGGGCAAAGTTTGTGTGAAATTTCCTACTTGTGACCTTCTTTCCTATCTGTACTTTTTCTTCCTAGTCAATACCACTATGTTCATGCATTTGCTATTTTTCATTTCTTGTCCATACATTCATGACCTATTCACCTAGCTCATTTCCTTTACTCTTTCATTCATAATTGACTCATTTAATCTATGTCTCAAGTAAAATGGTTTAAGTCTAGCAAACTTCAAGACGAATGTGTCAGTAACACATTAATAAATAAAAGAGAGAGAGAGAGAGAGAGAGAGAGAGAGAGAGAGAGAGGAAACTCAGTTGACTGGGGAGAGTAGACCCACACTTCTCACAAATCGCAAAGAGAGCGAGAGCGCGGAAGCTGAAAAGTCTCGAGGTTGTCCCTAATAAGATTGAAGGGGAATGCTTCCAATCAGGTGAATAACGGGATTGATGTTATGAGAGGGCGACTGCGGTTATAAGGGAGAGGTGAAGGCAAGTAAACGAAAGTTTGATTGGTCAAAGATCCTTAGTTCACAACAATGGTTCTAGCACTAAAACAAAGGCATTCACAAGTAAACATGCATTACATTACGTTTTTCATTTTTTTTTCTCTCCTGCTATCGGTCTCGCCCTGGCATTATTGTTAATTTTCATGCTATCAGTCTCGCCCTGGCATTGTTTTTAATTTTCGTGCTATCGGTCTCGCCCTGGCATTTGTTTTTAATTTTCGTGCTATCGGTCTCGCCCTGGCATTTGTTTTTAATTTTCTGCTATCGGTCTCGCCCTGTCATTTGTCTTTAATTTTGTGCTATCGGTCTCGCCCTGACATTTGTATTTAATTTTCATGCTATCGGTCTCGCCCTGGCACTGTTTTTAATTTTCATGCTATCAGTCTCGCCCTGACATCGTCTTTAATTTTCATGATATCGGTCTCGCCCTGGCATTGCTTTTAATTTGCATGCTATCGGTCTCGCCCTGACATTGTTTTTAAATTTTCATGCTATCGGTCTCGCCCTGGCATTGTCTTTAATTTTCATGCTATCGGTCTCGTCCTGGCATTGTTTTTAATTTTCATGCTATCGGTCTCGCCCTGGCATTTGCTTTTAATTTTCATGCTATCGGTCTCGCCATGGCATTGTCTCTAATTTTCATGCTATCGGTCTCGCCCTGGCATTGTATTTAATTTTCATGCTATCGGTCTCGCCCTGGCATTTGCTTTTAATTTTCTGCTATCGGTCTCCCCCTGGCATTGTCTTTAATTTTCATGCTATCGGTCTCTCCCCGGCATTTGTTTTTAATTTTCATGCTATCAGTCTCGCCCTGGCATTTGGTTTTAATTTTCTGCTATCGGTCTCGCCCTGACATTTGTTTTTAATTTTTCGCTATCGGTTTCGCCCTGGCATTTGCTTTTAATTTTCTGCTATCGGTCTCGCCCTGGCATTTGGTTTTAATTTTCTGCTATCGTTCTCGCCCTGGCATTTGTTTTTAATTTTCCGCTATCGGTTTCGCCCTGGCATTTGCTTTTAATTTTCTGCTATCGGTCTCGCCCTGGCATTTGTTGTTAATTTTCTGCTATCGGTCTCGCCCTGGCATTTGCTTTTAATTTGCATGCTATCGGTCTCCCCCTGGCATGTGTTTTGTGCTAAATTCGTGCTATCCGTTCAGCTCTGGCACGGTTACCCATTTAACTTTAACAGACAAAAGACAACTGTGCATATCTCACCGATTAAAATTGAGGTTCCTATCTGTACTTATTCCTTACTTTGATAATACGAGAAAAACACGGTTTTATGTATTATCTCGTAAGAAAGTAAGCACAGAGGGGCATCTGTGAACACCCAATTTTAACCGGTGCATTTTTTTTATTATTTACTTTTTCTTTTACGAAAAATAATAAAATAAATCCCTTTGGCAAATATTTGGGATGCACGTGTATCCATTGTGTCGGTGTTTTTAGCTTTCTCGCGTTTTTTTCGTTTTCTTCTCGTGTATGGTCCGACATGTCTTTTACTAAATAATAATAATAATAATAATAATAATAATAATAATAATAATAATAATAATAACAAAATAAATCCCTTTGAATAAATATTTGGTTTGTTGCGTATTCGTTGCGTCGTTGTTTTAACGTTTCATCGTGTTTAGTCCGACATGTTTTGTCGCGTTTCCTTTTAGTTCCCTTTGTGTAGTAATAATAACAGTAATAGTTAAAATAGGAGGTGTGTGAAAAAATTTTATTTACAAAGTATCTAGTTACACTTGGCCCAAATATATGCCAACATTACAAAAAAAGAAAACAGGCCTCCAATGGGCGCAAAAAAATTATCTACACCTAACTGTCAAAAAAAAAGGGAAAAGGCCCAAATAACCCTAATCTATGCCAGCAGCCGTACGCTCCCTCATGCTCCTGAGCTTGCAGAGCAAGCTTGCACCAGCTGCCCAAGCACCTGAAATTCAGCAACAATTCAAATCAGCAGCTAAAAATGGGGGAAAGTTTGAGTCAGCCCTGAGTCAGCTACTAGCTGTCCAGAGACAATGTATTAATCAGTATTAATCAGCAATCAAAAACATTAATTTTCGGTTCCAAAAATTTACTATAAAATGCTAATCCGAAAATGAGATTAGGGGGGACTGAGATTTTCACACACGAAAAAATTTCACACAGGAAATTCTGGAAAGCAGTACCTGAAGCTGTGGGGTGGATCGATTTTTTTTTTAATAACAAAAACAGCTCTTGATTTCTTTTCTGGAAAGAAGGTTGGTCAAGTCAATTTTTTTTAGTAGGCATTTTATTAGAAGTAGTCCGTTCTGTTTCACTGTGAATATATACTAGTATTAACATTAGTTCTTTTTTTTTGTGTTATTATTATTATTGTTCTCAGGTTCTCCTCATGTATATAAAAAAAAATTTAAAAAAACAATTATTATACTAGTATTAGGTTACGTTTATGCTAGGTCCAGTGAAAAAAAAATATATCAAAAGAAATGAAAACAAGAGTGAAAGCAAGGTACTGTTGAGGGAATTTTAATTTGAAACATGTTTGGTTAGGTTCAAATGATAAAAAAAAAATCAAGTATTTGTTTTAACAGACAAGCAAGAAGAGGAAAAATGAAACAAACAGAGACAGTAGGGGTTCATGAAAAATAAATAAAAAATAATAATAATAAAACCTGTTAGCTCCGGCCACCGTAGACGGTGGCCGTCCGCTCCTCTGTCACCGAAAGCCTCCTCCGGCGTTGTCACCGTTAGTCCGCGGTGAGAACGCGAACAAGCCGTCGTGTTCGCGTCGCTACCGTCCCTCGTCGTTTGCTTGCTGCCTCGGTTCCCCCACCATCGCGCCCCTCGCTTCCGCCGCCAGTCATGGAGCGGCCGGCCGGAAAGCCTCCACCGTCGCGAACCTTCCCGGTGTGGCCATGACACCATCGCCCTCGCATCCTTATGTCTTTCTTTCCCCCTCGAGGTCCTTCTCTCTCTCACCATCGTGAAGCTCTCTCCCTCCCCAGTGAAAGCAAAAAAAAAAAATTTCTCACTTTTAGAATAGGGATGCGGCGCTGGAGTTTAGAAAGGAGAAGGAATTAGGTTTAAAGTTTTTAATGAATTGCCTGATATAGGTGGGCTTTCCCTTGTTTTAAATTTAGGGTTTTTTTTTTGGTACCCCCATCAACTCCCATCTACCCCCATCAAATTGCTAAAACCCGAAAATACCCCTGCCCAACTTGCAATTCGCTCGGATTTACCTTCATCTAAGGTAAATCCGCTTTGTTATTTTTAAAGTCGGATTTACCTCAGATGGGGGTAAATCCGATTTCAAAAATAACAAAGCGGATTTACCTTAGCTGAAGGTAAATCCGCTTTGTTATTTCGGAAATCGGATTTACCTGGTGGGCACATAAATCCGATTTCCCTAAAAAAAGAGAAAATCGGATTTATCCCACCCAAGGTAAATCCGATTTCCCTAAAAAAAAGAAAATCGGATTTATCCCACCTAAGGTAAATCCGATTTTGTTATTAAAAAAATTGTTTTTATTTAATTTTTTAAAAAAGGTTATAAAATGCTACTAAAAATCCGTTAAACAGCCAAAACTAATTCAAAAATTATAAAAACACCACTAAAAATCTAATAAAACCAAAATAAGGTTATGCAAATTTTTTCAGATTTTTTGGAGATTATGAAAAATTAAAAAAATTAATAAAAAATAGTAAACGATGGAATTTGGGATTTTGAGGTCCCCAGTCCTAAAAGAAGTATCTTCTTGAGGAGTATTGATCCTTGATATTTTTCGGATTTAAAGAATGTGGTTTCATTACAATTTGAGTAGGTTGCCCGAAAACTGATTTTTTAGCCTAAATTATTCTCCCGACGTACAATATCGTCACGTGTTAACGAACTACACACTAAACAGAACCAAAAGACGGTCGAAATTTGTATCTAAAATTTTAACTGATTTATTTATTTATTAGTTAGGTTAACAAAGCGGATTTACCCCCACATAAGGTAAATCCGCTTTGGTTATTTTTAAAAGCGGATTTACCATATATGGGGGTAGATCCGCTTTTAAAAATAACAAATCGGATTTACCGCCACTTAAGGTAAATTCGATTTGTTATTTTTGAAAGCGGATCTACCCCATCTTAAATAAATCCGATTTTAATTTTTTAAATTTTTTAGTGGAAATCGGATTTACCTAAATCCGATTTAAATTTTTTAAAATTTTTAGTGGAAATCGGATTTACCTAAATCCGATTTCCAAAAAAAAAATTGAAATCAGGATACGTTTGGGATTTTTAATTTTTGTGAAGGGCAATTGCGTCTTTTCGCAGGGTCGATGGGGTAGATAGGGAGGTGATGGGGGTACAAAAAAAAACCCTTAAATTTAATTTGTTTTGCTGAAACAGTTTTGCTACCCCTCCCCCAAAATAAGCCTGCGAGGCCAGCAATATGAGAAGCCCAATATCACTTATGGGGCTATTGTTATTTTTACACTTTCCCTATTATTAGTGCAGCATCCCATCCCTGTGCAAGTGCTATTCGTTTCTTTTTTTCTTTTTTTTTTGTTCTTTCTCGTGTTTTGCTTACTATTATTATTATTCCTAAAAATTGAAGATAAATGTTAATTCACATAAAAAATATTTTCCCTTTTTCTCATAAAAATACCAAAAAAAATATGGGATTGGCCGAGATGTGACATCTCGTCGATCCCGGTTTAAGACGCCTGAGTTGTACAACTTGGTGATCTCAAACCCTTTCAAAAAAATTAAAATCAATCAACAAACAAATATTTTCTAGAAGAACTACGTAGCCTTTGATTCTCCACACACGGAGATACGTAGGAGCGAGGCCTCCCCGTCAAGTCAAATTAATTTTTCCTAATAAATAATCAGTTCTTTTTTCTTTTCTTTTAACACTTATTTTCATAAAAATTATAAAAATGGGTTTGACTGAGATGTACATCTTGTCAATCCCAGTTTAAGAGACTTTAGCTGTACGACTTTGATCTTAAACCTCTTCAAAAAAATAAAATCAACCAACCAACCAAAAATTTTCAGGAAGAACTACGCGACTTTTGAGTCTCTCATTGCACTGGAGAGTACGTAGGCACAGGGCCTCCCTGTCAAAGTCAAAATAAAATTTTCTTAAATTAACCATTTGTAAATAATTGTTTTTTTACTAAATCTTATTAAGTATTATTTTTTGGGTAAACAAATAATTAAACGACTTAATAATTATTGCACAAATCAAATTTAGGGTAACTGTCCTAGGACAGATGTGTTAGGGGTGTAGTGAAACTAGTTTTCACCCATTCCCTTCGCATAACCGACTCCCGAGTCCAACCTAGTTACGCAGGCCGATAATCTTAGGTTTAGGTTTTTCTCAATTTTCCGATTTAAAAATAAATTGGGTGGCGACTCCTTAAATTATTATTTTTGAGCCGTCTACGTCGAGATCCAGGTCACGACACTAGGCAAGTCTTTCTAATGTCTATTTGTACTTAGAGACATAAAGAAGTCAACATCATCCAAATTCCAAGTGAAAGAACGCACAAAACGCACCAGCAGTGTCTAAAACACGAATGTATCAGATACCACACCCTGGTCATGCTTCTTGCACTCAGAACTGCAACAACACGCCACGTGCGAAACAAGGTCGTAGTAACTACCATAGCATAGCCGCATTTCTTTCTGTCTCTCCCTTTTTAATATGATTTTCTTCCAACATGACTCTAGCTTCGTATCAACTCATTCAATGCTAAATTGCTTATTTCCTACAAAACAAAATATACCAAATGCAATTATACAAACTTGTATAAAAATCAAACAAAACTAAATAACTCATAACTAATTGAAATAAAAATGCATGCATAAAACAAAGAAAACAATATGCAAATATTTACACATCATCCATGGACGAAGACAAAAACTTGGTGACTTTGGGGGGATCTTGCAGTGCCGAAATCTCCAACGAGAGAGGTGGTCAAACATCTATAGTGCGAATGTGGAGGCATCAGTGATCAATCAACAACATATCTTAGCACATTTTTTAAATCACTTTTATAATAATTTCTTTTATGAGTGGGCTAGCCCACTGGCTTACCAACCCGTGGCAGAGCGAGGATGATCAACTTCTCAACCCACGACTCATTGACAGACAGATCCTGCCCCACCATTTTTTTGTTGGGCTCATAGTAAAAGTGGCGGGCCAGCTCTCTTTGTCATCCCTAAGAAGAGGAAACAACTAGAAAATGTGACAATAGCCTTAATATTTTGGAGAGAAACATCTCACCAATAACATAGAGTGTGTTTGTTTCAAATTACGTGGAAATATAAGGGAGAGAATGCAACATTCTCATGCTCGTTTCAAGTTTTAGCAAATCCCTTCCTAAGTACTTACTGTTCCCAAAATTATTTCTTACAAATGATTTTCCCACTTCTTATTCCTATGTTGAAGGGGTGAAAATTAGCATTCACATGGAAATTAAACTCAATCACCTATAATTACCCACTCCCACCTCATTTTACTTATTATTTTTTTTATTTTTAATTTAAAAAATTATAAAAGTATTCATAGGAGTTAAAAACACTTGCTAAACATATTAGTTGTAATCATATTGCATCCAACAGCATTACCAAGATTTGGTGAAACAAACACACCATTGTAAGGGAAGCAAACATGTCATATTTTTAAGTTTGGGTTTTAATTTTTCTACCCCACAATTGTACCATATACCTTCACATTTTAATTTTATACAATTTTACCCTTATCAAAATTTACTACGATTCTGGATTTATCTTTAGACATAAATTCGGAAATAAAAATATATTCTGAAATTATCTTGTAGTAGATAATTCCGGAATCAAATTTTAATTTTAGTTATACTTTCAATAGCACTTATTTGAAGTATGTTTTGTAGTTTATAAATCTAGAATCTACTCTTTAATAGCACTTACTCAAACAAGCGCTATTAAAAGTATAACTAAAATTAAAATTTGATTCCAGACTTATGTATTACAACATAAATCTGGAATACATTTTTAAAAACAATTTCGGAATTATGTAAAAATGATAAATCAGGAAGGTGTGGTACAAACACGGGATGAAATATTTGTTAAAGTTAAGAAGTTAAATGAAATGTTTGTGTTGGGGTAGAAAAATTAAAACCATTTAAGGTTTTAGGTGGCATGTGTGCAACCCAAAGCCTTTTATGTTTGACAAACAAAAATCCCAACTGATTAACAACGTTTTTTTGTCAACAGAATCTAAGTATCTGACTTGGTGATAACGAGTTATCTTAAAAAAAAGGTAAAATTACACTAGAGGTATTTTAAGTTATTTTTTGGTAACAAGTTGGTCCTTTAAGTTTTTCTCATACCAACTAAGTCCTTTAAGTTAGCTAACGTGTGCACCGTTCGTCCTTTTTAATATTTCTGTTTCAAAAAAGCTCACATGGCACAAACGGTGCTTACGTGTCCCTAATGGCGCTGACGTGTGCTGACATGTCAAGTCGAAATAAAATTCGAAATTAATAATTATATTTTTTTTAATTAGTTTTTTATTTTAAAAAAACCCAACAACACCTCCTCATCCCTCTCATCTCTCTCCTAACGAAGTCCCTCATCACTCTCTCCTCCTCACAGCTTTCTCTCTCACGGTTGCAGCCAACAACAACATCATCTTACACAAAACAATATGAAGAACAAAATTAAATCCCTTTCCCTTAAATCACCCTCTCTGTCTCTCTCCCACTTCAAATTCCTCATCCTCACAAATCCATTTTATTCAATTCAAACCCAAACCCAAGTCTTACAAATGAAGAAACTCAAACCCATATTTTAAATCATGGGCAATCACATGTGATGAAGCTAAACAAATCAAAATGAAGGAAAACGTAAAAACTGACATGAAACGAAATCGTGAAATGAAATCTTCGTCTTCACCTTAACCTAAATCATGAAACGAAATCGAAATGCAATCGAATCAAAATGCTGATTGTTCCTCTTTCAGATTCGTTTTTCCCTCAGAATTGAAATGCCATCTTCAACGTTACAAATTAGTTTGTTTGGCTATTGTTCCTCTTTCAGATTCAGTTTTTCGTTAAGGTTGAAGCGTTTCAGAATCGAAATGCACAGGATAAAGAAGATCTTATCAATGGTGAAGAAGATGAGGATGGATATTCATTTTTTTAATAAAAATTAATGACTCGGCGCTCACATGGCTCATGTATCTGACACCGCTACAGCCACGTCACCCACGTAACTGACACATCAACACCGTTTGTGCCATGTGAGCTTTTTTGTAACAAATATTATAAAGGACTAGCGGTGTACACGTTAGCTAACTTAAAACACTTAGTTGGTACGAAACAAAATTAAAGACCAACTTGTTACAAAAAAATAACTTAGAGGACCTCTTGTGTCATTTTGCCTAAAAAAACTTGGTAATAACGAATTAACCTTAAAAAGGCCCATGCTTATCCCACTCCCCCTACTCACCACACACCCCCAGACACTATGAAATATCCAAAATACCCTTAATGAAAAAATTGTTCCAAGCGCGACCTTTTTTTTCTGGCTAAAGTGCTCTCGGGGTCCCTTATCTTTATTTAAAGTAACGAATTAGTCCTTTATGTTTTTTTGTCCCAAATAAGTCCTTTATCTTTCAAATTTTTGACACATAAATCCTTTTCCGCTAACAGTGCTGATTTATGTGTAAAAAAAGGATTTATGTGTCAAAAATTTAAAACATAAAGAACTGATTTGGGACAGAAAAGGATTCATGTGTCAAAAATTTAAAACATAAAGGACTGATTTGGGACAAAAAAAAGATAAAGGACCAAATCGTTACTTTAAATAAAGATAAGGGACCCTGGGAGCACTTTAGCCTTTTTTTCTTCTTCTGGGAATTCACGGGTCAGACACTAATGTACCGAACCTGGTACGGTGGCTGATGTCTTGTGACACCCCCCATGTGTTGAAATTGTAATAGGTCCGGTTCGGTGCCTGTCTGTCGTACTTGTATCAGATATCTTGAATCTTTCAATGGCTCAGATTCCATCGACACTTTTTATCAACGGCCTACAATCAGTCAAATGTGTCAGAAAAAAGAGTGGATGAGATTTCCTTCGGAAATTGTGCCACAACGGATATAATTTCAACTGTTCAGATTTATGGTCAAAAATTAAAATCAACGGCTCGTATTCGACCACACTTATTATAAATTGGGTCTCAGTTTTATCTATCTCTTTCACACCAACCTCCACCAACATCTCTGCTACTTCACAAACACCCCCTCCCTCTAAAATGGAGTTGACATCAACCCAGTTCTCAAATGACGCCTTCCTGACTGTCCTTCATCACCGTGGAAGTATCACCTCCAAGGAAGATGGTGTTTGGTTTCAATGTCCCAAACTTGTCTTCTGTAGGATGAAAATGGATATCACATTCACCCATTTGAAGGAAAAGGCCGAGGGAAAGGTTCGAGAGGGAAAGTGACCTAAAGAGGTAAGTAGTATTACTTACCACAAGCCCAGGTATGGACGCAGCAACACTATTTAGTATTCAGCTATGGAGATTCGGAGCGACGATGACGTACGCACCATGATGGAAACACATTCCCATTTTCCAAGACCCCGCCCGTTGGAGCTATTTGTCAAAACCATACGCACTCCGGACGAGATCATTTTTCTTTTGCGACATGGACTTTGAAATTATTGTAATTGGCTGTTTGTTATTTTTGTGTTTCCTTATGTTTCTTGTTTCGTTTCTTATTGTTGCTACCAAAATCAACAAATAAAATAAAGATAGAATGCTATACATATCCATGTATAAACAACACTTCAACAGTTAAAATAGAACATCTCAATTAAAATAGTACATCCCAATAAAAACCAGCCCTATTTCAGTTGCCATCTTCACCAAATGATGACCCACTAACTGAGATCTCTGTTTCTTCATTGTCACTACTTTCACCATCAGAGACATATGTTGCAAGGAATGTGCTATAATCCGAATCACCCGAGTCTGATGAGTGTGAGTGAGTGTCTGCTTCATCATGCAATATCCTGACAAATTTGAAACGACCATCAAGAAGATACGTCATAGACACTTCAACACTGTCCACATCCCCGTATGCACTGCAAATAGCACGTGTATCAGTTTCCAGAAATCCCATATTACGGGTATGTCTCTTGACAACAGCAGGGAAGACATGGCCATTATCAGCTTTTCTAGGACAACATTTTGAAACAATGTATTGTCAATCTACTGAAAAACATTATGTGGAATATTGATGCGATTCTGCAATTCAATATCAATCCTATCATGATAAATATTAAACTAATTTGCACTAATAAATAGAGTAAATAGACTAAATAATTAACTTACATGAGTTCCCTGGATAACAGTAACAAATTCCATATCTGAACAATTGAACAAAATTGGCATTTAGATTAATGGAAAAATAACATTGGCACGATTCGGCACTATAGAGCCGAAATGGTTCGGCGCTGCACAGCCGGACATTGTTTTTAAAAATCTGAAATATAAGGTTCGGCACTATAGTGTCGTACCAAGGTGAAACGAAACCCAGAAAAAAAGAAGCAGAAAATCAGTAACAAAGAGAGGGAGAGAGGCGGGAGGTGTAACAGCCCAGGTCCACCGCAGCGGCCACCCCGGTCCCACTGTTACCTCACGGTCTTTTCTACCCCCCTTGTAGAATTTTTGCCTTCCGTGGGAATCGAACCTTGCACCTGAGGCATAAGTGCAAGTTAAACCCCCTTCCCACTACCAATTGAGCGCGCGCTCAATTGGTAGTGGGAAGGGGGTTTAACTTGCACTTATGCCTCAGGTGCAAGGTTCGATTCCCACGGAAGGCAAAAATTCTACAAGGGGGGTAGAAAAGACCGTGAGGTAACAGTGGGACCGGGGTGGCCGCTGCGGTGGACCTGGGCTGTTACATAAAAAGGCGCTCAATTGGTAGTGGGAAGGGGGTTTAACTTGCACTTATGCCTCAGGTGCAAGGTTCGATTCCCACGGAAGGCAAAAATTCTACAAGAGGGGTAGAGAAGACCGTGAGGTAACAGTGGGACCGGGGTGGCCGCTGCGGTGGACCTGGGCTGTTACAGGAGGTATACCTGGAGTGAGAGTGAGAGAAAGAGAGACACATTGAGAGGCCAATGGGAGTGATGCGAATGAGAGTGATGGTTTGAGGGAGAGACAGAGAGTCGAAGGGGTGAGACATGGGGAGAGAGAGGCGAGATGCGAATCGAGAAAGAACAGAGAAAGAAGGGGAGGTGTGATTTTGTGAGAGAGGGAGAGTGTGGAAGGAGGGGTTTTGGTGGAGGGTAGTTTTGGAATTTTAGGGTTTAGGGGGTGTGTGATGAGTAGGAGGGAGTGGGAAAAGCATGGGCCCCAAAAAAAAACTTGGTAATAAGGAGTTCATTGTGTTGGGCCGAACAAATATGGATATAATATGGTCCGCCCATTGTGCTAACCACATACAATTGATAAATAAAAAAGAGTGTTGGAATTTTTAATTCGGTGGGGTTCTTGTGGGTGAATCGTGAAGGAAACAAAGCTGCTAATCTCATTGCAAACCTGGCGTCGAAGAATATGCTAAACAGGAACTGGGTGATGAATCCTCCTCCTTCGTTGGTTGCTGTGTTGGAATTTGATCGAATTGCTTGCAAAGAAGACGATGATTGAATGGTGTAGCAACGAATTTGCCGTTTAGGGTTAGTAGTTGATGTGATGAATGAGGGTGAATTATTGTATTGCCTTTTCTGTGTAAGTGGTTGTATTGACTATGTTTCAATGTGTAATCTTTCTGGGGCAGGTCTTATTGTGGGTGTGGTCTAGGGCCCATGGTTCCATTTGTATTTGTATTGGTCTACGTTGTGTTGGACTTTTTGTATTCGGTTTGTGGGCTTAGCCCGTTTTTAATGAAAAAGAGTGTTAACATTTGCACCCCCACACTTAGACACCATACCCCAACAATGCAATATTATTCCAATTTTACTTCTTAGCAAAAATGCAAAATAAATTTATCATTTTAATATATAAATTCGGTTTGCATTTTTTTAAACCGAATTTATCATTTTAATAGATAAATCCGTTTTTAAAAAATACAAAACGGATTTATCATTTTAATAGATAAGTCTGTTTTGCATTTTTTATAACCAAATTTGTCTATTTAAATGATAATTCCTTTTGTATTATAACATAAAATTTATTTTATTTAAATTTTTTAAAAAATGATATAAAAACACTACTAAAAATCTGTTAAAAAATCAAAACTAAACTAAAAATTATAAAAACACTACTAAAAATCTAATAAAATCAAAAGAATGTTATGCAATTTTTTTTTAGATTTTTGGAGATTATGAAAAATTCAAAAAATTAATAAAAAATAGTAGACGATGAAATTTTGGATTTGGAGCCCCGTTGTCCCGATAGAAACCCCTTCTTCGGGTGTTATGGTCCCTGATTTTTTTCGGATTTAGTGGCCGTGGTTTCAGGACAATCGGAGTAGGTTGCCCGAAAACCGATTTTTTAGCCTAGATTATCTAGCTGGCATACAACATCGTCACGTGTAACGAATATCTACACACTGAATAGAACCAAAATATCACCGATATCCATATCTATTTAATTTTTTTAAAAAAAATTAAATTATAATTTTTTAACAGATTTATCTATTTTATTTTGAAAAACGGATTTATCAATTAAATAGATAAATCCGGTTTTGAAAAATTGCAAGACGGATTTATCTAATAGATAGATAAATCCATTTTACAATTTTTCAAATTGGATGTATCTATTAAATAGTTAAATTCGTTTTGAAAATTGGAAAACGGATTTATCTATTAAATAGATAAATCCGTTTTATGTTTTTTAAGGGGTAAAATGGAGATAAATGATTTTTGTGGGGGTATGGTGTCTAACTGAATGGAGCAATTCCCAACCCGGTTTAGCAAATTTTGATCTCAAAGCGGTTCGTTTAAACATCCGGTTCACTACTAAACCAAATTGAATGGAGCAATTCCCAATTTTTTTTGTTTAAATACGTTTTTAACCACTACAAATATGAGGTGTTTTGCTTTTACCCCCTACAATTTTTTAAAAAAAAAACCCCTTGCAAAATTCATTTTTTTGACGTTAGTCCTTCTGTTAAGATGGACGTTACAAAAATGTCTACGTGACATTTTTTATTCTTTTCTGATTTTTTTTAATGTTGACTGGGCTGCCATGTCATTAGTTTTTATTTTAATTAATTTAAATTTAAATTATTTGTCTCTTCTTCTTCTTCAAACACCAAGAACTCCAAAAAAATTCATTTCCTCCTCCACGCTATCATCTCTATTCACAACCACCAAAACCTCACCCACACCTCCAAACACCACCCCAACAGCCACCATAACAACAACCATCACCGTCCACTACCCTCTCTCTTCATAAAACTACTACCTTCCACTGCCAAGAACTCCACCTCACAACCACCAAAGTCTCCCATCGCACTACACCATGACATCACCACCACCGCAAACCACCACGACCACCACAGTAAGCCACCGCAGAAACCGGCGAGCACCACCACCATCACAACCACTCCCTCCTTGTGATCTCCATCTCCTCCATGAACAGCAGCTTCATCCCTCTCTCTCGTTGGGCTCTCTCTCTCTCATCCCTCTCTCTCGTTGGTCTCTCTCTCTCATCCCTCTCTCTCGTTGGGCTCTCTTTCTCTCTCAACTTCATCCCTTCGTTTCCCAAATCCAGAAAAATCAAAACAACATCTCCCTCTCCCTCCTTCTCCTCTCTTACCTTCGGTGTTGACCTATCCCTCTTTTTCCTTTTCTGATTTTCGTTTTCTCCTCCCCCACAGTTTCGTTTTCTCCTCCCCTCTTTGAAACTGAAACTTCTGCTGATTCATTCCCATCTGAGCAGTCAGCTCAAGCTTTGAGATCTGGTTTTTTAGGGTTCCATGGTTGTGGAGAAAGGGGAACAGATCTGGTTTTTTAGGTTTCAGTTCTGGTTTTGGAGAACGAGAGAGAGAGATGGAGATAACTGAGTTTTCAGATCTGGTTTCAGATATGGTTGTGCGGTGGTTGTGGTTCGCGAGGTGAGAGAGGGGGGGTGAACGGAGGGGGAAAAAGAGAGGAGGAGAAGAAACGGTGAAGATGAGAGAGATGAAGAAGCAATTTTTTATTAAAGAGAATAAATAAAAAATAATGACATGGCTGTCCGGGTCAACATAAAAAAAAATTAGAAAAGAAAAAAAAAACCAACTCAGATATCTGTTAGCCACATAGACGTTTTTGTAACGTCTGACCAATAGATGGACTGAAAGCAAAAAAGTGAATTTTGCAAGGTGTATTTTAAAAAAAAAAAATTGTAGGGGGTAAAAGCAAAATACTCCCTATTTGCAGGGGGTAAAAACGTATTTAATTTTTTTTTTTTTGTAAGTAGCAATTCCAATTTAGAGTGGATTGCGTTGTTGGTACATTGGAACAGGGAGAAACATTTGAAGAGCGAGCGTGATCTTCAATTTAGGGTTTTGATATTCCCCGGTTTCCCAAGGTCAGTTGAGCGCGTAACCGCTGAATTTCTCGCGATTCCTTTTCATTTTGGTTTAGTTTTCTTCTTTCAGCTGTAATTGAAATGCAGTTGGAATCGAAGCCCCCAAAAGCTTAGTTTTCATATGGTAAATGATGATGATAATGACGACGAAAATCATGTGTGAGAAAGAAGTGTTTTTGTTATGTGCAGGGAGCGAGTGTGAGGGATTTAGAGAGAGAGTTGTGAGAACGTTGAGACCTGAGAGATACCCAAAGAGGAGGTCCAGAGATTTTTTGTGTTTTTCAAATTTTAGGGATTTCACCTTCTGCAGCTTTAGTTTGCGTTTCACCGAGCCTTGTTGAAGTTTCCCATGGAGGAGCGAAAGCTTGTGGTTAGTCATGCATGTTCAATTCTGTTTATTTATCGTTATTCATTTGCATTTGTATTAATTTGCCTTCCAGTTGCAATAATCAAGATTTTAAGCATTTTTTTTATTGTGAAGTTATTTCTTTTAAGAAGTTACAGACCAAACTTATTGTGCTCATGAGAATTGCATCTTAGGTTTTGGGTATCCCGTGGGATGTCGACACCGAGGGTTTGAAAGAATATATGAGCAAATTCGGTGAACTGGAAGATTGTATTGTTATGAAGGTTAGCTCATGCTTTCCATTTTTTGCTAAGTATTGTTATTTCATTTTCATGTTTAATTCATGATTTTCTACCATGATGCTGAATTTGTTGGGTACTGTTGCTACTGCATTCTTTATGCTCAATCATTCCATTCCAATGTACTTGCACTGAGTTTGGAGACAAAAGTCAACAAGCTTATCCACACACACATAGAGAAGATGAAAGGGAGAAATAATGGAAAAAGAAATTAAAACACTTAATTTGTACCATGATTTTCTACCATGATGTTGAATTTGTTGGGTACTGTTGCTACTGCATTCTTTATGCTCAATCATTCCATTCCAATGTACTTGCACTAAGTTTGGAGACAAAAGTCAACAAGCTTATCCACACACACATAGAGAAGATGAAAGGGAGAAATAATGGAAAAAGAAATTAAAACACTTAATTGTCGTATGCATTATGATATACATTTTCAGTGAAATACAAAATATAATGTACTTGTACAGCTTTGATTTTGTGATTATTTTATAATGCTAAATTGCCCCTATAGTTTTAAGTTTTCTGGAGGTACATTTTAAGCTTCTTATATCTGTATTTTAGGAGCGATCAACTGGCCGGTCTCGTGGTTTTGGATATGTTACATTTGCGTCGGTCGATGATGCTAAGGTACTGTTTTTCCCACACACTTACATATATAACTGGTATATGATAAGGTAACTTGAATATGCTTAATATCAAGTTGGGTGACTTCATGATGCAGAATGTATTATCCAGTGAACACACTCTTGGCAACAGGATACTGGAAGTCAAAGTGGCCACACCTAAGGTTTTAATCAAATTGATGCATAAAAGTTTAAATCATGTTTACCGCGTTCTGGCTCATGGCAGGTGTACTTATATTAGATATAGTTATGTTGTTGTGGATTTTACTACTGATTCTTGGAATGCTTTCATTTTAAAGGAGGAGATGAGGGCACCGGCCAAGAAAGCTACCAGAATCTTTGTGGCCAGGATTCCACCATCAGTAACAGAAGCAACTTTTAGAAGGTATATTGAGTGTGATACCTTAATTAAAATAATCGGGATTATTTTCTACTTCCGATTTGGGGATGTAGTCTCATATAAAAGCTCTGACGATGCTGAGGAAATGGATGCATTAGTCTAACAGTATTTCATTCTTTTTCTTTTTATTTACAGTCATTTTGAGACATATGGGGAGATAACAGATTTATACATGCCAAAGGTACTGTCCTTACTTTGATTGTCAAACATGTAAAGTTACTTAAAATGCCGTTGGTATGCATTTATATATGCTGTGTACATATATGCACATAAGACACTGTTAATTCCAGTTGGTAGTCATACACAATTGCATTCAACGCTATGCATATGCACACATTTATTTATTTGACATTTTTTTAATTCTAGATAGTATATCATTTATTTCCAACAGGATCAAGGATCAAAAGCTCATCGAGGAATTGGTTTTATCACATTTGCAAATGCAGGTTTGGCCATCATTATTGTAATTGTCTGCATATTTTAACTTTATGGATTTGTGTTTGCATGTAATGTATCTTGATTAACCATGGCAAAAGAGAATTTTGTGAGTATTTCTGAACCAGGGATGAGATTCCTTTTCTCTCTTCCTAAATAAATGAAAAAGAGGGTGCACCATTAATATTACAGAAACTGTTTTCACAGGGCTTGAAATCCCATTTTTAATTGGCTTTTACATACATACTCATGTATCTTTGCTTACGATGAATATTGAACTTTATATTTATGTGACATTGTTTCAATTTAGTATTGTAAGTATAAGGTTTTTGGTTAAGTTGTTCTCTGTATTGATAAGAACTGGTAATTTCACTCTACTTCTGACATATTATATTTCATATATATCTTCTTTTCTGAGCATTTTAAGCTGTAGTTTGTCTATTTATTATAATATATTGGGTTAGCTTTCTCTAAGCTTTCATGATAACAGAACTGTAAAAGCTGTTTTTTTTTTTTTATATTGCTTTTTATTTCCTGGTTCAGTCTTAATCAAGGTAGTCATAATCGCGATTAAAAACACAAAATCGTACGTTTTTACGATTTTGCTAACCCTTAGCGATTATGGTGATGAGCATAATCGTAAAATGGTGGAATCGGGTGGAATCGCTGCAAATAATCGTATAATCGTATAAACTGAGTTTCTGGCGATTCAACTTTGTGCTGCGTTGTTTCTGTGTCCTTCGGCGGCGGTTGTTCTCTGTGTTGCGCCGTTTGCAATCTATGCAGAATTTTAGGGCTTCCTGAGGTGGAAGACGGCCTCTCTGGGCCGGATAAGAAGCCCATTTTGAGTTAAATCATGGTTTTAGTTGACCCGGTTAAAACCCTTGTAAAAATAGTTTAGGGTTAAAAATAAAACTTACCGTTTACTTCTGACTCTTACTGCACACCCTTCAAATCTTCTTCACACGTTGCGCGCAGACACACAAGGCGAGACGTTTTCTTCGCACGTTGCTTCTTCACACGTCTTCTTCTTCGTCGCAACGCTTCCTGCTTGTCGCTCTCCCTTCTGTCATGCGTCTCTTGTGTCTCTCTTTTGCATATCTCTTCTTGCAACTTCCCAGCCCAGAGGTCAAGTTCATGACTTTTTAAACTCTGTTATTTTCATTTTTTATTCAAACTCTATTATTCAAACCCTGTTATTCAAACTCTTTTATTTAAACTCTTTCTTATTCAAACTCTGATATGGTAATTTCTTTAAAAAACCTTATTTTCAACATTATTTTGTTGCAGCCTTTGTTCGGCTTGTGTTCTGTTTGTAATAGCTTAATTAGTTTTTTGTGACTTATAAGTTAAGATTATTAGTTGTGTTTTATCAACTTATGACTTATCAATCTTACTATTAATTAAGTTTTTGAATTACATAAAAAAAATTAAGTTTTTGAAGTATTTATATATAATACATCTCCAATATATGTGTTTGATGAATTTTGTATAATCTTACGATTATAGTTACGATTCCACGATTTACGATTTTACATCTCCTTTCCGATTATACGTATAATCTCGATTTTGACTACCTTGGTCTTAATTTCAAAATAAAATAAAAAAGGTATATGGTGTATTATTCGTGTTGCAGATTCTGTAGAGAATTTGATGAAAGAAAATCATGAACTGGGAGGTTCTACTGTGGTGGTTGATCGAGCAACACCTAAGGCAAGATTTTTTAGAGCTTATTCTTTGACAATGTGATTGTTTTCTAGTGAAGTGATTGTCTATTTGTAGCAGGCACGCATTGCTCATAAAAGAATGGTTTTATGCTCATACAGTCATACCATTAGTTACCTGTGTCAAAAGTAAATGAACTTTTTTTTAAGTAAAAGAGCTTATTTAAAAGATTTATATGAGACGCAGTTTATCACCATTATTACAGTCTGAAGAGTGAAGACTTTTTAAGTCATGTATTATAGGAGCTTTGTAAATTTGCTTGCCAAAGAACGATAAGGGACATTTTCCCTTCTTTTAAGGAATTTTTCAAAAAAATGTGCATTTAAGTTTTAGGATGTAATGATGTATGACTTATGAGAAAGCATTTCCTTACTAATAAAAGTAAATTACACTCTGAGAAATGAAAATACGCCAGTGACTTTTTTTATTCTTGTTATTGTGAAATATAATACCATTGCCAGCACCCACTTTGCATGGGCCATTTCCCAAAAATAAAATTACACGGGCCAGCAGTTCAAAACAATAGATAGATAAATAGTAAATGAAAAAGGTTGGTAGAAAAAAGATAATCCCTATGGGTAGATAAATATTTTTAAAAAGCATAAGGATTTTAAAGGGAAATTAAGTAGAGATTCAATGGAGAATTTGGATAGTGTCATTGGGAATGGTATTTGAAAGTCAAACTAGATGTACTTTTGAAAATTTAAGATGATATAAAGTTGAAGAGCTATCCATGGTAATATAAATTGATAAGGGAGAGGGAACCACAATAACATACCAAGAGCCAATAGTAATGTGAGTAACTAACTTCTGCTGTCCTTATTTCTCTGAGTATACACCGGTTTTCCTATTCATGATTGTGTCATTGGTGTCAATATCTTCTATTTGCTTTGTTTGGTTGTGGCTTGAACTAGCTAGCTGTCACTTATTCTTTATTAGCCTGGCTATAGGAATGGTTTATTAATTTCACCTTCATCTCCGTATATAGGTTCTGTGTTAACTTTTTAATCTGTTGGATTGAATCATGGCAATTTGGTTATGTTTGGATTGATAGAAGGCGAAGGAATAGAGTGGAGACATTAAATGTTCCACTGGTTGGATTGTTTAAAATAGCATGAAATAGAATGGATTCTTAAATATACACAATGCACCACTAAGTTATAAATAATACTACTAATTTCACACCAGTTTTCAATTTCATGCATAAGTATATGTTTGGTGATGGAAAGATATTTGATTATACATACTTCTCATGACTTTTGTTACTAAGATGTTATGCCAATTTGGCAGGAAGATGATTTCAAGCCAATTCGCAGAATGTCACGAGGAGGCTATGAGCCAATTGACAGAGTGTCCCGAGGAGGATATGAGCCAATTGACAGAGTGTCCCGAGGAGGATATGAACCAATTGACAGAGTGTCGCAAGGAGGATATGGTGCATATAATGCATATATTTCTGCAACAACTAGATATGCAGCACTTGGTGCTCCTACTATGTATGATCAACCTGCTTCAGTTTATGGAAGTAAGCATGTAAACACTGATATCAAATTCATATTATTAATTATCAAGGTTGGTGCATACTAACTACTTTACTCTTTGAATTAGGGGGAGAACCTGTTCGTGGATTGGGCAATAAGATTTTTGTTGGCCGTCTTCCTCAAGAGGCAACCACTGATGATCTTCGCCAGTATTTCGGAAGATTTGGCCGTATATTAGATGCATACATTCCTAGGGTAAGATATAAAATAAAATGAATACAAGTGTTGAAACCTTACCAACTTATCTGTCTATTTGATTTAGGATGCCAACAAATCAAGTCATAGAGGTTTTGGTTTTGTGACTTTTGCTGAAGAGGGTGTTGCAGACCGTGTCTCTAGAAGGCCTCATGAGATTTGTGGACATCAGGTACTGCAATTAGGATTTGCTGTTATCGAGCATTACTTGCATTTTTTTGGTTAACATACTTGCATCTATTTTAAGCCTTTCTTGGCTTTATTTTTCCCCATTTGGAAATGATGTTTAAATAAGTTGATATATTTAGGATTGGTCAACCCCCTCCACTTTTTTCAAAAATTCATTTCCCAATATAAGCGTGATACTATTGGAATGAGTCATAAAGTATGCAATATGCATTTGAGGTTCTACTTGGTATTGCATAGTGATTGCATTTAATCACAATGGACCTGTACAGTAGACCTATATGATTTCTAATAATGCAGATTCCTTATGACATAACATCATGTTGTCAATGTCAAGTTGAAGTCCCATGATGATTCTGTTTATTGTGTATAATAAACTCCAAGACAAGTGTGTGTGTGAGTGTGCGTGTTAGTGTGAATATTAGTTTTATATATGATTTTGTTTCTTAGCAACTTGCTCTTGCAGGTGGCGATAGATTCAGCCACACCTCTTGATGATGCAGGCCCCAGCGAGAATTTCATGTTGAATAGCATGGATTCTTTGGGGGGATATGGCGGTCCTGGGAGAGCTTATGGGAGGATGTATGGTAGCCCGGACTTTGATGATGTGAGTACAGACAATATAGAAATAGTGGATTGTACTGCGAAGAAAAGGATACGAAGAATTTTTTTACTAGAGAATTCGATAGAATTTAAAATTGGTGTTTCTGAATTTTGAAGACTTAGTTTGCAACTGATTAATATGAGAACAGTATTTATAGATTAAGTTACAGTTAGAACTGTAGCTGACAACTATAACTGTCAGTTTCTGTTACTTACAGTATCTGATTATTATGCTACATTAAGCTTATCCTGACACACCAAGTGCAGCTTGTTATAAGCCCAGTCCGTGAACCTATGAGCCCGAGGCCTATTCTGCTCATCGAAACCACAAAAAGTACACGTAAATAACAGAAATACAAATGGTCAAATATATTTCTAATAACATAAAAGATTTTATAACTAACACTTATGAGAAATAATTGGATAATTTGTCAAGAATCTAATTCCTTACAAATGTAGTTTCCCGTGTTGCTCCTAGTGCAAGTGAGTTATCTGCTGTTAAGTTTGTATCATTGGTGTAAAATAAATAGATGTGTTTTTGGAAGTGTTCTCTGCATGGAAAAGAATGGACGGTAAAATATTGGAATATTAAATATGCCTACATGCTTCTAGCTTTTGGTAACACATTTGGTTTATTTATTTATATTTAATAATTATCACACTATTGTTTGCAGTGGGGATATGGAATGACCAGCAGGAGACCATCAAGAGCAGATTGGAGGTATAGACCATACTAGGAGGACCCTGGTTTTTACTGCCCGCATTGCATTTCAAAATTCAAATGCTACTATGATGGCTGCCAGAAACTGCTGGAAGGGTCTTCTATTAAGAATGGCTTTGAATTGTTATGAATTGATTTTATTTGATCTATTGTAATCCAGATAAATTATTTCCCCCCTTGAACTTTGATATTGTATCCAGTTGTAATGTTAATGATGAGAACGTATTGGTTATAATGAGTGTTTTAAAAACTGAACCACCTTTCGGTTGGTTGAGCCTTGTATCAGCACTATCCACAGCTCGGTTATTTAATAACCAGCCTGATTTTGGTGATTTGGTTCATGCTAGTATGGGCGGTTTAAAGTAGTTGGACCATAATTTAGCTGTTTCGATGTCCAATTTAGTTTACATTGCTAGTATGAGCGGTTTAAAGAAATTGAACCATAACTTGGTTGTTCTGATGTCCATTCGGTTTGCATTGGCATTTTTTGTATGCATGATACATTCATGAAAAGGTGCGCAATAAATTCATATACTTGTAAAGAAAACTGGTTTGATGTCCATTTTTTGGAAGTCGTGTTTTTCACTTGTTTAGTGAGGTCTTACGTTTATCGACTTTGTTACCTTCTGGGGTGGAAAAACCTTGAGTAGGAAACTCCCTAAAGTTAGCCATAGATACTCTTCCCCTTCCCCTTCTGTTTATGTTATCAACAAAACACTTGCTTATTCATGAAGAGAACAAAGTTCGTCCACATAAACCATTGTGCTTTATATACAAGCAACACCTACAAACAATGATGTAAGGCTTTCTAACACAAGCCAATTACATCAAATGGCATTAAGACAGTACAATATATTCTTTTATAACCTAGTCAAAACCTTAATGATTTCAGGATTATGTCATAGAACCGATCACTCATGAGCATGGCTACTGAAGCAGCTTCTTGAAGACCATAGGTACGGATATTTGGGCAATGAAAATACTTGGAAAGTCTTGGCAACATGATGATCCTGTTGTACAGGTATTGAGCTTCTCATACTTTCAGCTTTCAACTGCGCCCTTCTAAATTTCCTTAGAATCTTATCTATTGATGACGATCTCTTCTTTTCCAATTTCATCTGTGTCAAATATGAATACATATCTTAGTCTTAATCATGATATTATGAATACAAATTCGTTTGATGAATCCTCTTTTAAAGAACTCATTTAGTTTTAATCATGATACTATGAATACGATTTTGTTTTTAGACAATAAATACATGGTATGAGGAAGTTAAATTCAAACATAATTTTGATGAATAAAAATACCTCAAGTTTCCGTATTGCAGCTTCGGCCTTTGCTTTCTGCAGATTCTCCCATGCAATGATTTTGGCTTCCTCTCTCTGTAACCTGCTCCAAAAAAAGTTCATGAATAAATGTATAAGTAAAACAACCACACTTGTGTCTTTTGCTCTTTAAATGAATAATGATGAGATTGAGATATCTTGCTAATGTTGATGATCTAACTCAGAACTGAAAACTGCGGCAGTCAATAATGAGATTCATTTGCAGTCTCCAAACTCAGAAAATTCTATATCTGGAGATTGTTCTAGTGCAATACAACACCTAAACCAAGTAACAGAGTTTCTAAAAGTATGCTATTTAGCATTTATGTGACATACTTGGAAGTGTCCATGGTTGACTCTTCAATATCCCAACATGAAACTTGAGCTTCAGCACTGTTCTCCCTCAAATCTTCTCTGTGCATTGAGTCTTTTTTGGTCAATTTGGCTGCATGCCTCTTGGAACCTCTGATAACAGTAGCTTGACTGTCAACCTGCACATCTCTGATCTCTAGTTTAGGAGAATGACAATCTTCTTGATCCATAACCGAAGCGGCAGAAGATTTTGGAGATGAATGTGCATCATTTTCAGTTTCTGAAGGGCTCATTTGGGTACCTTTATCACATCTTGGGACAATAGATGTCTCTGTGTCCCTATTCTTCCTTCCATCATTTTTCCCCTCTGTAAATCAAATGACATAATCATTTTAAACATGTAAATCTCCAGATGTCAACACTTAATAATAGTGTATAGATATGTTGATCCCATATCCTATTCCACACTTTCACTGGTTTACCCTCTGCAGTTCTCTTATTCCTAGTTAACCTAAGTTATATTACCTTAAAAAAACAGTTGTAGTTAGTTAAAGAGTTGATTTGGTATTCTGCTATCTCAGTTCTGTTAGTATATAAATGTAATTGATCATAATGCAGTCAATAAGAGTGTGATTTACTCTTCTATCATATTCTAATAGCATATACTATGCAAAATTCATTCAGTTTTTTTTTTTTTTTATGAATGAATAAAACACGATGCATTAATTATCCCTTGAAATCTAGCCACACTCACTGGCAATCACGTGTCAGAAACAATTTCCACTAATGCCAAAAACAAAGATTACATATAAAGAATATGCAATTTAATTTTGGTAAGGATACCAACAAACCAAGGCACAATGTTATATTATTACCTTGAAAGATAGGAGATGAAGGGTCACAAGGAAATTCAGAACATGTGGGTGCAGTAGACATTGATGAATGCACTGCTACACCATGCTCATTGAACACAGGACTAGAATATTGTATTCCATTATCAATATCATAACCAAAAACAGCATCATGTGAATCATAATGATGAACAGAAACAGCAACAGGTGCCAACACTCCTGTTGAGAAAGGAGAACCCACCATTAAGTTTCTCACAACAAAACCTTGGCGCAATGGAACTGCAGCAGGAGAATAGTTTGAGTAAAAAGCCACTCCAGGAGGAGGCACAATTGGACCACTTATTGACTTTGGTCTTCTCTGATGTTGTGCATGTAAACTACTTCTGCTATTATCAGCATATGATGAAGCTGAAATTGGACTACAAATCCATCTCTCAGCTTCATCCCATTTTGAAGGCATTGTCCTTCCACCACTGAAGGGTGTGAAAGTTAAACCAGTCATAGTATGTCTTCTACTGCTGCTTCTACTAGTAGCCTTTGTTACTCTCTCTGAACTCCACCCTTTATTGTTCTCAAGGCTTTTTGTTCTGTTCCTATAATATGGTGCTCCTGGACTTGGAAAAGAACCCATGTTCTGAGATGAAGAAGAAGAAGAGGCCTTGTTCATGACACTTGCTGAGTTTGAGTTTTCCATTTGGTTACCAAACCACTGGAAATGAAAAGCTGAACATAAGTCACTGTTCTTTGTTTCTACTTTTAGGGTGAGGTTGATGTCTCAGTACTTAAATCTGATCAGATTCTTTGTACACAAAAAGAAACAATGTTGGATATTGACTGGTCAAGCCTTTTGTTGTCTGTGTGGGGTTCTCTCAAAGGGTAAAGCAAAGTAGAGTAACAAATAGTGAGTTAGGTATTAAATACTCCATATGACAAGTAAAGTTGAGAGAGTAGGAACTAGAAAATGGGCAGGTGGTAATTATATTATTGGTAATGATGTAATAGTACTATTGGTATTTGTCTTGTTGTGGCTATGCTCGGTGATCGGTTTCAAGTAGTAACGTTTTGTGGTGTGGTGGGGTAGACATACCTAGAATGTGGACATGTTATTATGTTATATATTCTGAGATGATGATGAGACATATCACGTTAGAGCCAACCCCCAATGAATTATAAGCATTTTGTTACGGCGAGGAGAATTGATTTCAGAGGGTGGACATCTGCAATGGGACATTTTGTTAGATTTTCAAGACGACCCATTCTTCCACTTGTCATTTCCTATCTAAATTCCAAATGCCCTCACATGCAGTGGGCCGTAGACTCCTGAGACCTGCAGGCTGCAGTCTATAAGGGTAAATTTCATGTAAGCGATTTTTTTTCCGTCGTACCACCATATACCCATCCACAGATTCTGTGAAAAGATGAAAATATCCTTAAAATTTTTACAAATTTATAAAAAAATTTACTATTTTTCACTTGCATCCGTTTGACCAGAAGGTTTCCCGAGAGAATCGGATTTATTATTCAGAGAGCTATATCTGACTTTCCATCGGATTTACCATCGGATCTACATACTTCCGTTTTTCCTCAGATTCTGCGTAAAAAGTAAGTCGGATCTACCTATATCCGATTTCCCATCGTAACTACCTATATCCGATTTGTGTTTTATTTTTGTTTAAAAATTTGTTTTTTTTTTCCAGTGTCCAATAGGTATCGAGGGGAGTCCTCGGCTCAGGCCTCGCCATCTGCTCCCAGTACACGCACCTGCCACAGGATTGCGGGACATGCGTCCTCCCGGCATATGCGACAACAGCAGTATCAGCAAGTGGAGGAAGCCCCGGGCTATCACTATGAGGAGGGCCAGCAGGGGCACCCTTTTGATGAGCATTCTATGTCTGATGACCATTCTATGCGTGAGGACCAGTATATGCCTGAACACTACCAGCAGCAGTATTATCAACAGCAACAGCAGTATCAGCAGCAGCAGTACCAGGAGGATCAGCCTCAGCAGGGGCATCAGGAACAGCATGAGGAGCAGCCTCCTTTATTCACTGGGCTAGCATCTCATGTTTGTACCGTTATACTGAGAGACCCGGTAAGTTTAATTTATTTACGTAGCCTTCTTAGTTTAATTTAGGCTAAAGTGCTCCCGGGGTCCCTTATCTTTATTTAAAGTAACGAATTAGTCCTTTATGTTTTTTTTGTCCCAAATAAGTCATTTATCTTTCAAATTTTTGACACATAAATCTTTTTCCGCTAACAGTGCTGATTTATGTGTCAAAAAAAGGATTTATGTGTCAAAAATTTGAAAGATAAAGGACTTATTTGGGACAGAAAAGGATTTATGTGTCATAAATTTAAAACATAAAGGACTGATTTGGGACAAAAAAAAGATAAATGACAAAATCGTTACTTTAAATAAAGATAAAGGACCCCGGGAGCACTTTAGCCTTTAATTTATTTACATAGCCTTATTTTTTTATTTTTTTATAATGCAGACATATGAGCGTAAATTGAAGGTTACCAACCATGGTAACAAGCTGGCTCAGAGACTGCTTGGGTTTTCCCAAAACCACCGGTTGTGGGCCTTTATCACAGGTTTCGGATTAGCCCCCTTGTCTCGACCAGACATACAAAGGTGGACCATGAGCTGATGTCTGCTTTTCTTGAGAGGTGGCACTCAGAGACATCGTCATTTCACTTACCATTTGGTGAAATGACGATTACTTTGGATGATGTCTCCTGTTTGCTGCATCTACCCATTACGGGGAACTACTACAGAGCTCCACCTACTTCTGTCACCACTGATCAGGCCATCCACCTAGCACATGTTTATCTAGGTGTGACTATGGAGGAGACGGGGCTGGAGTGTCGAGCTTCTTCTGGTCCATATTTCCGTTTTGAGTGGCTGTAGGAGATAGTTAGTAGAGGGTCCATACAGAACGACATGCGTCGTGCTGTCAGGGCATTTATCCTTCTGATCCCGAGCTGGTCCATCTTCACAGTCAAGACCGGCAACAGGGCTGAGGCTAAGTGGCTGCTGCTACTTGAGGATGTCAGCGCAGCTGGTGTGGGATCATATGCATGAGGGGCAGCAGCACTTGCTTTCATGTATGACTAGCTGAACTACTCCTACTTGGACCACGCCCATCAGGTAGGAGGGTATGCAACCCTCTTACAGGTAATAATTTTAAGTTAATTTTTTTTGAGTTTGGTTAAATTTCTGTTAAACAATTTTTAATTCACCATAGTGATATGACTGGGGTAAAAAAAATCCCTCATGTAAACATTTGTTTGAACAGGGTATCTTCTTTTATAATCCATCGCAATTATTTATTACTTTGGTCTAAATTATGTTTTGAATTTGAAGTAGTATTTGAATACCATTTAATCCACCGCCATTGTTGATGGTTTTTTTACCCCCCTCCTTCTCTCCTATACCCCCATTTTTGTGTAAATCCCCAAAATAACCTGCATTTTTATAAAAAAAAAGCTTATTGAAAAAATTTCTGGAAATACAGGCATTTTCAGAAAGCATATTTTTAAACTTTTCGGAAAAAATTAAAACGGGGTATTTCCGGAAGTCAAATTGACTTCCGGAAGTACCTCTTTTGAGGTGTTTCCGTAAAGATCAAAAAATTCTTTCTGGAATTGTCCTATTCAGAGGTACTTTCGGAAATTTTTAAAAAAACGTTTTTTTTATTAATTTTTTTAAAATTATACGATTACGATTAATAACAATAACGATAAATAACGATACTCGCTATAATACGATAACATTAAATAACAATAACAATAAAATACGAGTACAAATACCATAAAAAATACGAGTACAAATACCATAAAAAATACAACTAAGAGTCAAAGGTCAAAGCAGCTAAAGCACGCAAAATTCTCTCGTATGCAGCAGGTGGAAGACCCTCGACTCCCATGACATCCCGGATATGTGCAGCTGTAGTCTGGAGCCTATCCTCCATGATCAGTGGACCAATATCCTCAGCTGCTGGAACCTCATCTGGTACATCCTCCGGAGGCGTAGGCGGAGGCGCAGTGAGACGGGGAATGGACACCTGTAAGTACCATGGCAGGTAATCCTCATCGCACTCACCCGAATGTCTGGCCTGTCTAAAAGATCTAATCAAAGTCCACATCGGGGCCTGGTAGTACAACCATCTCTCGAGAATAGTCTCTGAAGATGGACGTGAGACCCAAACCGTAAGGGGCTCCACAGGGATCTCCTGGATGTATCCAAACTGCCAACGGACCCTCTCTGGCATGTATGGCACAGTCACATCACCCCATAGCAGATGACCTTTGAAAAGCGAGATCTGGAGAAATCCCCAGTAGGGCCTGTGGTCCTCCCAAGGCCTCCATATGACATCCTCCCACCGCAAGTCATCCAGCAGGACCCGAAAATGCTCAAGCTTGACAACGTCATTTTTTTATTCGCCCACCTGCAGCAAATTGGACGCCCAAAAGCACCGTGATCTCTGCGATCACCGATGGTGGGGAAGTACTCATAAATCCAACACTGAAAGAATAATTTGAGTAAAAAAATAAATAAGTAATTATATAAATAAAAGTAATTAATTATTGGTAACAAAATAATTAATTATTACCTGTAGCAGAGAAGCGTATCCTCTAATCTGCGATGTCTTCCAGAAACAAGCGTCGTTCAGCTGCTCGTACAGCTGGACCCCAAGCCCACTAGCCACAGTCATCAAATGACTGAATCAGTCTGACCCACTTGACGGGCACATATGTGTGACTCTTGTCGGCGAAGATGGTATAGCCCAACAAGAGCAACATATAGCACCGTGCAACATTATCAAAAAAGCCATGCTGCATGTTAGCTCGGTATGTCTCCTGCAGAAAGCTGAACCTGAAGTTCGGTCCCCTAGTGAACCGACACTCTGCCCCGCAAGAATCGTGGTCTATACCCAGCAACTCGCCTCCAACATGAATGGCATCCGCATCAGAAAATCCAAGCCCAGGCTGCAAAAATGTGCCGGTGAGCGGCAAATGGAGCAACACGGACACGTCAATGACGTCATCCAACGTCACAGTCATCTCCCCAAAAGGCATGTGGAATGAGCTGGTCTCAGAATGCCACCTCTCCACAAACGCTTTTTGATGTGGTGGAGAGCTGTAGAATCGAGCTCCAACAGACGGGCCTGCTCTAACCATCTCTGTACATGTGGGTGGTGCTGCTGAGGTCGAAACCTAAAAATCTTCCCACCATGGGCTGCAACCTTAATCTTTCCACGATCCTGTATAAAAATAAATTATATAAATTAAAACATATTAAAGACACTAAAAAAAATTAAATTAATTATTAAAACTATTACCTGTCCCACACGTAGCCTCAACACAACGTACAAATCAAACCGATGCAACAGAGCTTGGTCCCTAGGACCCTGATCTAGCTCCTGCTCATCATAATGCTCCTGCTGCGGGGAGTCTGCAGCCTCATAATCCTGCTGAACACGCTCATCATACTGCTGTTGTTGTGGAGCGTCTGCAGCCTCATAAGCCCCACCTAAGTCCCGGTCACGGACACGCCTGTTACGCTCAGAAGCGTAACTGGCTTGCTTGACCAACCTAATCCTCCTAGGAGCAGGAAGAATATGATCTACATCTCCGCCTGCCTGTGAAGACTCGCCAAGCTCTAAACGTCCTAAACGTCTTGCCACTGAAAAAACCAAAACAAACAAATTAAAAACGAAATTTTAAAAAAAATTAAAAAAGAAATTATCATCTATATTAATGTTGTGACTAAATCTTTATCCTCTTATTGATTCATTCACGGAAGTTGGATTATCAAATATTTATTTTTTTTACCGGAGATCATCAAATCTTTATGAATATAGTCTTTTGGTGATTGAAACTATTTTGTATAATGGCATCAATATAGATGATAATAACATAAAGAAGTAATAATGTTAGATAGATAGTTTCAGACAATGGTAAAAAAGAAGTAATAATGTCTAAACATGAGCGACATGAGTGGCATGGGCTGTAGAAATAAAGTTCTTGTTATTGTAATTCAAAGGCTAAAGTGTTCTTGGGGTCCCTTATCTTTATTTAAAGTAACGATTTGGTCATTTATCTTTTTTTTGTCCTAAATCAGTTCTTTATGTTTTAAATTTTTGACACATAAATCCTTTTCTGTCCCAAATCAGTCCTTTATGTTTCAAATTTTTAACACATAAATCTTTTTTTTTTGACACATAAATCAGCACTGTTAACGGAAAAAGATTTATGTGTCAAAAATTTGAAAGATAAAGGATTTATTTGGGACAAAAAAAAAACACAAAGGACTAATTCGTTACTTTAAATAAAGATAAGGAACTCCGGGAGCACTTTAGCCTAATTCAAATAAGAACTAGTTGTTGTTGTTTGACTAGTTAGAAGTCTTGTTGACTGTATTTTCTTTTTACATTGACTTGTTGTATTACTCAGCATGCCACATCAGCAGTGTTGACTCACTTGTATGCTGACTAGTATAAATGTAATCAGTTCAATAATCAATATAATTCAGTTGGATCATAACCATATTCGGTTAGATCATTTCCAGATTATTCTCTCTCTCGAAAGTGTGTGTGTAGCAGTGAAGTGTGGGACCACCATTGATCCAACAAATTGGTATCAGAGCGAGGTTGAAGACGATCCAGAAGCTACTGCATGATGACGATGGCTAATAACGGTGGAAGCAGCGGCCAATTCCCAGCGAAACTACCACTTTTTGATGGAAAGAATAACGACAGATGGATTGTTCAGATGAAGGTTGGATTTCGATATCAAGAGGTTCTCGAAGTGATTCGCAACGACGTTGTGGCCGTCGGCGGTGAAGCACTCTGTGAACAACAGAAGAAGGACAGTAAAGCGCTATTTATGATTGATAAACTCCAATTTAGTACATTTTTAGAGATACTTTTGGATCGTTTTTAGAGCAATTGTTACTAATAATATATATCATTGACTTAATCTGCTCTTTATTTTACAGAAAAAAAATAATATAAAAAATGATAATATTCCAATTTAAAGCCAAATATATATATATATATATATATATATATATATATATATATATATATATATATATATATATATATATATATATTCGGCTTGCATTACAATTGAAGGGCCGGCTATACAAAGAAAGGCTACATGGCCCAAGTGGAATTAAAAAGAATGGCCCATGGCCAATTGAAATTGAAGAAAGAGTGAAAAAAGCTGCAGCACACGTGATTAAGGAACCCTAGGCAAGCATTATAAAAAGACGGCAACAGTACGCAATAGGGAGAGGAAACGGATCCGCATACACAAGGAAACAGTAGCGCCGGCAACGTACAGAGAGAGTGAGGAGCAAGTTTTGGGTACCATTTTTGACACCGTGAGAGAGCTCTGGCTCCTAATTTTATTTCATTGTTCTTGAACACTATGGATAGCTAAATCCTCTTCTAGGGTCTAGGTGGATCTTGCTTGATTAGAGACCTTTTTATGTTCTAATTTCTAGTTTGAATTCCTGTTTTTATTTTAATTAATATTGTCCTATTATTTTTATCACATGATTAGGATTAACTACTTTTGCATGTTTATAATCAATTAGTTGATCAGCGACCGTACTGCAATTAGTTGGTGGACCTATAGGATAATTGGGGCTATAATTAGGGCATGACCAAACCATAATTTAGTTTTCCAATCATTCAACCTTTTTGCTCTTTATGCTTTTCCTGAATATAAATTCTTGCATGACCAAACGAGGGTTAATTTAGGAAAAAGAATATTAATCGCGAATGACCAAACGGATTAATAGTTTTAGTAAAGGGATTGGTAATTAAGTAAAATAAGGGAATTCAGGTAGGATTAGACATAGCGGGAATCGAAGCTTGCAAGTGAAACCGTGACCCTAGGTCTCTTTCCATCGATTAAATCTAGTATTTTAGTTATTGTTATTTATTTCTTTTTACTTGTTTTCATTACAACTCAATTACTAGTTCGTCTAAACAATATACAATCTTGATTAGTTGGGTACTTGTAAATTAGTCCCTGTGGATACGATAATCTTTTATACTACTTCTGCGAAAGAGTACACTTGCTCTAAGTGTGTTTTTAACGCAACAAGTTTTTGGCGCTGTTGCCGGGGATTAATTTAGCAATATTAAGCGAAAGAGATTTTTATTGCTTTAGACAATTTTTTGCTTTAATTTTAAATTTTGTTTTTTTTCTTTATTTTATCAAAAAAATATATATAAAAAAAAGTTACTAATACTTTCCCAAGAGACCACTGCAAGTTACCTTGTTTTGCAGAGAAAAGTCTAAATCATGGTTAAAACTCTTGGAGACTACATTAGAGAGGCAGAGGCACAAAAAAATTTAGAGAAGTCATATTGGTATATGTCTCAATACCAGATTCAAATTCCTCCTCCTCCTTATGAACCTTATTCAGACTATTGGGATGACTATGAGCCACCTCCTTATTCCTCCCACTTGGATAATTATGAGTCACTACAAGTGCAAGGGCAAGAGGAGGAAAAGTCGGATGTCGATGATGTCTTGGCCAAATTTATGCAGCAGACAAATGAAAATTTTGGAAGCCCGAAAGGTCAAATCTCAACTCTCATTGCTTTGTTATCTCAAGAGGCCCAAGAAACTCTTTCACAAACTAAGTCTACCCAAAATGAAGAAGATGAGCAATACAAAGAAAGTATTCCTACGAGAGATGAAGGTGTCTCCATGGAATATAATCTGGAGGAAGAAGCTCTCAAGAAAGATGAGGAGACTCTTACTGAAGAGAGTCAAATCAAAATAGTAGCTCCTACTGAAGGGAGTTATATTGAAACAAAAGATCCTATTAATGAGAGCGGTTGTGAGAATATGAGAAAGATCCATTGGTTCTTGATCTGAAGAAAGAGAAGAAAGCCCAAATTTTTGGGCAAATTGTTTTAACCATTGGTGATACTGTGATTGAGGTTCACCGGGGAAAGCTAACTTTAAGGAGTGGTAAAGAAGATGATGTTATAAAAGTTTTAAACTCTAGTGAAAATTTCTCTCTTTTTACTTCTCCTTATTTTGACGAGTATGTGGTTGAAACTAACAAATTTGGTGATTTAAAGATGCAGGACCTTTTGGAAAAAAAATCTTATTTTGCAGGATCCTAGCATAGTGGTGGATGGAAATAAAATAAAAATTTCACCATCCTTTGAAGTTCATCCACCACGTGGAAAAAGAAAGTACAATGTGAACCACATGGTTAGAAAGTTAAGAAGATGTACTGCGTTAGATGTAAAATTTGCTCTTGGAGAGCCCCCAGATTGAGCACCAACTATCGTCAGGCTCATGACGTTAAACAAGCGCTTCGCGGGAGGCAACCTGTGTTTTATTTTCAGTTATTTTATTTTCAGTTATTTTCATTTTCTTTTTGTTTCATTTTGTTTTTAGGAATAAGCTCAGACTGCAAGCTCTCTTAGGGAAGTCACTCTTACTCTCTCTCATTTATTTATTTGTGCTCATATTTGAATATTCTGCATTGAGGACCATGCTTCATACTAGTGTGGGGGAGGAGAGTTTACTTTGTCAATTCATCTCTATTAATGCACATACCCACTGTATATGTTGATAGCATTTTTTCTGGCTTATTTTAGCGACTTATGCTTCAAGTTGAAAAAAAATAGAGATTTTGCCTTTAGGGGATCCCATAATTAATTTACTTGACAGACTTGTGCTTAATTGTAACTGTGAGGATGTCCTTAGGAAGCTGATAATTAGCATTTGTCCCTGTTGAGTACTTTTTGTGAACTAGCTTCTAAATGTGAGATCTGAGCCTTCATAAGGGGATTGATACTAAATCAAAAAAAAAATTACCCATTTTCTTTCTATGAGTGTGTTTCCCAATTCTAGAATTTGTCTTTTGACCATTTCAAGGCGAAAATTGATTTGCATCATGTTAAAAGATTTGGGGAATTTAGGTATTTTTCTGGCCTCAGAGTTGTTTGTTGAATTTATCCATTAGTTGCCCCCTTTGAGCCTATTTGTTATATTTTTTCTTTGGTACCCAAATATAATTTTTTATTTTTTTTTGTGGTAACCATTTGAAATTAAATTTGGAGCAACTATTGAAAGTTACAATTTTGTCCTGTATTTCAAGTGTCTATCTCATCGGGACATAAAACAAAATAGGAGTGGCTAATATGGTTACAAGTACCTTTTCCTCCTAAGAAAAATATAGAAAAATGAAAAGTTGGAAAGAAAAAAAAAAAGAGAACAAAGGAAAGCAAGAAGGAGGAAAAGGCACATCAAAAGAATGAAAGAGCCAAAGGGCAAATAAAAAAAAAGTATTCTCAAGAGCAAAAAGCAAATCAAAAAGAGCTGACTCAATAGAAAAAGAGTGAAGAAGGAAGTGAAACTAATTTGGAGTTTGGGCAAAAATTGTAAAATAGATAGGAGCTCCATATTTTGTTTCAAAGGTTACTATTTATTTCTTGTTTCCTTTTTTTTAGCCCTTTGATTATCCCTTTCTTCTTATTTCCTACCTTGCATGAATTCACCCGGGCCCCATTACAACCCATGAAACCCAATCTTTTGCATGCATGTGAACTATTTAGTGGAGATTTGGTCAAATTACAAACATATGGTAATGTGCATTTTGTTGAAACCTGAGTGTATATTTCCCCTAGTCCCTAAACACTTAGAGAGATTGTGAGCGAGTGCCATTGTTCACAAAAATGTACTCCTCAGGGACACGAGCCTCTAATTGGGCAACCTTTTGGCACCTCATATGTGTTATATTGTCTATTGTCTGTCATTGTGCCTCCAGTTTTGGGTCTCGTATTTGGCTGTCTCTATTACTTATTTGAAAATTTTGTTGAGCCAGAAAATTTGCTTGAGGACAAGCAAAGGTTAAGTGTGGGGGAGTTGATAAACTCCAATTTAGTACATTTTTAGAGATACTTTTGGATCGTTTTTAGAGCAATTGTTACTAATAATATATATCATTGACTTAATCTGCTCTTTATTTTACAGGAAAAAAATAATATAAAAAATGATAATATTCCAATTTAAAGCCAAATATATATATATATATATATATATATATATATATATATATATATATATATATATATATATATATATTCATATTCGGCTTGCATTACAATTGAAGGGCCGGCTATACAAGGAAAGGCTACATGGCCCAAGTGGAATTAAAAAGAATGGCCCATGGCCAATTGAAATTGAAGAAAGAGTGAAAAAAGCTGCAGCACACGTGATTAAGGAACCCTAGGCAAGCATTATAAATAGACGGCAACAACATGCAATAGGGAGAGGAAACGGATCCGCATACACAAGGAAACAGTAGCGCCGGCAACGTACAGAGAGAGTGAGGAGCAAGTTTTGGGTACCATTTTTGACACCGTGAGAGAGCTCTGACTCCTAGTTTTATTTCATTGTTCTTGAACACTATGGATAGCTAAATCCTCTTCTAGGGTCTAGGTGAATCTTGCTTGATTAGAGACCTTTTTATGTTCTAATTTCTGGTTTGAATTCCTGTTTTTATTTTAATTAATATTGTCCTATTGTTTTTATCACATGATTAGGATTAGCTACCCTTTGCATGTTTATAATCAATTAGTTGATCAGCGACCGTACTGCAATTAGTTGGTGGACCTATAGAATAATTGGGGCTATAATTAGGGCATGACCAAACCATAATTTAGTCTTCCAATCATTCAACTTTTTTGCTCTTTATGCTTTTCCTGAATTTAAATTCTTGCATGACCAAACGAGGGTTAATTTAGGAAAAAGAATATTAATCGCGAATGACCAAACGGATTAATAGTTTTAGTAAAGGGATTGGTAATTAAGTAAAATAAGGGAATTCAGGTAGGATTAGACATAGCGGGAATCGAAGCTTGCAAGTGAAATCGTGACCCTAGGCCTCTTTCCATCGATTAAATCTAGTATTTTAATTATTGTTATTTATTTCTTTTTACTTGTTTTCATTACAACTCAATTACTAGTTCGTCTAAACAATAGACAATCTTGATTAGTTGGGTACTTGTAAATTAGTCCCTGTGGATACGATAATCTTTTATACTACTTCTGCGAAAGAGTACACTTGCTCTAAGTGTGTTTTTAACGCAACAATGATTCACCAATGCGTAGACGCTGAAGTGTTCGAAAAGATTGTAGAGTATGAGACAGCGAAGGGAGCGTGGGACGCACTTGCAACGGCGTACGCTGGTGACGTGAGTTTGAAGAAGGTAAGGCTGCAAAAAATGCGTAGACAGTACGAGAATCTGAAGATGGAAGAAAAGGATTCAATTGCGGAGCACCTCGATAAATTGACACTAATTACGAACCAAATGCGCAACAATGGAGAAGTCATCACTGAGCAATCGAAAGTTGAAAAGGTATTAAGAACCCTAACTCCTAGATTCGATCATGTTGTAGTAGCAATTGAACAATCTAAGAACCTAGAAACTATGAAGCTTGAGGAACTGCAAGGTTCACTCGAAGTTAATGAAATTAGGTTAAAAGAAAGAGTAAATGAAAAGGAGAAAGAAAGAGCTACTGAGGAAGCTCTACAAGCAAAATTTAAGAAGAATAATGGAAATTGGAAAAAGAGATGGAAAGAAAATTGGAGTGATAGTGAAAATGGTGAATCTAGCAAAGGTGAAAGAGAGAATGATAATAAAGGAAAGAAGAAGGCTAATAAGAAGCATATTCAGTGCTATAACTGTCAAAGGTGGGGACATTTTGCTGATGAGTGTGTTAATGAGAAAGTTCCAAGAAAGAAGAAAGCTGATGAAGTTCAGTTTGCAAAGGAGGATGACTCTGATACAGATACAGACACAGATACAGTGATGCTGATGGCAATAACATAGTGTGAAGGTGAAGCCTCTGAGTTGGGGTACTTAGACACAGGTTGTTCCAATCACACAATCACATGTGAGGCAACAAGAAATGGTTGTGAGCTTGAAAAGGTGAGAAAGAAGGTAAAATTTGCAGATCATAGATACATAATTGTTGAGGGAATTGGAAAGGTAATGATCAAAGGCAAGAATGGTAAGAAGATTCTGATAAGAAATGTATTGTACGTGCCTGAGATGAAGAGTAATTTGCTGAGTTTGGGACAGCTACTTGAAAAGGGTTTCAAAATGAAAATGGAAGATAATTTCCTTGAAGTTCTTGACAGTAATGACAAGGTGATTTTGAAGGCACCTCTTTCAAAGAATAGGACCTTCAAAATTGCTGGTGAAGTGCTAGAGCAGGAGTGTTTGAAGGCAACTGTCGATGAAGAAAGTTGGATGTCGCATAAGAGGTATGCACATCTCAACTTTAGGAGTTTAAGTCAGTTGCAGAAGCAGAACATGGTGAGTGGAATGCAATCCATAATAGAGCTTGATGAGGTTTGCAGTGGCTGCTGTGAAGCTAAGCAACAAAGGAAGGTTTTCAAGTCACTAATAACTCTATTTTATATAGAGTTATTCATACAATTAAGCTTGAGTTATTGCTTATTTTCAAGAACATTTATATATATATTTATAGCTTATTTATCAAGGAACAACATTCTAAATATTCAAATGGATAAAGGGCAATGATCTAGGCAAAATGCACAAATCTTGTTAGGTTTGATGTTTTTGTTCAGTGCAGCTACTGCAGGAGTGGAAACACTGCCAAACACCAGGAGTGGAAACACTGCCACACCTGCTAAATTCTGCAGTTTGTACCAAAACATCCAAAGACCATTTCAATGCTTCCACACTTGAGTTGTGACGTCATGCCTAGTCACCTAGAGCTGAGCCACTTGCAGAAGTCGGCGATACACATAAAAATCAAGTTGCAAGACTCAACTTATCTAAAAGACATGTGGCACTTCTCCAATGAACCTCATCTTTTGTTATGCATGCAAGCGACCAAACCTGTGCAGCTTGCTTGATTGGTTGTCTACAACTAACCATGTTTGGTCCCCTCAGCTGATCTTTCGCGCCAAAGGAAACCCCTTGCAAGAGGAAAGCTTTCAAGCCTATAAATAGAAGCCATATCTTCACTTATCTATCATCTTTTACATCTTTAAATCCTTCATCTTTCATTTGTAATTCTTCATTTTGTTTTCTGAAAGGATCGCTTAGTTTAGGTTTAGTTTATTTTCATTTCAAGTTTCTAAGGAGAGGAAGGTGAGGAAGTGCTTGACAACCATTCCCTTCACTTCTACTTTGAAGAAATTCGTGTAAGAAATCTTTATTGTACTTCAACTGGGGAACTTAATGCAAAAGATCTTCTATTCAAGTAATCTCTACTCTTTTAAGTTCTTTTGCTTTATTATTCATTTACTTATGTTCTTTGCATATTCTTTGCTTTATAACATGAGTAACATGAGCTAAATTCCCTTAAGTTGAGATGTTCTAACCTTGTAATGAACTTCTAAATATGTTATTGTGGTTTATGTAGTGTAAACACTTTAAACTCTTGCATAATACTTCTTTCAACTTATTCTGGAATTGATCACTTTAGAATAGGTAAAACTTGTAGCAGCAGACATGGGCTACATTTATGAACTCAAGAGTTAATAGGGACAAGTATTTAATAAAGGAAACTTTGTTAAATACATGCTAAAACCTAGACATAGGATAGCATAGTCCTTAGGATAATAAAATTACAAGAGTGAACCTATTTAGCAACTTGGATCATTGCTAGGAGGCAAGGGAGGAATTGACAAACCTTTCTTTACTGTAAAAAACAAAGATCATAAGAGCTTGTAATGAAACTCTGAAGAGAAGTGCTGAAAGGCACAAACTGATGCACCTACATCCAGTGTTCCCACACTACATACTCCATTAAAACACTTAGAAGTAAAGTACTTGGTGAAAACATCTCAACTACTCTTTCCAACTGATTTCTCACACATTTTATTGCTTATTATTATTTTACTTACTTTGAAAACTCCAAACCAAAAATACTGAATAGTGTAGACACATTAAGTGTACACTTTGAACTACAAAAATTTACAATACATAATCCCTGTGGGTTCGACCTTTCTTATCACTTTATTACTTGTGTGACTATGTATACTTGCATATATTAAAATAACCACACCAAGTTTTTGGCGCCGTTGCCGGGGATTATAGTAAAATTTTGTTGTTTAGATTGTTAATTTAGTGTTTTATTAGTACTACTGGTATTCTGTTTTCTGTGCAGAAACACTTAGTGCAGAAACACTCAGTGTGGAAACACTAGTTTATGCCCAGAGATAGACCACCAGAATTTGATTGTGATCCAGAAATTGAGAGAAGATTTAGGAGATTGCTAAGACAACAAAGACAAAGACAACAAGACTGCAGAACAATGTCTCACCACAGCGAAGATGCCTCAGTAAGAGGAGGACCTAATTCACATCAACAACCTGAAGGTGGAGCAGATCACAGACAACAATTCATTCAAATGGGACCAATAGGTATGATTAATGATAGAGATAGACCTATGAGAGACTATGCTCAATATGACCAGCAGCACATACAAACTAGTATTGCTAGACCTCAAATTGATGCTGTTCATTTTGAATTTAAACCTATGATGTTTCAAATGTTGCAAACAATTGGTCAATTTGGTCGATCTCCACATGAAGATCCCCATGAGCATTTAAAGCAATTCATAGAAGTTTGTAGTAACTTTATCATTCCTGGTATTAGTGAGGATGCATTTAGGCTTAAATTATTTCCATACTCTTTGAAGGATAGGGCTAAATCATGGCTAAATTCTATGGAGCCCAATTCTATTCATACATGGAATGAATTAGCTGAAAAATTCTTAAGCAAATATTTTCCTCCTATTAAAAATGCTAGGATGAGACATGATATTACATCTTTTAGGCAAAAAGAATTTGAATCATTGTTTGAAGCATGGGAAAGATGGAAAGAGCTTTTAAGAAAATGTCCACATCATGGTTTACCTGTCATTATACAAATGGAAACTTTTTACAATGGTCTAGAACCACAAACCAGAGTGATGCTTGATGCATCAGCTGGTGGTGTTCTTTTGAATATGTCTTATAATGAAGCATGTGATCTTATTGACAAAATTGCTACAAATGGTTCAAGTTGGCCTACTGAGAGGGTAAGTGCTCAAAAGAGAACCTCTGGAGTACATAAGATTAATGATATATCAGCCCTATCTTCTCAAGTAGCCACTTTAACCAATCTGATCAAACAGTGCACTAGTGCACCTACATCTAGTGTAGCAACACCTAAAGAAAACACTGCAGCAGCTATAGAACAAGCCCCTCCAGGAACTACAAGTTGTGTGTATTGTGGAGGAGGCCATCTATATGAAGAATGTCCTAGCAACCCTGTCTCTGTCAATTATGTAGGTTACAATAAAAATAACAACCCTTACTCTAATACCTACAATCCAGGATGGAAGAACCACCCAAATTTTAGGTGGAACAATTCTAATGCACCTGCACAAAGTGCTCCTGCACCAAGTACTCCTCCTGGATTCCTACCTCAAAGCCAACAAAGATCAAACCCACCTGCCAGTGCCAACTCTCTAGAAGAATTGCTTAGATCATTCATTAGTGAAACTAGAACTGCTAGGCAAGCTCATGATATATCAATTAAGAACCTAGAGAACCAAGTAGGGCAATTAGCAACTGCTTTGCAGCAAAGACCAGCAGGTACTTTGCCATCAAACACAGAAGCTTCACCCTCACAAAGGCAAGGTAAGGAGCAGGTCAAAGCCATATCTTTGAGAAGTGGCAAGGATCTAACAGAACCATATGAGCTTGAAGGTACAGAGAAGGGAGAAAAAAATAAAAATGAAAAAAATTCTCAAGATGCAGAAACACCTGGTGTTCCTACATCTCCTACTCCAAGGTTAGTACCAGAATATCCTCCTCCTCCTTTTCCTCAAAGATTGAAAAAAATACATGAGGAGAAGCAATTCAGTAAATTTTTAGATGTTTTAAAACAATTGCATATCAATGTTCCCTTGAGAGAGGCACTTCAACAAATGCCAAACTATGTCAAATTAATGAAAGATGTGCTTTCTAAAAGAAGAAGATTAGGGGAATTTGAAACTGTTGTTATGTCAAAAGAATGTAGTCTAATTTTACAAAACAAAATTCCAAGGAAGCTAAAGGATCCAGGTAGCTTTACAATCCCTTTTTCAATAGGTAAGTACTATACAGGAAGAGCATTGTGTGATTTAGGTGCAAGCATCAATTTGATGCCCAAATCTATCTTCACAAAGCTAGGGATTGGAAATGCTAAACCTACCACATTGACACTATCTTTGGCAGATAGATCAATTGCATATCCAGAAGGAATTATTGAGGATATATTGGTGCAAGTTGACAAATTTGTGTTTCCTGCAGATTTTGTTATACTTGATTTCATTGCAGATGAAGAAGTGCCAGTCATACTTGGAAGACCATTCTTGGCAACAGGGAAAACACTGATAGATGTGCAAAGAGGAGAGCTAACCATGAGAGTGAATGATCAAGAAGTAAAATTCAATGTCTTGAATGCCTTGAAGTATCCTGCAGAGGAGAGTGAAGAGTGTTCATCAATATCACTTGATCATTTGGTAGAGAAGCAGTTCCACAAGCAGTATGATCACCTTGCCAATGCACTAGCACCTGATGTTTCTGCATTGCCTGCAGAGGAATTTATTGAAGAAAGCATATTGCCCAAGGAACAAGCTACACCTAAGGTATGGGCTAGAACTTATGAATCTCTTAATTTAGAAGATCCCATCCTTAAAGAAAATGTAACTTCTGTTGAACAACCTCCTAAGCTAGAATTGAAAGTACTACCTAAGCATTTAAAAAGAGTGAAAATGTACTATGGAGAGCATGTAGAGAGATACAAGATCACCACTCACTTTGCAAAACCTTAGACCAAGGTACAAGTCAGGCTGTAAGACTCTTAAAACAAGCGCTTGAGGGAGGCAACCCATCACTATATAGTTAATATTATTATTTTGTGCAATTTCATGTTTTGTTATTTAGCAGAGAAGAAACAGATGCTGGGATACACAAGAAGAACAATGAAGCCAGCTCCAACAAAGAAGATGTGGACAATGTCCTCTCTCTATGCTGAACAGGGTACAGGAGCAGAAACTGGTGACAAGGAAGCAAATGAGGAGGCAACAAATAAAGAAACTGAAAAACAAACTGAGAAGGTAGCAGAGCAACAACCAGAGGGAATTGAGCAACAAACAGAACACACTCCAGTGCAGAGTGGTGTACCTGCACCTGAAGTCCAAACACTGGCTACACCAGATGTTCCTGCAGAAGCTACACCTGAAGAGGCAGAAATGCCTGAGGCTACTGTAGATGATCCTGGTGTGCCTACCTCTGATGTGGCCACTGCTAAGAAGCCAAAGAAGACAAGAGCCAAGCATAGCCCTGCTGTGAGAGCCAGCCCCAGATTCCAAAACAAAGAGTAAAAGGATACTTTTTAATGTTTATTCCTAAAACTATATTTTGCTTTACTTTCAACTGTTTTAAATACTATGTGGTAGCTGTTGCTATGTGTTAAATACTTTTGTTTGTTTCTCCCAAATTTAGTACTCCCCTGTTTCCTAAACTTAGAGCAGTGAGGACACTGCTCATCTTTAAGTTGGGGGGGGGGGGAGAGTGGAGAATAGTATATCTTTTGAACTAAATATGCACTATGTGAAAACTAATATATGCTATGAATGTCTTAGTAGTATATGTATGTGAATATGCAATATTAGTATGTGTGTTTAGATGTACTTAACAAAGCATGCAAATGACATGATCAAAAATGTTTTCAAAAAAATAGAAGAACTAAGTACATCATATGTATGTTTTAAAAACTTAAATAAATATGAAACATGATCAATTCATCTTTTTCTCAAAAATTGAAGAAGTGTATCAATAAGTTGAATTTTGAATGAAAAGCCTTGTTTTCTAAAAATGATCAGTTTTATAAATACTTTGACACAACAAAATTGAGTTTTGAAAAGAACCATGCTAGATCAAGAGCTATCTAAAGCCAAGGAAATTTTGGAAATTTGAGGTCAAAATTAGTTTTTCATTAAAAATTTAGAAGAGCATAAAGACTTAAGTTTGGGGGAAATTCCATGAATACAAAGGCCAAAGTGTGACAGCTTGAAGAGTGCAAGCCACAAGTGTCAAAACCACTCAAAAATACCAAAAATATCCCAAAAATGAGCTACACTTGCCTGAGTCATATAAACTGAACCTGTCCCTTAAGTGCAATTTGGTTTGAAAAATATGAACAAAGTTCAAAGAGAAAAAGAAAAGAAAAACAAACCAAGAAAAAGAAGAAAATGCATGTGGAGGTCAGTGAGGAGGGCAGTGTACGCTACCAAAAATACTCAAAGAGTTCCAAGTGTGGCAACACTTAGTGTGCCAACACCATCTACATCAAAAGGCACCTACACTCAAAATAAGGTGAACCTACAATCCAAAAATGATGTTTTTGCACTCACTGCATTACATCAACAAAAATCAAACACCAAGAATAGAAATAAGGTATTGGCTCAACAAGTTGGAATACCAAAAGCCCTTTGTTGTGCTTAAGAGTCCCCTAAATACTTGAAGAAATTGTTAGTCTCGGCCATATTTTGAAAAATCTCTAAGAGTGACCAAAAGAGTTCCATCTTTTTCAAAAAGCTAAGGAAAAACTCTTTGTTCAGTTATGGAACCAATTAGAAACTCAATGGGCCACACACTCACACAAATGAGATTTTATAACTCTGAATGTTTTAAAGCAAGGGCATGGAAGAAAAAACACCAAAAGAGAAAGGCTCATTACAATACACTTCAAACACTTCTTGAAAAACATGAGTTGAGATGTCTTCATAATTATATAAGTCTTGTGTTTTGTTTCTTGTCGTTGCTTGAGGACAAGCAACAATTTAAGTTTGGGGGTGTGATAACTCTATTTTATATAGAGTTATTCATACAATTAAGCTTGAGTTATTGCTTATTTTCAAGAACATTTATATATATATTTATAGCTTATTTATCAAGGAACAACATTCTAAATATTCAAATGGATAAAGGGCAATGATCTAGGCAAAATGCACAAATCTTGTTAGGTTTGATGTTTTTGTTCAGTGCAGCTACTGCAGGAGTGGAAACACTGCCAAACACCAGGAGTGGAAACACTGCCACACCTGCTAAATTCTGCAGTTTGTACCAAAACATCCAAAGACCATTTCAATGCTTCCACACTTGAGTTGTGACGTCATGCCCAGTCACCTAGAGCTGAGCCACTTGCAGAAGTCGGCGATACACATAAAAATCAAGTTGCAAGACTCAACTTATCTAAAAGACATGTGGCACTTCTCCAATGAACCTCATCTTTTGTTATGCATGCAAGCGACCAAACCTGTGCAGCTTGCTTGATTGGTTGTCTACAACTAACCATGTTTGGTCCCCTCAGCTGATCTTTCGCGCCAAAGGAAACCCCTTGCAAGAGGAAAGCTTTCAAGCCTATAAATAGAAGCCATATCTTCACTTATCTATCATCTTTTACATCTTTAAATCCTTCATCTTTCATTTGTAATTCTTCATTTTGTTTTCTGAAAGGATCGCTTAGTTTAGGTTTAGTTTATTTTCATTTCAAGTTTCTAAGGAGAGGAAGGTGAGGAAGTGCTTGACAACCATTCCCTTCACTTCTACTTTGAAGAAATTCGTGTAAGAAATCTTTATTGTACTTCAACTGGGGAACTTAATGCAAAAGATCTTCTATTCAAGTAATCTCTACTCTTTTAAGTTCTTTTGCTTTATTATTCATTTACTTATGTTCTTTGCATATTCTTTGCTTTATAACATGAGTAACATGAGCTAAATTCCCTTAAGTTGAGATGTTCTAACCTTGTAATGAACTTCTAAATATGTTATTGTGGTTTATGTAGTGTAAACACTTTAAACTCTTGCATAATACTTCTTTCAACTTATTCTGGAATTGATCACTTTAGAATAGGTAAAACTTGTAGCAGCAGACATGGGCTACATTTATGAACTCAAGAGTTAATAGGGACAAGTATTTAATAAAGGAAACTTTGTTAAATACATGCTAAAACCTAGACATAGGATAGCATAGTCCTTAGGATAATAAAATTACAAGAGTGAACCTATTTAGCAACTTGGATCATTGTTAGGAGGCAAGGGAGGAATTGACAAACCTTTCTTTACTGTAAAAAACAAAGATCATAAGAGCTTGTAATGAAACTCTGAAGAGAAGTGCTGAAAGGCACAAACTGATGCACCTACATCCAGTGTTCCCACACTACATACTCCATTAAAACACTTAGAAGTAAAGTACTTGGTGAAAACATCTCAACTACTTTTTCCAACTGATTTCTCACACATTTTATTGCTTATTATTATTTTACTTACTTTGAAAACTCCAAACCAAAAATACTGAATAGTGTAGACACATTAAGTGTACACTTTGAACTACAAAAATTTACAATACATAATTCCTGTGGGTTCGACCTTTCTTATCACTTTATTACTTGTGTGACTATGTATACTTGCATATATTAAAATAACCACACCAGTCACATGTCCCTACACGAGCAACTCAGAAATTGGAAGTTATCCACTCTAATGTATGTGGACCCTTTGAAGTAAAGACTCTGAGAGGTAATCTATATTTTGTTACATTTATAGATGACTTCTCTAGAATGACGTGGATTTATTTGCTTAAGAAGAAAAGTGAAGTGTTTGAGGTGTTTAAGAACTTTAAAGAATTTACTGAGAAGCAATGTGGGGAATCAATTAAGTGCCTAAGAAGTGATGGTGGGGGTGAGTATACTTCAGTAGAGTTTGAGAATTACTGTAAGAGTGAAGGTATCATGCATGGGGGTCACTACTCCATACACCCCTCAGCATAATGGCACTGCTGAGAGGAGGAACAGGACTGTTGTAAACATGATCAGAAGCATGTTAAAGGAGAAACAGATGCCAAAATATTTATGGGGAGAAGCTGCCTCTACAGCAGCTTATTTGTTGAATAGGTGTCCAACCAAGAGGCTTGGTGAACTCACTCCTTATGAGAAATGGTCAAGCAAGAAACCAAATGTGAAGCATTTGAAGATCTTTGGTTCCTTGTGCTATAGACATGTGCCTGAACAATTGAGAAAGAAGCTTGATGGCAGGGCTCAAGCCATGGTATTAGTTGGGTATCATGTTACTGGTTTTTACAGATTATTTGATCCTGAGAAAAGGAAAATTGTGATTAGTAGAGATGTGGTGTTTGAAGAAAAGAAGAACTGGATTTGGGGAGAGCAGAGTCAAGAAGATACAGCAGATGGTGGCACTGTATTACTTGATCTGGGAGGTGAACCAGTTGAAGAGGCTAATGCAGAAGATGAAGTGCAAGTGAGGAGGTCACAAAGAGCTAGGCAACCATCACAGAGGTTGCAAGGCTATGAATTGTTTCCTGATACTGCTGTAAATGAAGATGGTAACCTGATGATGTATGCTATGGCTGCTGAAACTGAACCAGTTAGTTTAGAAGATGCATTACTAAGTAAAAACTGGAAGTCAGCAATGGAAGAGGAACTCAAGGCTATAGAGAAGAACAATACGTGGAGTTTAACCTCACTGCCAGAAGGAAAGAAACCCATAGATGTTAAATGGGTTTTCAAAACAAAGTTGAAGCCAAATGGGGAGGCGGCCAAGTATAAAGCTAGGCTAGTAGCAAGGGGTTTCCTACAGAAACCTGGCCTAGACTTCAATGAAGTTTTTTCACCAGTTGCAAGAATGGAGACTGTGAGATTGGTGATTGCATTAGCTGCACAAAGAAGGTGGGAATTGAGTCAACTTGAGGTAAAATTAGCCTTTCTGAATGGACCCTTGGAGGAGGAGGTCTATGTCACTCAACCACCTGATTTTGAATCAAAGAAGCATGAAGACAGTGTGTTTAAATTGCATAAAGGACTGTATGGATTGAAGCAGGCTCCAAGAGCCTGGAATAAACGTATAGATGGGTTCTTAGTACATCTCAAATTCAAGAAATGTGTCTCAGAACATGGTGTATATGTGAAAGACAATTGAATCAATGACTGGATGATTGTCTGCCTGTATGTTGATGATCTCTTAGTGACTGGCAGGAGTACTAAGGAGATAGAAGAGTTTAAGAAGAGAATGATGAGTGAATTTGAAACTATTTGTATAATGGCATCAATATAGATGATAATAACATAAAGAAGTAATAATGTTAGATAGATTGTTTCAGACAATGGTGGCCCTAAGCATGAGCGACATGGGTGGTATGGGCTGTAGAAATAAAGTCCTTGTTATTGTAATTCAAATAAGAACTAGTTGTTGTTGTTTAACTAGTTAGAAGTCTTGTTGACTGTATTTTCTTTTTACATTGACTTGTTGGATTACTCAGCATGCCACATCAGCAGTGTTGACTCACTTGTATGCTGACTGGTATAAATGTAATCAGTTCAATAATCAATATAATTCAGTTGGATCATAACCATATTCGGTTAGATCATTTCCAGATTATTCTCTCTCTCAAAAGTGTGTGTGTAGCAGTGAAGTGTGGAACCACCATTGTTCCAACATGGGTGACTGCCCAGAGCTCCATTTTCTTGGGGGCACCAAAATTTGTTGTAATTAGTAGTATATGTTAAATTCTTACACTTTTATTCAATTTCACTACAGGTGGTGCCAACAACAACCTGGGTGGTGCAACAACAAAGTGACCAAGCCCAGATATAGAAGCCCAGTCCAACTACTCAGCTACTAGGTACAAAAATAAAAATGCGGAACCCACCGGATCCATACACGGGTCAACACGGACCCGGTCACTTACTCAGAGTATAAAAGGTAAAAACCCTAATTTTCTCTCAGAAATTCAAGAATCTTCTCTCTCTTTCTTTCTTCTCCGCCGTTTCACTTCTCTTCTCCTCTAACTCGCTCTGCTAGGATTTCTTCTTTCACCAAGAGAACTTAGTGATTGAAGCTTTGGATGTGCTTCAATCACACTCCTATGGTGATTAAAGTGATGTTACCCCAAAATCCCTTTGGTTTGCACACAAATTTTCAATGCTTCAAACTTCTCATTTACAAACAGCGATGCTGTTCTTGTTTGAAGTTATGAAGTCAATCAACACTTGAATCTCTCAAGCTGAACTGTAGTAACTGCTATGCAAAGGTATTGATCTATTACAGATCCTTTATTTTATGTTTCTGTATGTGAATCAAAACCCTAATTCTGGTTTTGATGTTCGCAGGTCACAATGAGAAGACCAAGAGTTTCAGACACACAGATAAGGTAAAATCACACATTCGCTGTGTTTTTCTTCCTTTATCTCTTTCTTAGATGATAACCCTATCTTCTCTTTTCTTTGCATGTAACACTTGATTGTTCTTGATGAACAATCAACCACTGTACCTGCTGAGAAGCTTCAACTCAGTATCTCAGAAGGTAAATTTCTCCTCCCTTTCTTTTATCCCCTTTTAGTTCCTCTATTTAGTCACAAAACAGAGTACTAACTCTACCCTTCTTATTTGCAAGGTCTTCAACACATTTGAAGAGAATACAGAACTCAAGGATGGAGAAAGAAGATTAAAGACTTAAGAGAAAATGATAACAGAGGAACGCTTATGTAAAAAATGTAATGCCTGTAAATTTTTATTCAACTTTTCTCTGTATGAAATAACACTGGAACTGTACAGTATTTATATACAAGGATTTGGTTAAGTTTGTTATTGAGAACAAACTTAACTATAACAAACACTCTAACGACTAGTTAATGTTAGCTGTTAGATTAAAGTAATCTAAGGTTGAGGATTACTAAATCCAACATCCACCTTTAATCCTAAGACTTAGATTTTAGGAAAACTAGGATAGAGAATAGACCAAGAACCCAGGACATGCCCCTGGTTATAGCAATCAGTAAAGATCTCCTAGGACAAGCCCCTAGGAATGGCTTAAACCTGGTTGCTTTCTTAAGACTTGAAAGCAACCAAGCCAATTTCTCTTCTTAGCCTAGTAAAAGCTTCACACCTCAGTGGTTTGGTGAAGATATCAGCCAGTTGCTCTTTGGTAGAGCAGTAATCAACCTGTAGAATCCCTTTAGAGACCTGATCTCGTAGGTAATGAAACCTGGTCTCAATGTGCTTTGTCCTGCCATGCCCCATAGGATTTTTGGCAAGACAAAGTGCTGACTTGTTATCAATCCATAGGGTAGTGACCTTGCTTAGGTTGACCTTAAGCTCCTATAGCAAAGCTTCTAACCATGCTGCTTGGGCAGCAGCACTGCATGCAGAAACATATTCTGCTTCACAAGTAGATAAGGCAACAACCTGTTGCTTTTTAGAACTCCATCAAATTGGAGCACCTTGGAACTTAAATAAGTACCCAGAAGTGCTTCTTCTATCTAGTTGATCCCCACACCACTCAGCATCTGAATAGGCAACTAGGATAGTGTCTTCTAAGCTTTTTCCTTTAGGGAAGAACACCCCATAGTTTAGTGTTCCTTGAATGTACCTTAGAATCCTCTTTGCAGCATTTAGATGAAGCTGTAAAGGTTCATTCATGAATCTGCTGACCATCCCAGTGGCAAACAAGATATCTGGCCTAGTATGACACAGGTATCTTAATGATCCAATGATCTGCCTATAGTGAGTAGGGTCCACTTGACTTCCCTTTTCACAATCCTTCTTGCATAGGATTCCTTCAGCAGGATTAAGGGCAGAATTACATTTTGCCATGTTGAATCTGGTTAGTAGCTCTTTAGCATATTTCCTTTCATGTAGAATAATGCCTTATGGAACCCTCAGAAACTCCAATCCTAGGAAGTAGGATAGCCTTCCCAAGTCAGTCATTTTAAATTCTGCCTTCATGGTGTCTTTAAAATTGCTGATCTCCTTAGAATTGTTCCCTGTTACCAAAAGATCATCAACATATAAGCAAATTAGTAATAGATCAGATTCCATAGTACCCTTCACATAGACACCAAACTCATTGGTGCACTTTGTGAAGCCATTGTCCACAAAAAATGTGTCAATGCGCTTATTCCAGGCTCTTGGAGCCTGTTTCAGCCCATAGAGTGCCTTATGCAAAAGGCAAACTAAGTGTTCTTTGCCTTTTATCTCAAACCCAGGTGGTTGAGATATAAAGACAGTTTCCTCTAGGGGTCCATTTAGGAAAGCTGACTTGACATCCAAGTGATACGGGTCCCAATCCCTACTGCAAGCTAAGGCAGTAACCAATCTAATGGTTTCATGCCTAGCTACAAGTGAAAAGACTTCCTCACAGTCAATCCCTTGCTTTTGTTGGAATCCTCTGGTAGAGATGGCAATGGTGCGGGGCGGGGGCGGGAAGTACTCCCCCGCTCCCCATCCCCGCCTCCCAAGTTGTCCCCCGTCCCCATCCCCGAACCCCGCTTTGGGGAGTTTTCCTCCTCCATCCCCATCCCCCACGGATCCCCACAGTCCCCGCGGGGACTCCGAAAATTTATTAAAAGTTTGAAAAAATATAAATTAAAATTGAATAAAATTGAATAAATATATAAAAGTAACACTAAAAAACAAAACTTTAACATTTTAATACAAAAAATATAAAAGTTAGTCTTACATTTATATTTTAATATTTAAAAAGTATAAAAGTTAGAACAATGAAATATTTTAAATTAGAAACACGTATAACAAGACTACAAAATTAATACTTATAGTATAATATACATTTATAATAAAAATATTTATGTAATATATTTCGGGGCGGAGTCCCCGCGGGGCGGGGGTATGATCCTCGTCCCCATCCCCACTTTGACCGGGGAGATTTTCTCCCCCGTCCCCACGGGGGGAAATTCCCCGCCCACGGGGCGCCGAACGGGGCAATCCCCGCGGGGATCCCTACTTACGGGTAGAAATTGCCATCCCTATCCTCTGGCAACTAATCTAGCTTTATGCTTGACTATGTTGCCCTTGGGGACCAACTTAAGTTTGAACACCCATTTAACTGATATAGCTTTCTTAGATTTAGGTAATTCTATTAGAGTCCAAGTTTTGTTCTTCTCAATAGAACTTAACTCCTCTAACATAGCTTTCTTCCAATTTTTGTCCTTTAAAGCCTCTTTAAAGTCAATTGGCTCCATGTCAGCCATCATAGCATAGTGAATGAGGTCACTATGCTCATTCACTTCACTATCTATGGCCACATCATAGTCTGCAAGCCTCCAAGGAGGTCAACCTTTGAGCCCTAGGTAAAGCCTGCACAATAGGTTCAGGTTCTGGTTCAGTGTTATCCTCCTCCCCTTTTGAGAATTTGGATCCTCATTAGGTTGAATAAGTTCATCTTCATTAGAACGGTCACCATTAGGGTTTGGTTCAGTGTCTAAGACCTCCTCTAGGATTGTAGAGTCCACTGAAAGTACTAGTTCAGCTTTGTCCCAATCTCATTGCTTGTCGTCAAGCACAACCACATCCCTAGACATCTCAATCTTGTCATTTTTAGGATCTAGCAGCCTATAAGCACCTGTAGGGTGATACCCAACAAAGATTAAGGGCCTGCTCTTATCCTCTAACTTCTTTCTCTTACCATCAGGTATGTGACTATAAGCAAGTGAGCCAAATACCTTTAGGTGAGAAACTCTAGGTTTATCACCACACCAGACTTGTTCTGGTACTTTGTCTTCCAAATCTTTGGTAGGGCACCTATTTAGGATATAGACTGCTGTATGAACAGCTTCTGCCCATAGCCTTTTCGGTAGCCCTTTGGACTTGATCATGCTCCTAGCTATGTCAAGTATTTTCCTATTCCTCCTTTCAGCAATATCATTATGCTGAGGAGTATAGGGTGATGTTGCCTCATGTAATATACCTTGATTGGTGCAGTATTCCTCAAAATCTTTTGAGGTGTACTCACCACCACCATCAGTTCTCAAAACTTTAAGTTTCTTAGCACTTTGAGTTTCTACCAGTGTCTTAAACTCTTAAAGACACCATAGGCTTCTGCTTTAGTCTTAAGTAGATAAAGCCAGATTTTTCTGGAAAATTCATCCACAAATGTCATAAAGTATTTGTTTCCCCTTATAGAGGGTACATCAAGTGGTCCACATAGGTCAGAATATACAACATGTAAAATATCCTTAAAATAGTGTTTCATTTCTTTATTGAACTTCTTTCTAGGTTGCTTACCAACTAAGCATGTAGTACATGTCTCTTTAATGGCTTCAATTTTAGGTAACCCCTCTACTAATCCTTAAGTGCTTAGGTTACTTAGCCTTTTGAAATTTAAGTGCCCAAACCTTTTATGCCACAGCATACCTTCAAGATTAGCTATAGCACTTAGACATTCTGTCTCAGTGATACTTATGCTAGTTTTGAAGGTTCTGTTGGTGGCTAAAGGTGTTGTTAAAACTAATTTGTTTTTAATATCATACAACTTTAGTTTTAGGTCTTTCATTACCACTGAAAAATCTTTCTCTATAAGTTGTCCTAGGCTGATAAGGCTACAGCTGATTCCAGGGACATAGAAAACATCTTTAATCAAAATTACTAGTCCATTTTCTTTGGTGAACCTAATATTATAGCCTTAATGCTAGCACACTTTATAGTGGTTTTCCTACTAGAATCAAAGTCCACTAACCACTCCTCGTTTCCAGTCATATGATTGGAACAACCTGAGTCTAAGTACCAAACATCAGTGATGGTTTTACCATCACTTGTAGTAACAGACAATACAACACAGTCACTCTTTACTTTTAGGTCCAGGTTAGTTACAACAAAATCCACTTCTAAATCATCAGTGATCATACTAAAACCAAAATTTGTTGTAATTAGTAGTATATGTTAAATTCTTACACTTTTATTCAATTTCACTACAGGTGGTGCCAACAACAACCTGGGTGGTGCAACAACAAAGTGACCAAGCCCAGATATAGAAGCCCAGTCCAACTACTCAGCTACTGGGTACAAAAATAAAAATGTGGAACCCACCGGATCCACACACGGGTTACCACGGACTCGGTCACTTACTCAGAGTATAAAAGGTAAAAACCCTAATTTTCTCTCAGAAATTCAAGAATCTTCTCTCTATTTCTTTCTTCTCCGCCGTTTCACTTCTCTTCTCCTCTACCTTGCTCTGCTAGGGTTTCTTCTTTCACCAAGAGAACTTAGTGATTGAAGCTTTGGATGTGCTTCAATCACACTCCTATGGTGATTAAAGTGATGTTACCCCAAAAGCCCTTTGGTTTGCACACAAATTTTCAACGCTTCAAACTTCTCATTTACGAACAACGATGTTGTTCTTGTTAGAAGTTATGAAGTCAATCAACACTTGAATCTCTCAAGCTGAACTGCAGTAACTGCTATGCAAAGGTATTGATCTATTATAGATCCTTTCTTTTATGTTTCTGTATGTGAATTGTAACACCCCTTTTCTACCCGTTAATTTATTAGCTTAAAAATCAGAGTTTCAAAATTTTAATTACACCACAAGGGATGTCACACTTACTTCGTTAAACATCATACGCCAAATTACTCACTTTTTGAAAACAGTCTTATAATAGCAACGATCAAAAGATTTTGTCATAAACTCAAGCATACAAGACTCCACCTTGAGGAGAATTAGGCAAGTCAAAATAGCAATCACATGAGACGGTAATCCTCAGCTAAAATTGTTACATCAAATTGCGGTCTTTTCCAAAAAGAGTTGAGGTCAAAATTATAGCACTCAATGAAGATATTTTTCGTTTGTAGTGAATAAAACGCTACGATAGTTATTAGTGCAGCAATAACTTGAAATAGTCCACAAAATAATTTTACAACGCATTCAGTTTTCAAACATCAAACGTATTCACCGGATTTTTCGTAAAAGCTCAGCGTCGACCTCTTAAAATAGTTCGGACATATCAACATAAGAAAGTACATGCGACTTAACATTCCACAGCAACAGCAATTAATTCGACATTTTATGTAGAACACACAGAGCTCAATATCAACTAAAACACATGTGAACATTTAAACAACATGACAATTCATTTAGAAGCACGCAGCAATAAGGTCAACAACAAGGATCACAACAGCAAAACACAGTTCTCACACTAAATACACAATAGGGCACACAGCACTAGTAGGGAAATCTCCCCCACTAGTTCACTTACCAATAGAAACTTTCCGGTGTACCTGCAACACAAACAACGGTCAGCACTGAAAGACAACAGTTGGTCACTATCTGACACAACGACTCGACGACTCGGCCGGACAGACCAACCATTGCTCTGATACCACTAATGTAACACCCCTTTTCTACCCGTTAATTTATTAGCTTAAAAATCAGAGTTTCAAAATTTTAATTACACCACAAGGGATGTCACACTTACTTCGTTAAACATCAGACGCCAAATTACTCACTTTTTGAAAACAGTCTTATAATACTTCCAAACTGTCATTGTCAAATAAATTTACAACTTCACAGCGGAAAGTCCAACAATTATACACAGTCTTGAATAAACTAAAACAACATTTTATTTCCCCCAAGTGTTACATATCAGAGCAGACGACCCGACTCAGCTAGCGAAGGTTCCTAAGCCTTCACTTGCGCTCACCTGCACGTTACCGCATAGGGGTAACATTCAAACAGAAGGGGTGAGTTCATCTAACCATATAATAAAGCATATGATAAGCACTAAGCTAGAGTTATGACACTACATAGACCACACCACGAGACATCAAGTCAATCATCAAGGATAAAACAGTCAATTCCATCAGCAGGGGTAAACAGTCAATCTCATCATCAAGTTACTCGGCACAACGAGTTGTCACAATGTCATGCAGGAGTATGAAATGCAACCCACTCGCGGGCATATGCATGAGGTACCTTTTCACAAACGTCTCTTAGCCCTTAAGGCCTCATCGTCACTTAGCCACTCAGGCCTCAAAAACGTCACTGGGTTTATGCATATGGGCATGAGACACTATGACATGCACCACTCACAAACACACAAATACACAAATACTCAAATCATAGTCAACTATGTGACCCGTCACTTACCAGTTTGCTCACAAGAAGCACATCACCTGTCAATTCACAATCAACACACACAACGTCACTTGGCCTTTTAGACCTTAACATCACTTAGCCTTTCGGGCTTTAAACGTCACTGGGTTTCATCGTCGCTTACACATCAATATCATCAACTCAAACAATAGCCACTGAGGGCAAAAACGTCATTTACACTTCATTATAAATAATAGTAGCCACTAAGGGCAAAACAGTCATTTAACTAGCCACTAAGGGCATCATCGTCATTTACACATCATTATCATTAAAGTTGGCCACTAAGGCAGAAACGTTCTTTAGAACATCGTCATTGACACCAAAAAGGTTTTAGACACCGAAAACAGTTTTGCAACGCAACAACAACTACCATCGGGGCAGCCACTCGGGCGCCCAGAATCATCAGAAAATAATAAGTTTTCGCTTTTAAAATAGGACACACTGATAGACAACGAGATGGGCTTCACAACACTTTTTGAAACGTTTAAAACGGACACCCGAGTCAAAAGTTATAGCGAAAACAGTTTGTATTAAAAATCGGGAACGTCCTGAAAATGGCGCCCAGTGCCTGGGCGCCTAAGACACAACTTAGACATCCAGAAGCAACACAACGCACGCACACTGACACGCACACTCAGCAAGCACAATTCAGCACAACAGCAAGCACAATTCAGCAACACAAACTTTGGCTCATACGCTCTGCACAAGGCGCCAATTCCTGCAATGGAGAATTCAACCAAAAACACAACAACTTGGCACGGGGCGCCCAATCGCGAGGACGCCTAATTCCGTGGCCAAAATTCCAGCAACAACAATGCTTGGCACAGGGCGCCCCACTTAGGGCGCCTAATTCTGCACCTAGACAACAAAATCCAGCAACAACAATTCGAGCAACACAACTTCATCAAATCACATACAATTCATACAAACAACTTCAAATCGCATATCAACCGTAAAAATAATATCACATCACAAGTCAATCATGAACACATAAAGAGTCATCAAAAATCATCCACTGAATCATTATCAATCACAATACCATCAAGGAGTATCCAGGCACTTAGCACGCAAACCACAATTTCTCAACAACAAGTTGTCATATGCCTAGGGTTCATCAATAATCACTAGAAATACATAAAATGGCATACATAGAGCCTACCCCTACTTAGTCCCCATCATAAGACCCTATTATAGAGAAGATGAGACCCACCCTTACCTGATATGAAGCGTCTTTCGAAGGCAAATCTCGACAGAGACAATTTACGAGTTCTCAAGCGTGAATCAATTCCAGCAGGACAATGTCTATTCAAATCGTGTAGGACGGTGACAAGGATTTTTGAGATCGGAATGAGCGTCTTGCAAATCCGTCACAAAAATGTGTTGCTTCGGTCTTTCATCAAATCGATTGCGGTGAGGCCATGAACGGTCATGAATTAATGCTAATCAACCCATATCGCTAAAACTGAGGCGGCTGCAGCTTCGATCGGAAACAACAAATCAAGGAACTCATGCCGAGAGGAGGACAGCTCTGGTGCGGCTCTGCCGCGGCGGCGTTTTCGTGGAGATGGCCGGAGCTGTTCTGTTTCGTGAACAGATATAGTTCGGGTACGATTTTGGTCCGTTTAGCATGAAGGATAGAAAAACGAAGGGAGGACTCGCAGAACCCATGCTATGGACGGAGGACTGCTCGCAACAGGAAAGCTTGATGTATCGATGGCTATGGAGTTTCGCGAACAAGAGGGGGCAACAGGAACACGAGATAGAGGCTGAAATTGGTTGAATGGGCCCTGGAATCGAACTCAGAGGGAGATTCCGAGTGGGAAGGTGGATTTTTGGGGCTGGCCGCGGTGAGAAAAGTGGGAACGCGTTTGAGGGAAGGAGAGCAGGGTTTTTCGGTTGCAGCTGCGCGAGGAAGAAGAGGAACAGCGAACCGGGTCGGGTTCGTCCGTGGATCGCGCGCTCGTGGGCTGGGCAAGGCACTGGACTGGATTTTGCAAGCAGAAGGGGGTGCGCATGAAACAAGGGGTGTGGCGAGTTGGGCTTTCAAAAAGACATTGGATTGCATCATTAAAATGACCCAAATTGATCCTAATTCATTTTCTAAAGTCCTTTTTAATTGAAACACTCGATATAACACTTCTCTAACCCAAAACATTGTCTCCAAGTAAAATATACTTAAAATACTAATATTTCAATAAAATAAATATATAATATATAATAAAAATCATATATTACCAATAGCAGATAAATATACGATTAAATATGATTTTCACTAATTTTAATAACTCAAACACACAATAAATTAAAATAATTTGATCTTATCAATAACAAAATAATCCATGAAACAAATACGCACTAAGAGGACCACAACGCACGAAAATCGGGGTGTTACATGAATCAAAACCCTAATTCTGGTTTTGATGTTCGCAGGTCACAACGAGAAGACCAAGAGTTTCAGACACACAGATAAGGTAAAATCAAACATTCGCTGTGTTTTTCTTCCTTTATCTCTTTCTTAGATGATAACCCTATCTTCTCTTTTCTTTGCATGTAACACTTTATTGTTCTTGATGAACAATCAACCACTGTACCTGCTGAGAAGCTTCAACACAGTCTCTCAGATGGTAAATTTCTCCTCCCTTTCTTTTATCCCCTTTTAGTTCCTCTATTTAGTCACAAAACAGAGTACTAACTCTACCCTTCTTATTTGCGAAGTCTTCAACACATTTGAAGAGAATACAGAACTCAAGGATGGAGAAAGAAGATTAAAGACTAAAGAGAAAATGATAAGAGAGGAACGCTTATGTAAAAAATGTAATGCTTGTAAATTTTTATTCAACTTTTCTCTGTATGAAATAACACTGGAACTGTACAGTATTTATATACAAGGATTTGGTTAACTTTGTTATTGAGAACAAACTTAACTAACTCAGTTTGTAGTAGCAAACTCTTAGCACCTGACTATAACAAACACTCTAACGACTAGTTAATGCTAGCTGTTAGATTAAAGTAATCTAAGGCTGAAATTAAAAGCTATCTAAGGATGAGGATTACTAAATCCAATAGTATATATATATATATATATATATATATATATATATATATATATATATATATATATATATATATATATATGTTTGAATAAAATTTTTATGTTGTTACAATTACACACACACACACTTAAATTTAGAATTTGAGATCATTTCCTAATAATGACTTGAAATATATTGCAAACTTTTTGAAACTTACTTAAAACCCAATAATTCTTATGATCTTGATAGTAGAATTCTATTTGAAGTATCCGAAATCATTAGAGAGAGGTCTTAGTTGCCGAATTGAAATCAAGTTATATAATATTGATTTCTTTAAAGATAATTAACTATTTTCCTAATGTCTGAAGATATAAAATAATATTAACTATGTCGCAAAATAAATTAAATAGTCTCATTTTAATTTCAATTGATTTTTTTAAAGAACCTTGACTGTGAACAAATCATTAATGATTTTTAACCAAAATGCAAGGAAAATGATATTCAAATAGTTACAAGGGCATCATTTTATTTGTTCGCCCAGGGCACCCAAAATCTCAGGATCGGTCCTGATTTCAGAGAAGTGAAAAATGAAAGAGAATATATGAGCTAGAATTAATTTTTTTTTCTTTTGATGTTTCAATTTGATCTTTGACTTATATAATTTAGTATCAATTTGGTCCCCACAAATACAATCCATTTTTTTAAAAAAAAACGAGTATCAATTTAGTCTCCAACATTTACGTTACGTGGCAGGTTGAGGTGGAATTAATTTTTTTTGGCGTTTCAATTTTATCCCTGAGATTTGCCTTGCAGACACTTAACTGCCATGTTAGCTTCGTTAACACTGTTAACTAACTGTGGTTGACGAGAGACTAAATTAATACACGTTTGTGAGGGACTAAATAGAGATATTTGAAAACTCGAAGACGAAATTGAACTTTTTTGAAAAGTCAGGGACTAAATAAGGTATTAACTCGTTTTATATTTGTTTAGGGTTTTGGCAAATGATTATATATAGGTCATGTCTAATATGGTAATGGCATGTCTAATTGGTCCTTTATCTTTGACCAAAATTTTTCTTTGGTCTTTTATATCTTTTTTCTCTCACTTTGGTCTTTTATGTTTCAAATCTATGCCAAAATGGGCATTTTTTTAACATAAAGGACCAAAGCGAGAGAAAAAAAGGCCATTTTGACACATATTTAAAACATAAAGGACTAAAGTGAGAAAAAAAGACCACTTTTGATACACATTTGAAACATAAATGACCAAAGTGAAAAAAAAGAAGATAAATAACCACTTTGACACAGATTTGAAACATAAAAGAAATTGGGAAAGAAAAAAGATAAATGACCAAACTAAAATTTTGACCAAAGATAAAAGTATAAAAAATGCAACTTAGCCGACAATAAATTAACAAATGCGTTGGGCCAAATGAAAACATGCTAAATTTTCTTGCTTTGCATCCGCCCCCACATAGCTCACGGGAAAACAAAGGCTCTTTTTTTTATACCCTCACACTTAGACACCATACTCCTATACTTCCCATTTTATCCCTTAAAAAATGTAAAACGGATTTTTATCTATTTTTATGATAAATCCGTAGTATTAAAAAAATTGAAAAACAGATTTATAGATAAATCCGGTTTTGAAAATAAAATAGATAAATCTGTTAAAAAATTATAATTATTTTTTTTGACCAAAATTATTATTATTTTTTTAAAATAAAATAGATATAGATATCAGTGAACTTTTGGTTTTGTTCGGTGTATAAATATTCGTTACACGTGACAATGTTGTATGTCAGCTAGATAATCTAGGCAAAAAAAAGTTTTCGGACAACCTACTCTGATTGTTCGGAAACCACAGCCATTAAATCCGAAAAAAATCAGGAACCATAACTCCCCAAGAAGGGACTTATATTGAGACTGCGGGGTTCAAAATCCCAAATTTCTTCGTTTACTATTTTTTATTAATATTTTGAATTTTTCATAATCACCAAAAAATCTAAAAAAATTTGTATAACCTTCTTTTTATTTTATTAGATTTTTAGTGGTGTTTTTATAATTTTTAGAATAATTTTGATTCTTTAACGGATAGTTAGTGGTATTTTTATAACCTTTTAATTTTTAGTTGTTGTTCTCCTCCCTCTTTTTTAAATAAAATAAATTTTATATTTTAATACAAAACGGATTTATCATTTTAATAGATAAATCCGGTTTAAAAAAAATGCAAACTGGATTTATCTATTATGGTAAATCAGTTTTGTTAAAAAATGCAAAACAGATTTATCAGTTTAATTGATAAGTCCGGTTTGCATTTGTTAAAATCGGATTTATCTCTTAAACTGATAAATCCATTTTGCATTTTTTTAACAAAACGAATTTATCATTTTAATTGATAAATCCGGTTTTAAAAAATGCAAACCGAATTTATCTATTAAAATGATAAATCCGTTTTGCATTTTTGCTAAGGGATAAAATCGAAATAGAATAAAATTATAGGGGTATAGTGTCTTAGTGTGGGGGTGCAAAAAATACGAGCCGCAAACAAATCGGCCAACAGATCAAACCCATTTAAATCGTGGTCTAAAATTAAAAACCTGTTGGAAAGACTCACAATAAAATGGAGGCTAATATTGACAGCCCCTCTTAATAATAAGTAAAATTCAAAACATTTCTGAAAAATTATCCTATTTCACCTCCATACCGTACTTAATCACTAACATTTCATCTCATTAATCTACCCTATCATCACTACAAGGTAAAGTAAAACAATAAGGAAGAACTTCGTGTAGCAAAAATATAATGCTACATGGTCTTTCTGGAGAGAATATTGGAGATCTAATTTTTTTTTGAGATTGGTACTTTAAGTGTTCCTATTACTTTAGATGAGGCTATTTCAAAAAGAACCTTTGGTCATTATGCTAGAGTTTTGATAGATATTGATTTAACCGTACAACTTCATGACCAATTATTGATAGAAAGAGAGGGATATACTTTTTTTTATCACTGTGGAATATGAGCGTGTGCCTCTGTTTTGCAATCTTTTCAATGTGTTGGTTATTCACTCTAGAATTGTAAGCATGGTAATACGTCAAATAATGCTTCCAGAAAGTTTAAGGTGCTTTCCGAATAGAATAAAGCGAGAAAATGTCCTCTACCTCTTGTTTGTTACATTCCAAAGACTGATAAAGGGAAATCCATTATCATGGAGCATCATGTTGACCACTAGACTGTAATCGATGTTGGCCCTTCCAATAGAAAAGTGGTTATGCAATCTTTTGAATAATCAGACTCTGTCCAATTTGTTCAGCACTATTTCACTTCAATTGAGGGTAAGCAAGCGTCGCCTGCAGTTATGCAAATGCAGTAGACATCTATAAAATTCATTCAGAAGTTGGTTAATGTTTCTACCTCTGAAACTATTAGTGGTTGTAATATTGAAACTCCTACTGTTCACTCTAACACCAACATAATCAATTATATGAATATTGCTAGTCGTTGTTGGAGTAATTCTACTGACTCGCCCTCCACTTAGCTCTACTGACTCGCCCTCCACTTAGCCTCTCACTACCAGGCTCTAAGTCCGATGCTACTTCTAACCCACTAGTAGAATCTGACATGATAATATTAGAAAAGTTTTTGGGTGATGTGTTAGATGATGATGCTGATCCATAGATACTGATACCCAAGGATTAGTGGCGCATGATGATATAGTCGAACCGGTTGGTCCAAGGCTCAAAATAAGAATAGGCTAGATTCGCTAAATGCCTCAGAAGCCGCTCCTACTTGTAATCCAATAGTAGCATCTGACATGAGAATATTAGGAAAGCTTTGGGGTGATGTGTTAGATGATGTTGGTAATCCTATGGTTACCGATACCCAAGGAACAGTTGTGGGGTATGATAATTTTGAACCAGTTGTGGCCAACACCCAAAAAAAGAAATTGAAGCAAAAGAAGAAATTGGTTGTTGGATATAATACTCGTTCAAAGGCAAATTTTGTCCGTGTCTCCTTTCGACCTTGTTAGTGTTTAGTCCTTTAAATTGCTTTATAATTTGTCTTTAGGATGGATTGTTTTAGGGGGTCTACAAGTTAGGGTTCCCTATTATTGCTTGGACCTTATTTTCTTGCCAAGGTATTGGTGTAGTCCCCCCTTGGTGTAACATCCCTAATTTCGGTTAATTTCGCTTTGAGAAATTAACTAGCGAATTGGTATTCGATAAAATGATAATTCGAGTCATGGACATGATAAAAGCATAAAAGCAACATTTAGTCGCTAATAGTATGAATTACGTGATCGTTTTGAGGTATAAATAGAATTATGTGAGGATTAGGGGACCAAGGGTATTTTGGTCATTTCCATATCTTTCGAAACCTAACCCAAATTACTCAACACCAAAACATATTCCTTAACTCCCTAAGACCCCAATCACAATTTTTAGAAGTTAATTATGAGTTAGGGGTTATTTAAGAGAAGGTTAAGGTGAAAGGCTAAGTGGAGGGCATTTTAGTCATTTCCCTTCCACTTAATACCTTACCCAGCTGAACCAACTCCACTCCACCAGAATTCCAGAATTTCAGAAAGTATAGGAGTGAGAGAAGAGAGAGAGAGAGAGAGAGAGGGCGTGAAGGGAGGAAGAAGAAGGAGCTCCAAGCTCCACCATCACCCATTGCATGTAAGCATCCCATATATCAATCTTCTCCATTTTTCCTCATCTATCCAATGATACCAATTTCATTAAATGAATCATCCTCATTTTCAACTTGCCATTTTCGAAGTTTGAAGCTCAAAGTTGAGTTTTCTCCTCCTTGAAGCATTGTATGTACCATAGGAGCCTTGGAAGTGACTTTAGCAACTTGGTGGAGCTACATTGTGACTAGGAACACCTTGGGGAAGGAATTCAGTAGCCAAAGAGCTTAGATTCAGAATAGGAGCTTTTGGGTTCGAATTTGGAAGTGTGGGAAGTTCAGTTTCGAATATCTAACGAATCCGGTGCGAGTACGTGATTACGGGGATCGTTCGGGAGGTTACGGTTCGGTCGTTTCGTGTGAGGACGTAATTTCTCGCGAGGTCGTCAAATCGGTGAGTTCTATACTCGCTTAGGGATTTGTTTTTCGAATATATGATTGCATGATTCTGAATCAAAGTGCCCCGCGTTTCGTTTTGAAAAGAATCGAGTCAAAAACCGTTTTCGGGAAAATGGCGTTTTTACGGTTTTTCGGTGAATATATATATTTTTATTGATTTGTTGATTTTAATGCTTTCGCTGGAATATGACTGAATTGCTGGTTGAAATGTCTGTTTTTAAGTCACGGAAGTCCTAAAATGTCCCGGCACCGGATTGAAAGCGAGACGGAACAAAACAGAATTTTGAAAAGTCATTTTGCTTCACTTCTGCCAACGGTCGCGTCGCGACCCGTGGCCGTCGCCTCGCGACCAAGAACTGTTTTGCAACGAAAAATCTATCTGTTACTTTTCGCGTCGCGACGGAACCTGTTCGCGTCGCGACGCAATGTAATTTTCAGCAAACCCTACTGATTTTGTTTTCGCGATAACTTTTGATCCGGGAATCCGATTGAGGTGTTTTCAGTTGCGTTTTAAAGCTTTTTGAAAGGTCTATTCAGAGGTATAATTCAAAATATAAAATGCTCTGTTTTGAAAGTTAAGAATGTTGGAAAAACCGAACTATAGTGAACGCGAGTGCATACGAATCGTGTTGAGATAACGAACCTAGAGTTCATCATGTCATGCTAAGTTAATTGATTGTAAGTCTATAAAGACATTTAAACTCTCAATTCATGTAAAAACAATTCAAGTTACTTTCCCTCGGGGAAAGGTAGATGGTATACTTTGAGTATATCGAGGGTGACGATCCTCTCAGATTAGCATACTAGGGTGGGGGAAGTCATGAGCCCCAAATCCTAGGCCCACATGTTTTGCCCACTAGTGATTAGCGGGATGGGTTCACCAAAGGCCAGAGAAATAACCATTCTAAGGTAGGCTTGAGGTGTTGTGCTAAGTTCATGAAAATATGATGTGTAGTTGCTTATCAGGGCTACATCAAGAAAGTAGTTAATTTACGAGTAGTCGCTTATTAGGGCTACAAGTTACATGAAAATAATATATGTCCACGTGGTTGCTTATGAGGGCCACGAGTTCAAAGATAAAGTTTAATAAACCGCTAGAGTTAGTCAGGGGTCTCGATAGGACTCACTGAGATAATGTTTATCTCACCCTTTATATGTTGTGGTTTTTTACAGAGAAGCAGGGGAAAGCAAAGGCGACAAAGCACGGTTAGCCGGTGCGACTCGTGGAGTCATTGGAGACTTGATTTCCTGTTTAGGCCTTTGTGCTTTTCTAGTTATTTTACCGATTGTATGACTATCATTGTATAAGTTGTAAAATCGTTTCCGCTACCTTATGTTTTGAGTATTGAACACCAGGATTGTATAAGTCTTAAGTTATGAAACTTAAGCATTTTCAGGAAGTTAATGAGGTTCAGAGAACCATTTGATATTTATTATCGAAATTTTTAGTTCGTGTTCAATATTCATTAACAGGAAGTTACTCTGATGTATGCCATTTAGTGCATTTCGGTAATTCTACATGTTAGAAATTATCGGGGTGTTACACTTGGCCTCTCCTTTGCCATCAGGGGGAAGTACTCTACTTTCTTCTTAATGTTTTTTTAACATTAGAAAGTTTTAATGAGGCTTTCCTTCTTTTATTTGCCAAATATTTTTTTGAAATTTTTTCTTTTACTTTCCAACAATTTTAAATTAACTTGCTTCTTGATCTGCATCAAATCAAGTATATACACATTGCCTCTTTTAAACCCCAAAACAAGAGAAAAGAAGAACTTACTCCACCCATTTTCATCCTCAACTCATAGTACATTTCAAACTTCAATGTAGTAACTAGAGGACTCGTTGCCACTAGGGAGGCCATGTTCACCTGCATAAATAATTCCACTGTCTCCTCCATCTCATTTTAAATCACTGGCATCACCATTGTTGTCAATAAAAGATGAAAAATGAAAAATGAAAAATGTATGAATTCTGAAGGTGTAACCCCCATTCATCATGTAGAGATGAAAATGATAGAATGGATCGTACTAGTGAGTTTTTTTTAATCTATACGGACATTCCTTATGGAAATATCATCCAAAGCTTTCTTTTTAGTTGAATTAGTCAATATATTAGCTATTAAAGTGGCTTTATGATAGGGAAATTTACTTGAATGATTTGTGCATTTACAATTTTTCGTTGAGTTCCCCATATTTTTCGGAATTACAAAATTACAGCCGTTATATTATTTATATCATTTGTTATGTAAGACTTTATAAATTTGACAACCAAAATTGATTTTTTCAATTTAATAAGTGTTAATAAAAAACGGTTTCCAACCATCCCATTCATTAAATTGCTTCTTGATTTGCATCAAGTTAATCAAGTATATACATATATATAGCTTCTTTTAAAGCCCAAAACAAGAGGAAAGACGTTCACACCTCAATCAGACTCTAAAGCTAAACAGCGTGAAGATTAACTCTTCAGCCATAAAGCCCGTCAATGTTTAAAACAAGAAAATCAATTTAGTTAGATTATCTCTCAATGTTCACCGGTGTTGGTACCTCCACCTTAAACTTGATGAAAAGAATTTCCTGTTGTGGAGTCAACGGGTTGAAGGTGTTATAGCAACGCATAAGCTTCACTATTTGCTTGTGAATCTAGATGTTGTGCTTCCTTATGTCCTAAATTGTCGTCGTGCTTGGTAGGTATATATATTTTTATTAATCAAAGTGCCACTAATGATCATTTTACAACTGTCCCCAAGGAGACTTGAACTCAGCATATTGAAGATACACGGCTAGCTCTTACCACTGAGCTAACACCTCAAGTGTATGTGGGATACAATACACAAACATTTTTATGTGCATTTAAAAGCAAAAGTTCATTGATTACCTTTTGAATTGAAGAGTACTAAGAAAGGACACAGTAAAATAGGTAAATTTGTGACACGAGTGCGTGTGTGCAATAGCTAGTTCTCTCAAAGCCATAGTAGATCACATTTCAAATTTTGATCTAGTTGATATAGTATTAGATGGACTTCCCAAAGAATACAATTTTCTAGTCATGATAGCCTAAGAGTGTGTTTGGATGAGGCAATTTTTGAGGGTAAAGTAACTTAAGAGAGTAATTCAAATGCTTCAAACCAAATTAACTTGTTTGGATAATAAACATGGAGAATTTTAAAAATGAATGGATTTTATGAGGCATTTTAGTGAGACTAAATTTAGAGAATTTGAAATACCACCTAAAAGGAAGCGTTTGAAATTCCTCTCTTTGTAAAAATGTTCTTAAAAAAGATAATTTTTTTGCACAATTATTTTTTTCAAAAGTTCCAAATTGGTTTCTCTCTCTCTCTCTTCTCTCCCTCCCTCTCTCTCTCTCTCCCTCTCCCCCTCTCCCCTCTCTCTCGCCCTCTCCTCTCTCTCTCTCTCTCAATTAATAACAACTCGTATGATGGACAACTAGAGCCATATCACATATGCACCACTGAATTGACGTTTGTTTTTGTGACAAACAATAACCCATACAACCACTATCAGATGTCATACTATCATTCTTCACCATTTTTGTATCTATAACCAAGTACAGCAAACATAAAATGATATGATTGAAATATATACATCCATATAATTTATGAAAATTAAAATCATGACTATTTAGCACCAACTCCATACCGCATAATATGTAGAAAATGGAACCAACCTATGATAGAGTTAATCAAGAAAATAAAAAAGAAAATAATGTGACATCTAACTTCGTAGGCCAGGACCGATCCACTCCCAGTGGGCCGGCCCCAACATCCGGTGGATCAGTGTCATCGGTCGTTGAACTGGCATATCATTCGACCATTAGATAAAGTGAAGAATTTTAAAAATATAAAAAAAGAACAATTTTAATTACTCTATCCAAACAATGAATTTTAAGAATGAAGAATTTTAATTATCACATCCAAACAAATAATTTTCTAAATGAAAGGATTTCAATTGATACATTTCAATTGCCTAGAATTTGAAATTCCCTAGAATTTTCAAATTCCCCATCCAAACACACTCTAAGGAAAACCCGATAACTTTGATCTCACTGATTTGGGATCTATGTTACTTGTACAAGAGGGCTCGGGCTCAACTAGATAAATTTTGCCAAGAACTAACTACTCCTACTGTTTCAGCAACTCTTGTGCACACAAACACACAAGGTTCCTCACACTTAAGCGCTGCTCAAGGTGCCACTACACAACATAGCTATTTTCCTACACACTAGAGGAAAAAGTAGGTTTGGTCGTGGCCGTAGCAGATCTCGTGGCACCAGCAAAAACTGCGTTTTCATTATGGTCTTCCAGAATGACAATTGCTTAAATACGTTCGTAAAGCGAAAGGGTCAACCGGTCAAGTTTTACTACAATTACTTGAAATGCGTTTGGATAACAGAATTAGAGTTGTAGCTATGAGTGCTACAGATAGTCTAAAGAGAGGACTAGACGTGATTGACACAGGAGCTCCTCTAAGTGTTCCAGTCGGCGGCGAAACTCTCGAAATAGTATTTTTTGAGTTTATCCCTCCACAAAGTATGTGCGGCTCACGATAATCTATTGTTTTTGTGGAAGATCCTAGCATCCTTGGAGAAAAGTCTACACACTTTTTCAGAAAGGATTTTTAGTAGACTTTTGGCCGATGAGGAGAGCTCAACATGAGTAGCAAGCCTACTTGCCAAATTTGTGGAAAATATGGGCACAGTGCCCTATCATGCTGATATCGCTTTGATGAGTCTTACGCTCAACCACTGACTCAAGCCAATACTGGTCCTGCTCCATCAACAAATGCTACAAAAGCTCAACCACATGCGCCTGTTAGTCAGGCACCTATGTCAATAAATAGGAGAGCACAATGCTGGGTCCAAAATTCTCCTTGAGACTGGAGGTTTTTTTTAAATATATTTTAATTGCTTTAGATGATGCCACTGATCAACGCTCATTTGGTCATTTTGTGAGAATTCTTATTAACCCTGATCTTGCCAATCTGTCGGGAGATCAAATATTGGTTGAGTAAGAAGGATTAGTTTTTATTTGCGGAAATCATGTCAAACTATTTGGCATAATTTGGAAAATTGTGATAAATATGATTCATTGGCTCCCTAACTTAGGAGTAATGTGCCCAAATCTCAACAACAGAAAACTAGTCACATAACAAAGAATCCCGATTTGGAGAAACCCATTGATAAAAGCAGGGCCCGTGAATTGCTGCAACAAACAAAGTATCAATTAGTGATTTGATTCACTAATTTGATTCACCAAGAACAATGTTCACATGATGTTGCTTCTCTCCCCAGTGATCGAGTTCTTTTAAAGTTTTGTAATACCCCCTCTATAATTGGGTGAGGTTGAGAATAATCAAAGGGATACAAGGTGATCCTAATAATAATTTTTTGACATTGGAAGAATGAAAAGCTAACCCTAACCCTTACTCTGATGAAGTGAATTCAAAATTTTCAAGACTTTGTTGCTCGTCCCTACTACTTAATGAATAAAAGTTAAAAAATTAAAATTTAACAGAAAAACAGAGTGATAGAAAATCCAATTTTCTATCATTTAAAACTAAATTCAAGCAAAGTAAATGTAAAATAATTCAAATCTGAATAAAATAAAATTATATGTAATGGACAAAAAGTCCTTATCCATAAGGGCAAATCACACACGCCAATCAAATATGTTATTTTGATATCGCGGTGGGTCTCAATCTTGTTCAAATTATTCATACGTGGGTAACCTCACAACATACAACAACCAATATCATCTGACCACAATTAACATTAATTAAGCTCCTCCTAGTACGAAAATATGTTTGTCACAATCTCTCCATTGAGTGCTACTACTCCTTCTCACTTCTCACTTTCATTTCTTATCTTCTTTCAAATAACAATATATACTTTTAACTTAGTTAGGAGGTTTTTTAGTCTATTGTTTTTTAATCAAAAGAAAACACATAATAATTTGCCTCCTTAAATTATTTATTTTCATACGTCGGTCTTAGACACCTTATTTCTTCCGTAGAAAAAGTACCTTATTTCTACAATCAAAAAGATTGACACGCAAATAAAAGACAAATAATTCTCTCCTACTAGTTACTATAGTTTAAAATTAGAATACCTGTTAAAGAGAAATGATGCAAGGCATTTTTGACTTGGACGTTTTAAATTTAATGCTGATATTTGTGGCCTGAAACTACAAACCACCAATTTTGTATCTATCTATCTATCGTATTAATTTGTGGATTAATCACCAATTTAATCTACGAAATTGAAAATATTTGGTATATTGTCTTCTTAAATTTTACTACTTCTGTTTGATTATTATCTCATCATCACTGAATATACTTTTCTCTCTTCTATACCCTCATTAGTGGTGTCAGAATTTCTGCGTTTTGATCATCCACAACACACTTTGAAGTTTGAACCTTCAATTAAACTATGGCTTCAACTACTTTATGTTACAACACTCTCAATCCTTCAACAGCAACTTTCTCAAGAACACACTTCACAATTCCAATAAACAAAGACCTTTCATCAATCACTTCTTCTTCACTTTTTCACACTCAATTTGAAAACAGAACAACAAAGCACAGAAACAAGAAGTTGATGCTGCATGTGAGAGCCACAGTAGCTGACCGTGCTACACCGCCTTCTACGCAAGTTGAGAAGAAGAAGAAGGTTAGGGTACTTGTGGCAGGTGGAGGAATCGGTGGATTGGTATTTGCTTTGGCTGCCAAGAAAAAGGGATTTGAAGTAATGGTTTTTGAGAAAGATATGAGTGCTGTTAGAGGAGAAGGACAGTATAGAGGTCCAATTCAGATTCAGAGTAATGCTTTGGCTGCTTTGGAAGCTATTGATTCTGATGTTGCTGATGAAGTTATGAGACTTGGTTGTATCACTGGTGATCGAATTAATGGCCTTGTCGATGGAGTTTCTGGTTCTTGGTATATGTCAAAAGTTAATTAATATTAATTCTTAGAATCTTATATGTTAAATTGGACATGCATGTATATCTTATTTAATATTTAGTTATTAAATAGACTCTTCAATTTCACCAACGATTGAGTCTAGCAGAAGGGGTAGTCTCTCACATCGTGGCAAACCAAAATTCGAGTCTCTGCTAGGAAAGAAAGGTGTCCATATTTAGTACCTGACACGAATAGATTATCTCTAGTGGAGTTTCCTTGTGGGAAATCAAAAGAAGACTCTTCAATTTCTTAATAATTTGGGATGATTTATTATTATTTGGTATTTGAGGATTTTATTCTAATACTGGATAAATTCATACCAGCTTTGTGTAAGAATAGTTAGGTTGTTTGGTTTTATTGGGTATATAAATATATAGGCCCCAAGGCTTCTTCTGATGACTATGTACAATTTTTTCTTAGAGAGTATCTGAAAACTTGAGTAGCAGGATCACTCCACAACTTTGTTTACTTAAATATCAAAGTTGTAAAAAGAGTTGTCTGCAATTCCAGGTACGTCAAATTTGATACATTCACTCCTGCAGTGGAACGCGGGCTTCCAGTCACGAGAGTTATTAGTCGAATGGTTTTACAAGGGATTCTTGCTCGTGCAGTTGGGGAAGATATCATCATGAATGACAGTAATGTTGTTAATTTTGAGGATGATGGAAACAAGGTAATTGGAGAAAGTTGTATGTTGGAGATTCTCCTCATATTTATATTATGATGTGTGCATTTGCAGACTAATGTGATTAAGTATACTTTGATTTGACATTTACTACTCTACTCTTCTCATCCCGCATTCATATTTCAGGTAACAGTTGAACTCGAGAATGGTCAGAAATATGAAGGAGATGTATTGGTTGGAGCAGATGGTATATGGTCCAAGGTCTTAATAACTACTCTAATCCTATTCATTAGCCAGTAATTTTTCTGATATAGAAGTGAATATTATCAGTATAATGGAGGAGCTCATGTTCGCTTGACTTGTTCATCCATCGTAAATTTATGGACTCTTTTTTAACATTCTGGTTGTAGGATGTCTATATGATCATAAATTCAGCACTTAATCTTATTGTATTCTTTTGCGAATAGGTGAGGAAACAGTTATTTGGGCTAACAGATGCTGTTTATTCTGGCTATACTTGTTATACTGGTATTGCAGATTTTGTACCTGCTGACATTGAATCTGTTGGGTATGTAGGCCATTAGTTGTGTATTGTAGATCAATTTTCTTTGACCTATATTTATATTTTTTTAATATTACCTATATCATATTTAGAAGCTTACTTAAACTTCTCTTTTGGAAGGTACCGAGTATTCTTGGGACACAAACAATACTTTGTATCTTCAGATGTTGGAGCTGGAAAGATGCAATGGTATGCATTTCACAAAGAAGCTCCTGGTGGTGTTGATGAACCCAATGGTATGAATTCTTAATGTGTATGAGATTTGTCGCCTATTAAAGTGAAACCTCTGCAAATGTTAAATTTTATATGAAGCGGGAAAAAGGCAGAGAAAGTTGCCCATGGCATCATCTTCTCTGTAAACTACAAAGATGATATATGTTTGAGATTATGTAATGATTGCATTTGTTAAACTACAAAGATGCACATAAATGCTAGTCAAGTCTGTTCTATATATCAGACTCTAACTTTCTTGTCATGCAATAGAATGGATTCTAAGTTTCTATGGAAATGGTATTAAGATGAAAGTTGCTAATCAGATTGACTGGGTTGTGTTACTGTAATTTTAGCACTGGAGATATAGAATTTGGTTGATCATGAAAATACTATAAGGCTCTATTTAGATAAACAGCTTAAGCACTTATAGACTTATAGTCTAAACACTTACCATATAAGTGCTTTTGTATAAGATTTTTCTATAATAAAAGATGAAATAAAGGCAAATTGTTTTTATATAAGCGATCAGCTGTTTTCATAAGTTATCCTGTAGAACTTATGGAAATAAGCTAGCGTACGGACATTTTATACGTTAATTCCACAAGCAATCTCAAACAATCTCACAAGTGCTTATGCAAGTAGATAAACCCAAATAAGTCAACCCAAACAGGTCCTACATGTATTTTTGTTTTTCATCCTTTTCTATGGGGGTAAAAGTTAAAACTTCATATTAATATCTTAATTCTTTCTGCATAGCAGGAAAAAAGGAAAGGTTGCTGAAGCTATTTAAGGGATGGTGTGATAATGCAGTAGATCTGATACTTAGCACTGAAGAAAGTGCAATACTGCGACGAGACATATATGACAAGATACCAACATTGAATTGGGGAAAGGGTCGTGTAACTTTGCTGGGTGATTCTGTCCATGCCATGCAGCCTAATATGGGCCAAGGAGGATGCATGGCCATTGAGGTAACTCTCTTGTTTGGTATTTATCTATTCATCGCCTTTCTATTTAATATATATGGAGATGGAGATCAACAAAGTCAAAGTATCTCACCTTGGAGGGGACTAATACTCAAAATCTCTAAAAGTGAGGCAAGAGTGAAGAGACCTTTCTAACTAGCTTATTTTTCATTACAGGATAGTTATCAACTTGCACGGGAGTTGGACAATGCATGGGAACAAAGTATTAAATCAGGGTATCCAATTAAAATCGATTCTGCCCTAAGGAGGTAACGCATTGTTTGATTTTCAAATACGAAAATAACTGAAACATTGATTTTTTTTACTTGATCTGAACAGAGAGATGCTTTCACATCAACCATGGTCCAATAGTTAATCTTTCATCATCTTCAAATAGGTTGATTTGAGAATAAATCTCTTTGGTTAGGTAACTAATGGTGCCTGTTTTTTTTCTCTCTTTTCCATGATTGATTCCAGCTACGAAAGCGAGAGAAAACTAAGAGTTGCCATTATTCATGGAATGGCTAGAATGGCAGCTCTAATGGCTTCCACTTACAAGGCATACCTGGGTGTTGGTCTTGGCCCTTTAGAGGTAAGAACTTAGATTTTATATAGAAGAGAATGAAGAATGTAGTGAAGTTTAATCTTAACATTGATATGTTTCCTTATTCTTCATTTCTTTCCTTTCTCTACAGTTTTTGACAATGTTTCGTATACCACATCCTGGGAGAGTTGGAGGGAGATTTTTCGTTGACTTGTTGATGCCATCTATGTTGAACTGGGTCTTAGGCGGAAATAGGTAACAACGGGAGCCCATTTGCATTGACATGTTGATGCCATCTATGTTGCATAACCAAATATAAAATTGTGCAAATTGATTACTTCCAATATGAAAATATATGCTACTTTTGCAGTACCAAACTTGAAGGCAGACCAATAAGTTGCAGGCTCTCAGACAAAGTACGTTGCTCAAATATAGTTACTTTCATACTTTGTTGCTGAGAAGAAATTGTATCTGGTAATTTAGGTGGATATATCTATTAGATTTGTCATGATCTTGATGGTAATAGGTATTGGTATGCTGTGCAGGCAAATGGACAATTGCGCAAATGGTTTGAAGATGATGATGCACTTGAGAGTGCTATTAATGGAGAGTATGTCTCTGACTAAATATGTTTGAGTATCATCCTTCACATATTTCTTACCATACATTTAGATCATTTAATTTTATGTCCATCCTTTTTGTTTGAATTATAGGTGGCTTTTACTGCCATGCGGAGATGTAGCCGGTGTTTCAAAACCTATATGTTTAAGCCAAAATGAGATGAAACCCTTCATAATCGGGTATGCCTACAGTTGCATCTACTTACATTGTAGTAGTGACATAATAGATCTCATATTACATATTATGCAATAGATCCTGGAATAAATAGTTTACTGTTCAGAAACGCTATATAATTTACATAAAATTTGTTGACAATCCTTCAATACCAAATAGCATGCATAGTTCCACTCCCAATCAATTATCTAATGTACATCAAATTTTCACTTTCAGCTCGTTTTCTAATATGTTTCTGTAATTGCAGGAGTGAAACCCAAGCAGATTATCCAGGTAGTTCAATTACGATACCTTCACCCCAGGTATCACCCAAATTAAACTTGGTTCCCTGGTTAATGTTCTTCAACATCATGTAACATGATTATTAAATTCTTTTTTAAGGTTTCTCCTATGCATGCTCGAATTAGCTATAAGGACGGTGCCTTTTTCGTAATTGATTTGCGGAGTCAACATGGCACTTGGATCCTCGAGTAAGTAAAATAAATGGAAGGTATTTTAATTTAGTTAAAAAGTTTGAATTCTCGACAAATGTATCTAATATCATTCTCATTTTGTTTCAGCAATGAAGGAAAGCGGTATCGAGTACCTCCTAATTACCCTGCTCGGATCCACCCATCTGATGTTATTGCGTTTGGTTCTGAAAAGGTAATTGGCTTTCCCTTTAGAGAACCTAAAATGTAGAAGCAATTTTCATATTAGACATATGCCTTTTCTAATCGAGGCCGAAATTTCAATAGTTATTTTTATTTAAATACCAGTGAGAAAAATGCACATAAGGGGTTCAAGTGACATTTTACTTCTCATATATCAGTGAAAAGTGTTTATGTTATCCACTGACATGTAATCTTTTATATACAATCAAATACACAGTCCTTGCCTTAAAATGTAAAAGCTTGTTCTATAGGGTGCATTATTTATGATATCTTACAATAAGTTATTTGCAGGTTTCATTTCGTGTTAAGGTGATAAGATCTGCGCCGGAAGTCTCGAAGGAGGAAGGGACACAAATTTTACAGGCAGTATGATGGATTGTGTTCAGTTACAATCTTGAATTTACAGAAAAGTTGTACAGCACAAATTTGCAGTTGTAGAGAACTATCTGCAATCTTTCAGGGCAGGATATTATACAAAGGTGCCATTCATTCAGGATCTAAGATAAATTATTGGGTAGAAATTGCTTACCCCAAAGACTTCATTCAACACAATGGCATTTTTTAGATGTGTATGCATTTGTAACATAACTAATATGAACTTACACGTTTTATGTTGAGTGGAGTGTCCCTGGAAGGCAGTTTCTCAGACTTTCAATTGTGATTTACAAAATGGAATTGTATACTTATCAATATAAGAATGGATAGTTCAATTGTTTCATGTCCCTTCTAAAATGTACTCTGTTTATTAGAAAGGCTTAAAATTAAAGTCTATAACCTATTCTTATTGTTGGTTCTTGCATTTGTAAACAAGTTATGTTGGTAATGTTTTCTTGTGTTATAAATATATGTCATATCTATACTAGACAAAAAGTGCAATTAGTATCAACTTAAGTTGAGTGATAATTCTCATTATGTCTATAAGATCTAGCAGCCAGATATCTTGAATAAAATTTTCGTTGTTTAGCATCTTATTGGATGATGATTGTCTTAATAGGTAATGAGTCTAATTTCAAATAGAGATGAAATGCGAAATAAATTCAACAATAATGGAAGTTTCCTTTGCAATGGGTATTGGAATTGCAACTAATAAGAGTGCAGAATTGCACAGTGAAGGAGAAGAGCTAGAATCCAAGAAAGAAGGAGAGAAAATCAGAGGGGAGAGAACTTAGAAATTACATCACATAATCCATGTCCTTTTCCACCTCTTAAATCATGTCATATACCTAGTGCTCCCTCTCTACACACACCTATTTCATGTGTTATGTTATAATTCATTTCTGCCATACATACATGCTGACTTGGCTTTCCATATTTGCATCATTTATTTGGCTTAAGCATTATGTTACACTTTCTCCCAACTGGCTTTAGCTGTTAGATGACAATCTCTCAATTTATCCACTCTCACATTTTCTTTGTAGTTGTTTATAAAGTTGAAGCCAAACCGATATTGTCTCCCCTTGCATGAACACACAACGAACAACGATTGATCTCTAAGGTTCAAAATTTAAATGAAGAGTTAATCAAGTCGTCACCAACTCAGCTGCTAAGTAGACCTTTCTCTTCTTAGTTGTTTTTGGGGTTCTGGCCCAAATATACAACATGTAGAACGTGGACCCCAAATGTTGGTTCTATGGGTGTTTGTTTGGGTGAAGGGATAAGGTTGTGCTTGGAGGCCCGGGGACACAGATCAAAGCTAGGATGAAAGATCGCAAAGCCCATACCAAATATTATTTCTGAATATCATAATGAAGGGGAAGACACGTGAAGAGTCAGAAGAGAAGAAAATGAGAATGGATGAGGTTGACTTGAGGTTGAGGTGGTAGGACGTCAATGCACATGAACATGATTGAAGTGGCAGTATATAGTTTAGATTTAGAATGAGTTCAGTTATGATTATGAAGGTGCAACTTCCAGACAGTTACCCCGGTTTGCTGCATAGCATTCATTGATTGCTTTGGCATCTTGCCTCTTTTACTTGTTCCAACTTCTAACTGCAGGATCTTTTGGTTCCTTTTTTACGCTTCTCTGCTTTCACTCACGGAAAGAATTAGTAATACAACAGTGCTATTTCGTACTAAACAAAATGTACAAAATAGTCTGCTTACCACAACACGTGGAACGGTTGGTGAGAATGGTAAAAAGAAAATACACTATTGTGTTTTCGTTTCCTTTAGTAATATTTAATGGGGTTCATGATAGTTTAGTTGATTCCCTTGATATATTTCTCTGCAGGGTAATATTGTAAAATTAATTGATTTTATATGATATTATAAAAGTGGGGAAGTCCCACATTGGTTGGCTTTGTGGAAACCAAAGCCTTTATATATTAAAACCTTGTGAGGGTTTATAAACAAGCTAGTAAGTGGGACTCCTCGCGCGCACAAGCTGTGACCATCTATAAAATAGGGAACGTCATATAATAGCAGAAACTAGCCCAACACATCATCATGAAACTCTTCTCGTGGGATCCAACATTATCCTTCTCTGCATAAAGTTGTATTTTGCATAACAAAATCAAGATTATAGAGAGTGAAACAAATTCATTATCAAGATTTTTATTCATGAAAATTTTCTTTTCAAATATCTTCGTTAGATTCACTAAAATTAAGACACAGACCTATTTAACTCCGAATTTATTTAAATGTGAATTCTCAGTTTAGTCTCTGAGTTTACACTACGTATCATATTTAGTCTCTAAAGTAAATAAAAATGTTAAGTTGTCTGTAAAATTTGTGACATCCGTCAAATTAATTTCTAAAATTTTATAAGTAACTCGTAGGAAGATTAATGAGATTGATTTCTTATAATAGAGACTAATTTAACATATTTCACAAACTTTATAAATTATTTATTATTGTTTTATATACTTTAGGGATCAAGTAGAAAAGAGAGTAAGTTTAGAAACTAAATTGTGAGTTTAGTATTTGTTTAACTACCAAAATTGAAAGACTTGAAGGATTTTGGTGCAAAATTTCAAACACAGGTGAGTCAAATAAAAAAAACATAATGGAAAATAAGCGAAAATTATTTGTATATTTTATTATTTTAATTTTCAATTTGATCACTTATGTACATGGTTGCCTCAAGATACATCTACTTAAACCTTAGCTTCAAGCCCACCAACAAAAAAGAAAAGATTTGTCATTATTTTTTACAAAGTAAAAAAGTCAACATATATTAGCAAATTAAAAAACCCGATTTAAAGCTTTTTCACTTAAAAAAAAAACTCAACTAATATTCGCCTTAGGCCTCACTCACTATATTAGAAATTTTTAAACCAACCTTGCTTATGTTATCAATATAGTCTCTCTTACTTTTTTTATTCTGAAGTGGCCCATTACATTACAATATAAATATCACTATGATCTTGGTCCATTTTTATTTGCAAAATTATATAATAAAAAAGAGACCATATTATAGTATAATTTTGTAACATAAAAGCCTATTTTAGGGAGGGGGGGGGGGGGGGAGAACTATTTACGTTGATATAATTTTTACATATAGTTGACCAATTCAAAATTTTCAATACATAAAAGATTAAGTGAGTGTTTGGTATTGCGTCAGATACTCTTCAAGCCACGTCCAACTCACCACTTCAAGTTGTAAAGTTTGTCCCAACGCACATTTATTCGATCTCATGCGCATAACAAACACAAACTATGATTTAAGGTGACATCATCTTCTTTACTCTAGGGTTTTGTTGAGTATTATACTCAACATCCAATCATCTAATGACATGTCATTTATTTATTTTAAAACAAATTTAAATTTTAAACTAATTTTACATATAGATGCGGGTATCCAACTAAATTCAAGAATACTTAAGAATTCTACATAATATAAAGCATAAATATATAATATTTTTGAAATGGGAAGTTAAAAATTCCCCCGTATAGAGCCCGGCCACGCTCGATCTCTGCAAGTTCAGATTCTCCCAAATGTTTGCAAAAGAAGCGGACAATATACCCCATATAAATAATATATAATTTAAATTCAATTATTATTATTATTATCCATTAAATTATGCCAACGGTAACAAGAAAATGAATTCCAAGAAGGTGTGAAGAAACTAACAACTAGACGCGCCTTGTTCCGTCGACAAAGAAAATATCAAAATGTACCTTCCTTCGAATTCTAGTCTTCCCAACTAAACCATGGCTCACGTGGTCCCTCATTTCACTACCTTCCAAACCTCACTTCAAAATAACAACAATTGGCTTTGGCTATGCCTTTTCCATCCTATTTCCGTGCAATATGTATCCCTCTTTCTTAGCCGGACACAAACACTTTGTATTCTTCTTTCTGTCTCTTAAAAGCATAACGGCTAAAAGGTTTGTGTTCCTTCTTTCTGCCAGCAAACCCTCATACAATATATGTGCTGTAGCTTTGCACATCCTTTCCCCATCTCGGAAGATATTCTTTTAAGCAAAAAGAGAAAAGAAAGATATTTATAGCATGGCTATGCCAAGAGATGGTAAAGCATAAAGGAAGAATGATATTTATATTACGGTAAAGCATCCACCCTGTTTTTAACCCGAGATACCCTGTTTTTAACCCGAGATCCGGAAATTGTATGATGTTGCCGATTGTAGAGCCATTAAATCTAGAGGGAGAAAATTGATCTTTCTAAGTCTAACAACGACTATGTATTTGGCTGCATCGTACAGTCATCACAAAGAACATTTAACTCGTCTAAAAGTCGGGTCAGTTGGTCTTTAATAGAATTGAATTTTCCACCCCAATCCGTTAATACATTGAGATGGTGGGTTGGTCCGCCAAAACACTACTGATTAATTTTTGCTCCTTCATAACACCAAAAAAGATTAAAAAACGAAACAAAAAATTGGTTGTAGATTGTCCGGTATCCGGGTAGACCCCAAATCAAAATCACACAATCATTTCAATGTGATGGGTAAATTAGCCCTAAAAAGTATTAGCAGGGCGAATGTGGGTTAGATAAAGTAGCTTCCCGTTGTTGGTGGTCTTGCAGTGGCGGACCCAGGACCCCGGGGTCAGGGGTGTCAAATTTTTTAAGGCCGATGTCAAATGGGTGTAAAACTTGGTCTACTAGTACAATTTAAAATTTTCAGGGGGGTCAAAATTAAAATTTCAGGAGATTTAGGCTATTTATATAAGGTGTTTAGTGCAAAAAAATTTCTAGGGGGTTCAACTGAACTCAGTTGAACCCCCTGGTTGCATGCTAGGTCCGCCACTGGTCTAGCTGCTCTAAGTTTTAATCTTCTAGAAGATAACCCCTATGTTTTGTTTAAGAATCCTCCTGATAGTGCTGAACAATTTGTTGCCGATGATGTTAATGGAGTTTTTACTGATTGTTTTATTCACGTGTAATCATTTTTGAGCTATTAGCCCCATTCAATATCCAAAAGAAATCCATTAGTCTTGCCCAACACTGACACCTCATCATTTCTTGGACGTATTCGTGGTTATGTGATGCAATCGGTGGTTATTGAGAGGGATTGGGCACAGGTCTTTCAAATTGTATATAAAGCTTGGTATGAGATTCCATAAGAATCAGACAAGGTTTGACAACTTAGAGGCCAACTTTTTGAATCAAATCAAGTGCATATATACTTCCTTTGACAAATGAAAATATCTTGTTAGATCGAGCTACTTCAAAATTTAAGAAACATTTCAAAACACCTAGATCTTTCATGGTGTATTTGATGTCTAATTGTTTTTTAGCATTGTCAATCTCACTGAGATCAGAACCAGCAAGAATTAAGTCATCCGCGCACATAACTATTGCTATAAAACAATTAACAAAATTGTGTTAACATCGCGCTGATAAAGATGCCAATTTTGAGAAGCTATCAAGGCCAATAGAATCCTCACAATGGTCATTTTAACAATAGGACTAAAAGATGGTTTCAAAAAATGTAATATGTCTCAAGTTAAAAGGTACCAAGATTTTAAATCAAATAAGACATGGCCTTAAAGATCGTTTCTGCGAATGAATTTGATTGGCTAACAACTGTAATTTTTCTCACTTGTTATTCGCGAAGCTGTTTATATGTTTATATAATAGTTGTTGAGATTTCATGAGTAGTAGTATTTTCAGGATGTACGTAGCATTGCTGATAAAACAAATGGTTTCTATAACAGACTCACTCATCTTTCTATTACATAGATAGATATGCTCATACACACAGACTCTTCTATTGTGTATTCAAGCATGGAAGCATAATTTGAAATCAAAACACATGCACACATAAAGATAACTGCAGTTTAAAAGTTGATTGTTTATTATGAATATACATTTACACTATATATATAGAACGCTATGCAATTCATAAGCCCACGATCTATTCTGTGCACTTAATTTCATGTTACAACGTGATTTACCACTTCTTAAGAGGCCAGGGGAATACAAACCTCAATTTCCTAAACATGGTTAAATTAAATTCTTTAATTAACTAATAAATAAAACAAAGGAAATGTAAAAAAAATTGCATCGAAATACAAATGCAATTCCAATTCCAATTATCATGACCGAGAAACCGATTCAGCCAGTTTCTCAATTCTTCGAATCAGTTCAGGAGACAACTTCTTAGCCGGTTTTCCTTCCTTCTTCTCCAATCGAAAATCAAATCCTAAAGCATCCGAAACCTCTTCGGAGCTCCACCCAGATTTCCGAAGCGAATCCGAAAACCTATCCACTTTCAATAACAAAGCATCTAAAACCGCTTGATTATCCAACATAACCATATCCCCTTCAAAAAAATCCGAACCCGAAACTTCCACCATTTCGGTTATATCCGTTTCGCTCCACCCACCTTCCCTCAAAACGGACCCAATTTTCTCAACGTAGTTCTCCACCCACTTTGGCACTTCCAGCTTCCGAATATCGAAAAATCTCTCCGGCGACTCCGCACAGGACGACGAGGAGCTTCTCCGTCTACGATCCACGGCCGCAGCGTCACTCCAAAACTCCACCCACCTTGGCGTCCTCCCTCCGGTGTCGAAACTCCGCCGCGTGAAATTTACCTCCGAACAAACAGAGCTTTTCTCGGTGACTGATCTCTGTTTCTTTAAAACCAGAGGATCCCACACCGTTTCGGAGCTCCAAAACGGCGTTTCCCGCTTAAAAAAATCAAACAGGTCGAAACCACAGCAAGAGATTCGATTCTCGTCGACGAAGAAAATAGGATTTCCGGCGAGAGAGGGGTTACATGGAACGTAACAGTGGTTAAAAATAGGAATCAAGAGTGGTGCTCTCTTCAACGCGTTTCTCGCGACGCGCAAAGCCTTTTCCGGTTCGGAAGGTCTCGGACCCCAACACCGGGCCCACACCGCGTTTCTCATTATTTGAAACGAAATGGCCGCCATTGGAAGGTCCAATGAAGCTCTCAAATGAAGTCTAGCTCCGGCGGCGCGCCAATCGGGGAAACCAGCACCAACAGGTAAGCCAGCGGCGAGAACGGCTCGGAGGTCCGGTGGAAAGACGAAGCCAAACTCAGCTTCAGCGCGAGCGAACTCGGCGTCGGAGAGACCTGGTTGAACTTGAATCCCTGAGTTGCGGAGGTGAGTTATGATTTTATCGGCAAGAGGTGAGAATGAGAGAAGACCGTTACGTACGGTGGTTGAAGCGGTGGAAATAGAAGCGGCTCTGGCGGAGAGACGTTTTAGACCGGCCATGTGAGCCGGGTTTAAACCGGTTATCCTACGGTCCACGTCAACCATTATGGACCTTGTTGCTGTGTTGTGTTATTTTTCGCTTTAGTATGAGAGTTGCATAAGTGGAAAAAAGGGGTGCAAAAGAACTCAAAAGTGAGATGAAAAGAGAAGAAAGTTGGAGACTGTGTGGAGTGTTTTTGAGCGGTCGGAGGAGTTTGCCATGTGAAGAAAGGTTGAGTATTTATAGAGAGCCTCACCTCCCCTCCTACTCACCACACACTCCTCAGGTGTGATTCGATTGAGGCCAACCGAATCTATTTGACTAAGGCCAACCGAACGTTATAAAAAATAACAAGAGGGTGTTGTTCAGCTTTGTTCGTTCAGAAAAGGGGATCCGATACTGTTCGGTTGACATCGACCGAACACACTTGAATCTCAAAATGAATGTATTTAACCAATCTTCTAACCAAGGTAATCAAAACCGGACCAGACATTGAACCGGAAAAGGTAGCGGTTCAGAGGTTTTTGGGTTCAACCGGTTGAATCGGGGGTTGAACCGGAATTAATTAAATACATTATTTAATATATTTTTTACAATATATAAAGGATAAAAAACAAAAAAAATCATGACATAATAAAATTATAATATTCAACAATCATAGATAGTTAGATATTAGTATAATGTAAATACTCTCGTAGTAATATTAGTGTACACATTTATGTTTTAATTATTTATTTATTTTATCAATTTAATTATAAAAATGTATAAAAAATATCCCATATACCAAAATTCAACATCATTTATCATTTTTTTCCAAAATCAACATGATATACCATTTTTTAAGAAAAATAAAAAAAAATCCGGTTTTCTGTCCGGTTCCCAGTTTTTGGCCGGTTTTCCGGTTCAATTCCCGGTTCTTCAGCAATCCGGTTTTGGGGTTCAACTGAACCGGATAGGGGTCTGGTTCTCGGTTCAACTGGTCGAACCGCCTGGTCCGGTTCGGTTTTGACAACCTTGCTTCTAACTGATTGACTATCAATAATGAATGTATTTAACCAATCTTCTAACTGATTGATTATCCATGAGACAATCTTGTTCAAATATTCTCTCTTCTGATGAACTTCCATCCCACCTCCATAGCTTATCACATTCACTCTCTTCGCTGTAAGAATCGCTTGTACAAGTGTCTCTCTATTGACCACTCTTCTCATGGAAGCAATTCCATAGATCACTTAAACTCAATATTCAACTGCTTCTCTTTCCCACGGATGCCACAAACGGTTAGGTTTCTAATCTCTTTCTGTTAAGGGGGGTGTTCGGTGGGGGTGCCCCGAACCCTCTAAAAGTTGAATAAAGGGGTGTTGTGCCAAAAAATACACCTTCGATTGTCCATAACTGAATTATTTCGATTGCCCGTAACCGAATCAGCAAAAAATACGCATTTTATTAATGGTCTTTTAATCATTTCGCAGAGTTAGGGGTCTGGGATGAATAGGGAGGGGCGTGGGAAAATCATCCGCATTTATAGAAGCTATAAATGGAGCCCATTTTGGGATCTTGATATTAGGATTTTCTCCATTTCCCATGTTACCCCTATACGCTTGGTCAACATTTTGTTGTATAATATATTTGTAAATTTGTAAGTTGCATAGCATAAGCATATCATCATGTGATATCTGACCTCTTGAACAACGGTTCAATTTTGAGGTGTGAAGTGTGGACAATTCAATTTTTTTTATCTTCAAAGTTTGTTCCATTATTAACGGGATATTTGACAATACAAAAGCTACCATGCGGTGCAATTAATACTTGCATCTCTGTTAAATAATTCTTTTTTTGTTGGTGCAACTGTGAAATAATTCATTGAACTATTTGATCCACACCATTAATTTCATTCATGTTGTTGGGTTAACTTCTGTCTCTGGATTATAGGCAATGCATGAGATGAGATGATATGATATGCCTATGTCCCCGTAAGCAATCATGCACTTGTTTGGCAGGGGATATAAAGGCTTAGCACACAATCATGATGGCACATTGTTTTTTTATATGTTAGTTGATAATGGTTAGAGGGTGAGGAAAATGTTAGTTTCTAGGGTTTGAATCTTGAACCCCCTTCATATACTTTTTCGGTATCCTTTAGTTCACCAATCGAACTACCTATTTGGGATCATTAGGATAATGATGACACATTGTTAGTATGAGAATAGATTTTGTCATGTGACATGAGAGTTGTTCACGACCAGAATGGCCGACATCTTTTTGAAGCCTCAGTCAATTGTCCGTTCACCGTCAATTAGGAATGGATCATCTACGTCTCAGCTCCCCAAATTCGGTCAATAAGATCATCTCTCGGTCATAACCCTAGATAGGAGCCAAACTATCATGTCTGTAACCGCTAAGACCGCATAAATTCAATATCCCATATTTTCAGCTCCCATGTCTCATGTAACGGCGATAACGCCTCAATGGCAATCATTTCCTTTTATGTAGATTGTATTATATATTTCGCCCAAAGAGATCAAGAAACACATTCAATTGATACTTAGCACATTATACTTTTATTTCTGGCTACTCATTCATTCCGTCTTCGAAAAAAACAACTAAAATCGAGTCCAGTTAAGTTCCTATTATTCATTGATAGAGAGAGACACTACAAGAAAATCGACGATTTCTGACGGCAATTTTTGTCGCAAATGCAGTGAAATCCGTCGCAAAATGACATTTCGGACGGACAAAATTCCGTCGCAAAATCGCTCATCGCAAATCGTTTCAGACAGGTTTTTTCCGTCGCAAATATCTCTGTCACAAAGTCGTCGCAAATCCTTCGCAAATATCCGGGGAAAAGTTGTCGCAAACTTTGACACCTTTCCGTCGCAAATTCTCGCAAATTCATCGCAAATTATTTAAATTTTCTTAAATAACTGTCGAAAATTCCGTCGCAAATTCTGTCGGTACGCAAAAAATAATTCATTCTTGAAAAATTAGGCATTTACATTGCCATTTCTATTTGCAATACTTCTCTGCCAATTCAATTCAGACTCAAATCCACCAATTCAATTCAATCCAAACCACTAAAAGTGTCAAACATACATAAACTACACTAATGTTAAAAGTGTCAAACATACAAAATATCGAATATCAAAACATATCACTAATGTTAAAAGTGTCAATCCAATCCACCAACTTAGTTAAACATAAACTACACTAATGTTAAAAGTGTCAATCTAATCCACCAACTTAGTTAAAACTGTCAAACATACCAAATATAAAAACATATCAAAACATACCACTAAAAGTGTCAAACATACATAAACTACACTAATGTTCCATAAACTCAAAAAATTCTGACGTAGATCTTCAAGTCCAGTTTTTAACAATATACCTAACAAATCAAAAATGATAATGATTACTATATAGTATAATTCATAAAACTAAGATATTTTGCACATTAATTAAAACATAAATTACCTATGTGCCGTCAATAACCCTGTCCCATACAGACGACTCATATTGGGCCCTCCAACAACTTCCTTCCACAACAACCACTTCAACTTCTCCAACTCAGCGGGGTCTACTGGTATATTTGACTAAGACAACCGCCGGTGAAACTCCTCCTATTAAATGCTCACAAAAATTACCAAAAGAATCTAGATTAAATAATTGAAACATAAAAATATGCTATAATTATACTCAAAATAATTGCGACAAATATATGTCCACATATGCAACATATAGGATGAAAAGGAAGCTCACAAATCCCAACCTTTAGCCACACAAATTGTGGTATATAATTAGAAAACAAACAAACCATCAAAATACTTCAGAAAATAACATAAATGTGGAATATAAGTGTGTATATGGGCTGCTGCAATGCAGAGAATGAATGGCACAATATCATTTGCACACGGCTTTCTAAAGTAGTATGAAACCTGAAAACATGAAGATTTATCTTTACACAGAGATGCATCGAACAAAAAGCCTATTTGAAAGATGATGACAAATTTATTCAAAGGGTATAGTCATATATTTACGTGATTTTATCTCATGGGTAATTCAGTATCAAGGCCTGCAGTTTCACATACTTTTTTTCAGCATACACTACTAGAATTTTCGTCATTTCCTGCGGATTTTCCTGCGGATTTTCATTAAAAATTCGCAAGAAACTGGTTTCCTGCAGAATTTTCAGCGGATTAAGGTTCCCAGTTATTTCGTTCGTGGATAATGGTTTCCTGCGGATTTTTAAATCGGCAGAAAACTTCCACAGGAAATTCCCCAGCAAATTCCGCAGGAAGTCCGCAGCAAATTCCGCAGCAAATCTCCACAAAAGTTCCATAGGAATTCCGCAGGAAATTCATAATTTCCGCAGGAAATCGCAGAATTTTTTTTCTTCTAACCAGCAGCAAATGTTATTGACCGGTATTAGTATTATTAATGAGATTATTTATAGTCTTTGTTTGTGCTGTTATTTTACGAATATATACATTAATATGAGATGGAATACAAAAAATATAAAATAGCTAGGTAATAATACAAAACCAATACAATAATACAACCATTCATTACATTTGTCCAATAATACAAAGCCAATTCTATACAATAATACTAAGTATATAGATGAATACAAGGATGTGGAATTAGACCATGAATGTAATCCCGTAGAGTTCCATTGTGCATATACTCATAAACCAGAATATGCTGATATTCTTCTTCGCAATATCCAATCAGAGGAACCAAGTTTCTGTGATGAATTCTTCATAGGAGGGCTACCTGCATTTGTGACCCTATAATCAATAAGCTGAAATTAAGATTATCTCATGTTCTTGCAGTTCATCTTCTCAAAGGTTTTTTATTGTTTCAGAGTTTCAATTTCTTAAGCTGTTTGAGGAGGGATAGATTTGCATTCATAGTAAAGAAAATTAATGATAATACTAATGAAATTCAAGGAATACAATCTGTGGTCAAAGTTGTTGGTAAAAACTTAGTATGACACTAATAAAATGATTCTACAACACTAATTTTCAATGGAGATTCAAGTATGGAAATGCTATGAGACTGTGAGTGTGAAGTTCCTTGTCTCTTAGCCCCCAGAGTAGAAAAAATTGAGATTCTTCAGATTACTAGTTTGCTCCAAAGATGGATTTCCTGAACACAGTAACAAGGTTACTTTGATCAAACAAAAAGAAATAACAACATGAGATAGAATCTTAAGCTGAGACAGAAAAACATTTCAGCCGTATTCAAAAGCGCCTGATTAGGTAGTTCATCAAGAATCCAATGCAAAGCATCTATCTGCCTTAGACCAAATGAACTATCAACTTTATATTCACATCTATAATAATGCTAATGCATCCATCACATTATTTAAGTGTTTCATAGAAAAGTTAATGTAGAATACATGCAAGTAACAAGAAGCTATTATACATCACAGATAGACCAAACGATATAAAAACCATTGAACATAATTATCAAGGATATTTTGCGAACCTAACCATGGTTGATGAAAATTGCTCTGGTTCCCATTTTTCCAACCGGCAGAGAGAGTTGAATAACTCAGGCTATACAGAATTGTTCCTTTGATAGATCTGAGAGGACTTTCATTCTTACCAAAAGGTGCTCAAGAAACAAAAATAAGCAAGCATGCTGACAATAACAAGCACTGGCAACTCCTTCCAAATCCTGTTAAATTGAGCAGACAATTGAAGTGTTACCTATAGCAGAACTACAGGTATAATTGATTTGCTATTATATTCATAAAGATCACCAGCAGAACTACATCACCACATCATCAGTTATAATTGTTAGAGTCCAAAAAGGCGAGAAAAAATGTTTGCGCATATTAAAGACAACATGGTCTCGTTCATAACATTAAAAAAACAACATCAGAATTTAATTTACAAGTCACCTTATGGTATATACTAATAATTTTCTTGTAGAAGCAACATCAGTTATTGCTGCTACATTTGCTCCAGCTGGTTGGCCATGATTTATCCATCTGTTCTAAATGAATGACAAAATAGGGCCTGAATTAGCAATATTTGTTAAGTATTGAACTTGAAATATCAATATTTACTCCAAAACATGAATTTTACCTTGGAGACTCAACCTTTGCAAGTTCTTCCTTGTTTGTGTTCCTTTCTTTGCAGACCAAACGGATCATTTGTTGAACTAGGTACACAACCAACAGTAAATAAAACTACCAGCTATCTAATTTGCAAACATTTATCATATCATGTAAGATGCCAAATAAGAAAATGCAGAAAATGAAAGAATCAAATGCTCAATTCAGGCAACAAAAAGAACATAAACGAGATTATCAAAAGTAAACAAGATCTTCTTTGGCAAATATATATTATTAGACATGTTTCAAATGTAACTTAAGTATAAATAAAAAAGGTTAGGGTTCCAATTAGGTTACCTCAGAAGATGAAAACGGGATCACGCAATTGAGAACTGAGAAGATGAGAAACTGAGAAGACGAGCACGGAAACAAGGAACGATTGATTTGATTGTTGATTTCTAGGTTTGAAGGTGAGCAAGGAAACGAGGAACGATTGTTGATTTCTCGATTTGTTGAAGAACACGAAGGTTCACATGGTGATGGAAGCTTCAATTTCTGGATTTGATTTCGTTGGGCGTGAGAATAGTGAGAGTGAAGGTTAGGGTTGATGCAAGCTAAGGACGATGACTGAAGTGGAGCGTGAGAGTGATCGTAACATTGCTGTGTGCAATTCGTAAAATAAAATAAAAAATTAAAAAATAATAATAAATTTTTTTAAGAATTTTGAAATGTTTTAAAATTGATGCACCACTTAATTTCATAATGAAGCGCTTGTTCAGTGGTAAAGAGACTTGCTTTATGCCTTGAGTCACGAGTTCGATTCCCATTAAGAACCTTCTTATGTTGTATTCCACGTGAAAAAAAAAGAATTTTCCTGCGAACTATGATTCTTAGGAAAATTCGTGGGAAAATCAAAAATTACCAGCGAACTTACCTGCTAACTCTATTCCGCAGCAAACATTCTGCATATTTAGAAAATTGGCAGGAAAGTTCTCAGATATTTTTCGCAGGAAATTCCGCAGGTAATACCGAGATTTCTAGTAGTGATAGTCAAGTTTAACATTATGCAATTCCCAACACAATGAACAAATAGCTACAACTAGGAGACTATTATTAGTGAGGAACTAAGCCAGCAATCAATCTGCTACAACACAGGAACTAAGAATTTGCCGATGCAATATTTTATCAAATCGATGCAGAATGAACTAAAATCTACAATACTCGGTACACTTGGAATCAACATTGAATCACTAATGTCAACATTTAGTACAAAAGCATAGCTATAGCTAAATATGTACATGAACAGATTAACACTACCTAACTTTTCTTTAAGGAGTAGTTAAATCTAAAATTAAGCAAATTTCATGAACATGAACAGATTAACATTACCTAGTTTTTCTTTAATTAAGGAGTAGTTAAATTTAAAATTGAGCAAATTTCACCACATTCCAACTAACAAGTAATAACTTAAGTTTTCATCCATTGAAAACTACATAGTCGAGCTAATTTTACTTTAAAAAATTACAAAACAGTAAGTTGATTGAAACATTTTCATTAATGGCCCTCCTAATGTGGGTGTGGCGATGGAGCTCATCTACATGTGGCTTCCGCCCTAACTTCTTGGTCTACAATTAAAAATATAAGTTTGTAAATGGTGAATTATAATGGCATAAGGAAAAGATAAGTTTAAGTATATACCAATCTCTCTGCATGCTGCAACATGGAAATACAGCCTCCAGTGTGCAAGCTTCCTCCTTTTTCTGATGCCCTATTCTTCTTATTCTGCTCACACTTAGCCAAGAATTTTGGATCTTTCCAATGGTCTTCTAGGCAATCATAGACTAGATCTTTCATCCAATCCGGTTGCCTCCCCAGAACGCGGACCCCTTTGAGCATATCAGTGAGTCGAAGAGCAGCTTTCTTATGAAAAAGATCCAAAACGGCGGCCTCCTGCGACTTATGCCATCCAACTTTCTTTTGCATTGTGAAAACATTTACACGACAATGTGGTTATCAAATAACTTAACAAGTTATAAAAAATACGACAAACATTGTGATGTTTTAAAATGTACACTTACTCTAAAAGCCTTAAAAAATGATTTAGCTCATCCTCATTAAGCTCACGCCAAGTAGTCCATGGATAATGGTATAACTCGCGAATAGCCTTTCAGATAGCCTCTACGGTTGGCTTACAAGGAAGAAACCTGCGAAGTTAAAATAATCGAAACGATTAAAACACGTTATATATATATATATATATATATATATATATATATATATATATATATATATATATATATATATATATATATGACAAAACAATAATAAAAAAAAGTTATAAAAAACTTTACATACCCTCCACTCTCAACACGGATGACAGGTCGCCCGTCGCGTAACTGAATCTCAAACTCCTCATAATCAGAAGGGCCCCCTCAACATCATGAATCTGATCATCATCAGGTATCGCATCATCTCCAGGTGAAAATGCCTCCGTCGGTGATGGCGAAGGGGTTGGAGTAGACACTGGCGAAGGGGTATGAGTAGATATCAGACGAAAGCCAGGTACCAGAATCATTCGATATGGAGGACTCTGTGATGGTGGGGGAGTCACCCGTGCAGATGAAGTATGACCAGGTACATCTCGGGGAAGTGGAGTAGGTGACGGTGAAGGAGTCACCCGTGCAGATGAAGTATGACCAAGTACATCTCGGGGAGATGGAGTAGGTGACGGTGAAGGAGTTACCCGTGCAGATGAACTGGAGCCAATATGCAAGGACCTAACTCCAGAGGTCTGCTGTGGCATATGCAAGGACCTAACCCCAGAGGTCTGCCCTAGCGTCTGCAAGGACCTAACTCTAGAGGCCTACTGCTGCGTCTGTGTCGGAGGACTCTGCAATGATCTCACTCTACCTGCACGTGCCGGGCGTGTCTGTGTAGGGGTAAATGTCGTAGGCATCTTTGAATATAGTAATCCATGTCCTCGACACATATCACCCTCTTACGACGAGGGGGTCCAGGGACAACTTTAGACTTTCCCTTACGATCATGGGGGGTCTAGCTGGCGACGAATCACCTCCACTGGATGGCATGCTGCAGAGGAAACTAAACATAAACATAAACATAAATATAAACATAAACATAAACACAAACAATTCAAAAACATGAACATTACTTCTAAAATAATTCATAAAACAATTCACATACAATTCAAACACAAACATAAATTACAAGATATTAGAAAACACAAGACATTAGAAAACACAAGGATTAATTATATATATATATATATATAGATATATAATCTTCTGGCCATTCATCATCTTCATTATCTTCATCAACTGTAACCTCATGTGAGTCTTCTCCTTCCAAGTTGTTTGGATCCACTTCTTCCCCATAGCTTTCCAAATCACGTAAGTTATAAATTGGTTCAACTTCATTAACTTCATTTACAGGTGACATATCATCCGTCTGATAGGGAACTTCTTCCACCGGCTCATCTGCTTCAATGCAACCCCTTGGCTTTGTCTTTATTGCAACACACCAACCTCGCTTGTCTCTTTGAGTTGATGGATAAGGAACATAGTACACTTGTCTCACATTCTGTGCCATTATAAACGGATCATACGCTGTATATCTTTTGTCCATTCGTATGTCCACTCTGTTATACTTATGATCTACTTTGGTGCCTCTAGCTGACGGATCAAACCAGTCACAATAAAACAACACTATAGTTTTAGCATAGTCTAACGGATTGTACTCTAGCTCATAAATGTGTTGGATTACACCGTAATAATCATCTTCACCTTCTTCGTTGACCCCTTTTACATAAACTTTGTTGTTAATTGTTGCTTTGTCTTTCATCCATGAGTGGGTATGAAATTTGTAGCCATTCACGAAAACTGTGTGATACTCTTTCACATTTGAATGAGGACCATGAGCTAAGTTTCTCAAGTGTTGATTGATTGGAGTTGGTTCCTCACAGTAAACCTACGTATGTGACATACAAATAAGTTATTTCATGAGGAACACATGATTAAGGTTGAGGAACAAGTAACTCAACACTCACTTGTTGTTTAAACCATGCTGGAAAATTTTCATATATATATGAGCAGACGCTTGATCATCTCTTACGTCTTCAAACAACAAGAATGATCTGATCAAACTAGATAATATGTGCTAAATGAGCTGACAGATATGGACAATTAATTGAATGAAAATATTGATATACATACTCAATGTATGGTTTAACTTCAGTGCAATTGTTCAACACATGAACATGAGCTGACTTATACTCCGCATCCGTTAACCAATGAATAGACTCCTTCCCAGAATGGCGACCAGATTGGTCGAATACCGATAACATTAATGGGTGTCTAACACAATCATTTTGCATTTCATTCCTTTTATTTCTCAAAGTGAAATCGGTGAAATAATGTGAGCAAAAGTGGGTTGTTTCGCGGTGTATGTATGACACACAAATCGATCCTTCAACCCTTGCCTTGTTTTTCACCGGTCGTTTAGAATCACCCATGAATCTATAAAACAACTTGATTAGATGGAAAATTAAATTTACCTCAAATGGAAAAAATGAATTAGTTCTCAAAATGATACCTTTCAAATGGATACATCCACCTGTACTGAACTGGTCCACCAAGTCTTGCTTCACATGCTAGATGAACGGGGAGATGCTCCATAGAATCAAAGAAACCAGATGGTAATATTCTCTCCATCTTACATAGAATGAATGAAATGTTCTCTTCCATCCTAACAAGGTCAACATCTCTTAAAGATGCAGAACACAAATCCTTAAAAAATTGACTCACTTCAGTTAGCAGATTTAGAACATGTGCGGGTAAAGAACTAAATGAAATAGGGAGTAAACATTCCATAAATACATGAAAATCATGGCTTTTCATCCCAATCATTCTTCTCTTGTTCACATCAACACATCTTGCCAAATTAGAAGAATATCCATCTCACATTTCGAGTTCTTTTATTCACTGATAAACTGAATTTGTTTGCTCGAGAGTTAATAAGTAACATGCTTTGGGTTTGAGCATCATTCCATTAGTTTGTTGCTTCAAATTTAAGTCCTTTCGATTGCAGTAAAGAGCAACGTCCAATCTCGCCTTATCGTTGTCCTTGGTTTTGCCCATTATGTTCATCACTGTGTTAAATATATTGTCAAAAAAAATTCTTCTCTATGTGCATAACATCGAGATTGTGCCTTAATAAATTATCTTTCCAATATGGGAGATCCCAAAAGATACTCCCCTTTGTCCAGTTATGCGTTTGTCCATATCCATCAAATCGAGAAACAAGGGGATCATCTGTGATTTTTGGAAAATCTCTAACTCTATCCCAGGAGTAATCCGAGGAGGCGGCCCATCCTTTTCCACTACATTCTTCTTAAATGCGTTCTTGTTCCTTCTAAATGCATTATCGTGTGGTAAAAACCTACGATGCGAGTCAAACCAAGAACTCTTACCCCCGTGTTTCAATGTAAATGCCTTTGTATGCTCCATACAATGTGGACATGTGAATTTACCATGGGTTTGCCAACCAGACAACATGTCATAACCAGGGAAGTCATTAATGGTCCACATCAAAGCGGCTCTCATCATAAAAATCTCCTTCCGTGCGTAATCGTAAGTCAAGACACCATTCCACAACCTCTTTAAATCATCAATTAGTAGTTCTAAATAGATGTCAATGCCTGCTTTTGGATTTTCTGGGCCAGGTACCAGACAAATCAAAAACATGTAAGGTTTAGTCATACACATCTCAGGGGAAGGTTGTATGGGGTAAGAATAACGGGCCAACAAGAATATGGCGAATCCGACGCTTGGGTATATGGCGTAAAACCATCGAAGCATAACCCGAGCCGTATGTTGCGTGGATCCGCAGAAAAATCAGGTTGTACCCGGTCAAAGTGTTTCCATGCTTCCCCATCAGACGGATGGCGCAACACGCCGGGACATCTATTCTCAAAATGCCACGTCATTTTCCCTGCAGTGTGCTCGGATGCAAACATTCTCTGCAACCTTGGAATTATTGGCAAGTAGAACATTGACTTCACTGCAACTGGTTTATTCTTACTACTATTCCCCCTTTTGCGATACCTCAGCGCATTACAAAATTTGCATTCAAGTAGCGCAACATCATTTTTCCCAAACTCATTATCATAATACAACATGTGACCTTTCGGACATCAATCAATCCTTCTAGCTTCCAATCCCAACTTAGAAACTCACCTCTTAGCCGCCTAAAAAGTCTTTGGCAAATTTTCATTCATAGGTGTCACAGTTTACATCTGTTACAGATTGGGCCTTTAGTTTGTCAATCTGCCTAAGACCCAAACACTAAAGGCCAAATCCATCAGTCAACGGTAGAGATCTGAGACCTAGATCCAATGGTCCCCTTTTTCCCAAAAACCTATAAATAAGCATTCAATGCTAGCCTTAAAGGTACACACTTTCCATTCACCTAATTTGCAATTAGCTCACTTGCTGACTTGAGCGTCAGAGTGTTATTGCAGGTACCAACCACCCCGGATCGAAGCTCAACTCGGACTGACCAGGAACGCGACTACTAACTACCTCAGATCGGGCTTGGTATCTAGTATCGGATACTGGTCCAGAGGTACGGTATAGAACAACATCATATCACATATCAAGTCCATTCCCACCTCAGAAGTATTACTCAATGATTTGAGAGCTAAAATCTTTGCACAAATCGATAACTTTGAGTTTGACGACCCTTCAAACAATGGCTTGTTTGCATCTAACAACAGATTATAAAATGTCTGTGCTTGCTCATTCGGAAGCTCATCCATGTTATCGTACTGCTGCTCCTCAAATGACACTTTCACCCTAAGACCGTCACAAACCATATTCTGCATCAAGTCGATTTGTTCACCACATCCTATATCCGCGGAATTACTTGAAGAACCCCTGCCTTTTTCGCCAACCAATGGGACGACATCGAACCCTTTTTCACCATTACTCGTCCAAATCCAATAATTAGGCCTAAACCCAACTCTCTTCAAGTGTTCAATGACCTCCGTTGGACTCTTAATCTTTCCACATTCACATTTGATGCACGGACATCGAATCCCCCCTTCAACTCTAAATTGTTCTTGACTCATTGCAAAAAGAACAAACTCCCACACGCCGTCTACAAAAGATTGTTTCAAACACGCTCCTTTTGGAAACAACCTATCATACATCCAAAGGCGGTGCGAAGGAGGAAATTCCATTTTGCACATTTAAAATTGCCGATATATCAGAGAGAGAGGGAGAGGGAGAGGGAGAGAGAGAGAGAGAGAGAGAGAGAACGATGGATGTCCGTCGAGAGAGAGAACAAGACATGAATTTAAACGATCGATGGATGCCCATCGAGAGAGAGCGAGACATGGTACATTTCATATCATATTAGCTAGGTAATTTTAAACAACTCATAGCTAGATAGTTTTAAATACTCAATGAGAGGGTTAACTTCATTTTGAAATTCAATTTGAACCATGTAGTAACTTTAATTCAAAATAAGAAAACTTGTGTCTGCGAAAGAAACAATAAATGTCTGGACAAATAAAAGTGATTGCTTTCAAATACACTAACAAGCATCTAATAAGGTCACTGTAAACAACAAAAGACCATAAGTAAAAACTAATCAAACTAGCTTACATGAATTTTATCAAAACATCAGGGGTAATTGATAGTTTATTGCAAAATGGATGACTCAAAGACACCACTCACCAACAATAAACACTCACACAATAAAAAATTAGAAAGCCACCGAACTAGAGAGGACATCAATCATAATCTTTGTCACTTTTTTTTTGACAACGAAAAAACTAGATTATTTCATTAATAAGTAAAGAGGAAATACAGGTCGAACTGTAGAATACAGAATTGAGTAAAATGGCAAAAACTGTTATTGCTTCATTGATTGTAAGACTTTATACAAGAGAGTTTCAGTTAGATTGTAACTGAACTTACAACCACAAAACTGATTACAACAGAATGAGCTAATACAGAAAAACAACAAAAAAGGCCTTGGGCCAACTAACTAAGAGTTCACTGGGCCTAAAACACTTTACAAGACATAAAGCCCAATACTAATTACAGCAGAGATAAAACCAACAACTATCACAGTTTTAACATCCTCCCCTAAACTAGAAATGCATCAAGCATTCTGGTTTAGAGATCATGAACAATGTTCCATTCCAAGTTTTGCACGAAGATACTGAAATGCTTCTGTCTTCAATGCCTTTATCATAATGTCAGCCACCTGTTGATCTGAAGGGCCTAATTCAATTCAATAGAGCCTTGATTTACCAAATCTCTCAGAAAGTGGAAGCGAACATCAATGTGTTTGCTTCTTCCATGAAGAACAGGATTCCTAGACAGCTTAATAGTAGAGCTGTTGTCACAGAAAATCACTGAAGTTTCCTTCTGTGGCAAATCAATTTTTTCCAGTATTCTTCTCATCCAGACAGTTTGACAAGCACAGTTTGCTGCAGCTATGAATTCTGCCTCAGTGGTGGAAAGAGACACTACTGGTTGCTTCTTAGCTGACCATGGATACTGCACCAGCACCTAAGATGAACACATACCCAGATGTGCTCTTTCTGTCATCACAATCACCAGCATAATCACTGTCTGTATAGACATTGATTTTATTGTTTCCATTCTTCTTATAGACAATTCCTAGCTCAAGTGTTCCCTTCACATATCTTAGTATACGCTTCACAACTTTCATATGCTCTTCAGTAGGTTGTTCCATATATCTGCTGATAAGGGACACAGCAAACATAAGGTCTGGCCATGTGGCTGTTAAGTACATTAAGGATCCCACAATCTGCTTGTAGTAAGTTGAATCTTCCTTACCACCACCTCCTTCCTTATTTAATCTTGAGCAAGGAACAATTGGGGTTGACACAGGTTTGCAATTGCTCATTCCAAACCTATCCAGTATCTCAGCAGCATATTTGGATTGATTCAGGGAAATTCTATCTTTGCCTTGATTCACTTCCACTCCTAGAAAATAATTGAGCAGGCCCAAATCTGTCATGTCAAAGTGTTCTTTCATTGAAGCCTTGAATTCACTAATCATTTGAGATGAGTTGCTTGTGAAGATCAAATCATCAACATAGAGGCTCACAACTAAAACATTCTGCATCTTATCCTTCTTCACATACAAGGTATGTTCTGATGGAGACTTGGTGAATTCTTCTTTAGTAAAATAGGAGTCAATTTTGCTGTACCAAGCCCTAGGGGCTTGCTTAAGCCCATACAAGGCCTTTTTCAGCTTATAAACCTTTTGCTCTTCACCTCTTCTTACATATCCTGCAGGTTGTTCCACAAAGACTGTTTCCTTCAAGTCACCATGAAGGAAAGCACTCTTAACATCCAGCTGAAATATACTCCAATTCTTCAATGCTGCTACAGCAATTATACTTCTGATGGTATCCCATTGAGCTACTGGTGCAAAGACTTCATTGTACTCTATTCCATGCTTTTGAGTGTAGCCTCTTGCCACCAACCGGGCTTTGTACTTTTCTACTTCTCCTTTTTCATTTAACTTGGTTTTGAATATCCATTTCACTCCAACTCTTTTAGCCCCTTGGGGTAAATCTGTTAACTCCCATGTTCCATTTTTTTCTATGGATTCTATTTCAGCATTCATGGCAAGCCTCCACTTTTCTTCTTTAACAGCTTCACTGTATGTCACTGGATCTTCCATATCTGTTGCAGACATCATGATTAATTCTTCTTCAATCTGAGCTTGATTGGTGTAGTAATCATTCAAGTAAGTTGGCTGCTTTCTGATCCTCCCTTGCTCTGAGGATTCTGCCACATCTTCATCATCATTGCTATGACTTTCTTCTTGTTCAGCTGCCCTTCTTTCTGCTTCTCTGTCAGCTGTCTCACCTTCCTTCTGCTTCTCTGCATTACTGTCAATCTCTTGTTCAGTGTTCTGAGCATCAGACCCTTCTCTCTCATCCATATCCCCTTCATCAATTAGAGGCACTTCATTCTTCTGAGATGGTTTTTTCCAATCCCACTTCTCTTCTTCTGCAAATTTCACATCCCTGCTGATTATTATTTTCTTGCTTGAAGGATCATACAGCTTGTAGGCTTTAGATCCCTCACACACTCCAAGATGGATACACTTGATACTTCTATCATCAAGTTTTCTTCTTTGTTGTTTGGGTACATGGGCATATGCCACACAGCCAAATATTCTGAAGTAATGGACAGCAGGTTTAATTCCTTGCCATAACTCCTCTGGTGTAACATCCTTGAGAGCTGTGGTGGGTGATCTGTTTTGTACTTAGATTGACGAGTTCACAGCATCAGGCCAAAACTCCTTAGGTAGACTTTTCTCTAAAAGCATACTTCTAACCATGTTTAAAATTGTTCTATTCTTTCTTTCTGCTACACCATTCTGTTGAGGTGTATAGGCAGTAGTTACTTTGAACATTCTGTTTGATGCCATTCTGGATTGAAGGATCATCCCTCTATCTTCATGATAAACCTTGCACATGTTGTTCTTGAACACAACAGCAAGACCAGATTTCTCTTGGAGTTGCCCAATGCTTAAAAGATTGCTGCTTAGCCCTGGAATATAGTATACATCAGTGATGATTTTCACGATTCCATCCACCTCTAACTTCACACTCCATTTTCCTTCAGTCATGAGTTTCATGCCATTGCCAAGCTTCACAGAGACACGGATCTTTTCATTCAAATCCAAGAACCACTCCTTGCAACCGCACATGTGGTTGCTGCATCCTGAGTCTAGAAACCACTCTTCTTGTTCGTAGTTTTTCACCATATCAGTACATGCCATGAGAAGAACTTCCTCTTCTTGATCATCTTCTGCGTAATTAGCTTTGTTTTCCCAATTAGGGCATTCATAACGATAATGCCCCAATTTCTTACAATGGAAGCATTCAATAGTTTCTTTATTGAATTGCCCCATTCCTCTACCACGTCCTTCTCTCACAGTGCCTCGCCCTCTTCCCCTGTTGCCGAATCTTCCTCCGTTGGTAACTTTTAGGGCTTGCTCCTCTTCCCTTTGATCTTTCATTCTCTGTTCTTCAACAATCAGACTGCTTTGAAGAGCATCCACAGAAAGAGTGGTAACGTCGTTGGCTTGAACAATAGCACAGGTTACGTAGTTGAATCTTGGAGTCAGCGACCTCAAGATTTTTTCAACTATGGTAACTGGTTCCATGTTCTCACCATACATCTTCATACGATTAACGATTGCTAGGGTTCTTGCAAAGTAATCGTTGATGTTTTCATCGTCTTTCATTCCAAGCATCTCAAATTCTTTTCTTGCAACTTGCAATTGGGCGCGCTTTACCTTCGTCGATCCTTGATACTTTTGTTTCAGAGAATCCCAAATCGCCTTCGCACTATCTCTGTCAAGAATGGTCTCCATGGTTGTTCGATCTATGGCTTGGAACAGATAGTTCCTTGCTTTCAAGTCTTTCAGCTTGCTGTCTTCGCCTTTCTTGATTAGGTCTGGAGTCGCATCAGCGGGAGGGACGAAGATCCCTTCTTCAATCAAATTTCAATACTCTTCTGATCGCATGAGATTTTCCATGATCATGGCCCAATGTTCGTAATGTCCATCCAATTTAGGAACTGAGGGTTGAAGATACGTGATTTCCTTTTCAGCCATCTTCTTGAATTGCTTTTGCACTCACGCACTTACACTCTTCACCGAGGTTCTTGCGAAATCAGGCCCTTGCGAGCTCTGATGCCAATTGTAGAATACAGAATTGAGTAAAATGGCAAAAACTGTTATTGCTTCATTGATTGTAAGACTTTATACAAGAGAGTTTCAGTTAGATTGTAACTGAACTTACAACCACAAAACTGATTACAACAGAATGAGCTAATACAGAAAAACAACAAAAAAGGCCTTGGGCCAACTAACTAAGAGTTCACTGGGCCTAAAACACTTTACAAGACATAAAAACCCAATACTAATTACAGCAGAGATAAAACTAACAACTATCACAGTTTTAACACGGACTACAATCATGAACTTGGGAGCTAGCGAAATCCTTTGATGCTCGTGCTAGAGTATGTGCAACAAAGTTAGCTTGCCGCCGGATGAAACTAACCGCATAGTTTTGTGTCAATAGTAATAAGGACTTACAATAATTCAAAATTGAGCCAAATTCGGTAACAGAATTACACACTCTGCTAATACCATCGACTACTGCTTTGCAATCAAGCTCGATGGTGACTCTTTGGATGTTTAATTCCTGAAGCCATTTGACTGCTAGTAGTAATCCCAATGCCTCTGCTTCTTGTGGTGGGGGAGTACCATGAAACCACATTGACTTTGCCTTCACAAAGGACCCATTGCTATCTCTAATGCACATGCCAAGGCCAAATCTATTGTCCTCAAATAGCGCTGCGTCGACGTTACACTTGACGGAGCCAGGGGCGGGGCGCTCCCACACTGCAGTAACGCCCCTAGGCTGCCTGTCACGCTACGCACGCTGCTGCCCAGTAGCAATAGCAGGGCGTCTAGCTTGCTGCCATTGATGCAGCAACTTCATAGCGTGGGTGTAGGATAAACGGACGGGCTTGACCACATTCTCCCAGACTTTCTCATTATGCCGTTTCCATATGCACCAAATAACGATAGCAACAACCTTCCGACTAGTCTCAGGTAGTGACGCAATAATAGTGAAAATTAGCTGGGGCAAATCGGTCATACCTGTAGGAAGAAGTTGTTGGATTGTATTCCAAAGCCCGGATTGACGCCAAACCTCAATAGCATTGGGACACGCAAAAAAAACAATGCATATCACTCTCTTCCTCATGCTCGCACAATGGGCATTCCGCGGGGCAATTGACATATATAACGCCGGCGAAGATTGACACGGCTAGGAAGAACCTCTCTCGCACACCTCCATAGATGTATCTTGACTTTATGGGGAACTTTTAATTTCCATATTAGATTCCAATCGCCGGGACGACGTGAAGCCGAATTATCAACCATTTCATTCATCCGAACATAATATGCCGACTTAACCGAGTAGAGACCATCTTTGCTCTTATCCCACACCAAGGTGTCCCTGTCATCCCTACCATAAAGAACCATATTCTTGATGCGATTTTTATCCTCCTCATTGAAGAGTTGATCCAACAATGATAGATTCCACACCCCGTTACTAGCATCAAATAAAGATGAAACCTTCATATCTTCCGTACCCGTAACCACATTAGAAGACACATAGGAACTATTACCTCCTTTCACCCATGGACTACGCCATATGTTGATACTTGAGCCATCGCCAATCTTTGTCACCTTTTAAAAATCCTAAAAGGCACTCCTTATTAGAATCATACATACTAATCTTAATAACTTTCAAAAATATGGACTTTTAATGTTACACACTATATTTGGTGAACGTAAATTAAAGACTCCCTGAATAACTTTCAAAAATATGGACTTTTGTCATTATGAAAACTTTGCCAATAAAGTCAAAAACCAAATATCAATACTAACCTGGAATCACTGAGAGAGTAATACTAAGAGAATCTAGGGTTCTCTGTGGTTTGATGCTGCAACAAATTGGAAGGGAAGGGGGTTAGGGTTTCGTTTCAAAAAAAATTGGACATTTAGGGTTTTAGAAATCAGTGAAATTAGGGACAAATTAAGGAAAAAAATAAAAATTACCTGAGTAGAACAAGGTTGCGGCGGAGAAGAGGAGCAGAAACGACGGAGATACGGCGGGAAACGACAGAGAAACAGTGGAGACGAAAATGGTGGAGGTGTGAGGAGAGGGAGAGTGGAAGGCGCGGGGAGAGGGAGAAATACGGCTATCATCGTGGCCGTGGAGCAAGGTTTAATGGCGGAGGAGGGCGGAGGTCGAGGGAGGAGAGAGTGAGGGAGAAAACGAGCTTTGTTTGGAACGTGAAATGAGTGGGTTCGATGGAAGATGTTTTCTTTTAATTGGTATATTCTCCTTTGCGATGGATTTTAACGCGTTTTGACGGATATATATATCTGTCGGAAATTAGTGACGAAATACGAACCGGTCGGAAATATAAGCGGGAATTTTAGCGCTTTTTTTCTCAGCGATTGCGACGAATGACAGATATTTAGTCACAAATCCGTTACAAATAGCGACGGACTGTTTTTCATCACAAATTTTTGTGGGAAATCAAGTTTATTCTTGTAGAGAGAGAGAGAGAGAGAGAGAGAGAGAGAGAGAGAGAGAGAGAGAGAGAGAGAGAGAGAGAGAGAGAGAGAGATGGGGGAGGGGGGAGAGAAAATATGTTTACAATACGATAATAAAAAAAGAAGAGTTAGATGAAACTTCTCTCACATTATTATTTCTCCCAATTTGCTTCACCTAAGATAATCCTTTTCTTGATTATTGTTATACTAAGGTTGGCTAAAACTCCAAAAATGTATTTCTTTCTTGCTTATAACCTTTATTTCTTTCTGCGTTTGTGTCAGGTAACAGAGAGAAAAAGGTAAATCCAACTAATCATGATTAGTTCCAAAAACAACTAATCATCAATTACTATACAAAAAAACTAAACATTATTAGTCATTTACGATGAGCTTAAAAACTAATCATTATATGTCTCTCAATTGGATGGCATGGCTAATTCTATCATTAATAATAATTGTCTTCCCATTTTCAAGTAACAATACCCATGATGAAATTACAAGCAAGTCGGTGCTGTTTAATTTTCTTAGCAATAATTAAACAAAACAAGTGTAAGTGTTGGTACTTGTTTCACGAGGCAGCTGCCTCACCTTCTCAGTCAGCTCTTTATAACCATCGGTGAGAGGTTCCCATCATTCCACCTATTATTAATATGGTCGCTTTAACATGTATACAATGCATTTGTATTGGGGGGGGGGGGGGGGGGGGGGGGTTGGGATGCAATATCCTCCATTCACCACTTATCACAGGTTCATAACCTGAGAATGGGATTTGGGCAGATACTAGGCCAACATTTTTAAGACCACTTTAGAGAAAAAAACAAAAATGGTCTTAAAAATGAAATAAATAAATAAATTACCGGTGTTGACATTTAATTTATGCAAACGAAGATATATAAATAAGGTATTTTTTTTTTACCCCCATTAAACCCCATACCCCATATTTGATTTTAACCCAAAAATAACCCTCTCATTTTTATCAAAATCTGATCCGGCCCCACAAAATTCTAAGATTCCCGAAAATATCTAAAAAGGGTATTTCTGGAAATTTTATCAGTTCAAATTTCCGGAAATAGGGTATTTCCGGAATACAAGTTAACCTTCCGAAAATACCCACTGTTAGGTATTTCCGGAAATTCAAATTTTTAACCTTCCGAAAATACCTTTTTTTGACGTATTTCCGAAAAGTTTTATTTTTTATACTTCCGAAAATACCTTATTTTCGGTATTTCCGGAAATTGTTTTTTTAGATTTTTTTACCAATATGGCTACGACAGATGGCAGAGGCCCATTTATGGATTTATCGGATGCGTTTACCACATCACAGATTTTTCGTACTCGGGATATTGTTACCCGTTGGGCAAGAGATATCGGGAAAGCCAACGAGGTAATTGTCATTATTATTCGATCCGAGTCGAGTGAAAATGGTAAAGGGAAGAAAAATAAGATTGTTTTTGGTTGTGATAGACATGGGAGATATAGTGGAGTAGATGTTGGGTGTTCTAGTAGACACAAGACCTCAAAAAGGTGTGGTTGTCCATTTAAATTGAAAGTTAAACCACTCGATCCTCCTAGTCTTGATTGGAAGGTCAAAGTTATGTGTGGAATTCACAACCATAAGCCTCTAAAGACTATCCTTGGAGCAGCAATATTTGGTAAGTTCAACAAAGAGGAGCGATTAGCAGTTGAGGAGCATATGTGGTTGGGAGTGAAAGAAGCAAAAAGTCTAGAGTCAATAAAGAGGAGATTTACCAACAATTTGAGTAACATTTCACAGCTGTATAGAACCCGCAATAGTCTCCAGAAGGGAAAGAGAGGAAGTAGGACTGAGATGCAGGAGCTTCTGACACTGATTCAGTCTCATCATTATATTTGTTGGACCAGACGGCTTGAAGGAACTGATATTGTTGAGGAGATCATGTGGTCACACCCTGATAGTATCAAGTTATTGAGGATGTTTCCTAATGTCTTATGGACTGCACCATCAAGACCAACAAATATGCATTGCCTCTACTTGAGATTGTTGGTGTCACTTCTACTGAGTTGACATTTTCTGTTGCATTTCCTTACTTGTCTCACGAGAGATATGATGTCTACACATGGGTTTTGCAGAGCTTAAAAGATTTGATGGTATTAGATATCCCACTTCCTCAGGTTATCCTCACTGACTGTAAGGAGGGATTGATGAATGCTATCAAGGTTGTGTTTCCCGAAGCAGTTAATTTGCTTTGTCGGTATCACATTAACAACAATGTGAATGCTAAAATTAAAAAGGCTGTCAAGGGAGATAGGGTGAAGTCAGTGATGAGTGTCATACCCCAATTTTGTCCGGCTTAGGTCAAAACCCTAATTTTCCACACGAAAAATGCATTTTGGGTCCTAGAAACCGCTCCAAAGTTTTTGAAATCATTTTTAGGGTTAGAATGCACTTTTTGGGGAAATTAGGGTTTTTAGGGTCAAAAAGGGCATTTTGGTCATCACTCACAAAAAATTTCATAAAAATGATTTTTTTATGAAAATATTTTTAAAACCCATCCATGCATAATTGAATAGGACATGATATGAAAATAATTTTTGGAAAGGCATATAATCGATTTCTATTATGCACCAAAGAGCAAGAGTCGATTTATAGTATTTTCTAAAGGCCAAGAATCGATTTCTTAATCATATGTTTAAAGCATGAAATCGATTTCTACATGTTCTCAATACAAAGTTAAAATCGATTTCCTTCTATTTCAAGAGACTATGAAATCGATTTCAAAGCAATCCTATAGGCCATGAATCGATTCCTCATTGTTTTGACTAAGGGAAGAATCGATTTTCACCTATAAAGGAGGTCCTGAAAATCGATTCCTCATTGCTTTAACTAAGGGAAGAATCGATTTTCACCTATAAAGGAGGTCCTGAAAATCGATTCCTACTTGTTTTCAAAGAAAAAAGAATCGACTCCCATGTTTTCCAAAATGTAAAGAATCGATTCCTCACTATTTCAACTATCCAAAGAATCGATTCTTGAGGCTTCTAAATGATGAGAATCGATTCCTCACCTTTTTAACTTCATGTCACAATCGATTCTTCACTTTCATTAAAATGTTTTTTCAGATCTACGCTTTCCTAAAGCCTATAAATAGGCAGCCTCAAATCACATTTTGACGTACACGGATTTCACAAGATCACACACGGACACCCACAGATTTTCACGAGATCTGAGAAAAAGACACGGATTTCACAAGACCACAATTTCACAACTCTCTGCTTCTCAGACACAGATTTTCACGAGATCAGAGAAAAACAGACATTTTTCAGGAGATCAGAGAAAAAACCCATTTTTCGAAATCTCTCACATTTTATAGAAAAACTCTTCTACGCTTTATTTTCTTGCTCTATTTCGTTCCGTTGGTCCGTCAGAGCTGATCTTCTGCAAGAGTTAGTTGGAGTTGCGTTCTTCAAGTTGTAGTATCTGCCTTCATCAGAGGTATTTCTGTCTTTATATTTGTTAATATTTAATCATTGTGATCCATGCCAAAATTGCCCCATGTGATTTAACTTAGTTATAGTGTCATTGTTGATGATGAACCACATGATTCCCACTTATGCCTAGTGCATCATGTTCCGAGTGGTGAAGATGGTCTCAGATGATTCAACCCTTTTAGTTTATATGATGATTGGCAATGTGATTCACACTTGTGCACTTAATCTTAAGTGTGAGGATTGACCAAAGTGATTCAACATTCTTTGATACTTTGGTCGCTAAATAATTTGCTTGCCTATGCTGGCCAATGATCATGATTGAGGCAACTCTTTTGCTTAAGCTTACAGTGTCATCGTCTACTCTCATATAGAATATCATCAATACTTAGATAGGTCCATTCCTTACATTGCATCTTCCACTAGATGTGCATTTAGATTCCCTTGCGTTTTGTAGAAATATTTGAGTATGGTTCTCGCCTAGCATCTTCCACTAGATGTGCATTTAGGTTCAATCTTGCCTACTCTTGTATTTTTGCTTGATGCCCAATTCAAGTTCCCTCCTTGCCTATCTATGCGTTGTGATCTACTATGTGTAGTTTAGACTTGATTTTTGTTTGCGAATTCAAATATTGTTGCTTAATGATTTGATTCCACTGATTGTGTTATGCTTGAATCTACCAATTCTTTCTTGCATTCATTGTTTTCATTTCTAAACAACCTGGCACAAAAACGGTTACTAGTGGCAATCCATCACAACCTTTGTTGGTTTGACTGTCATGAAAGCCTCAATTTCAAAAGAATTTTCGTAAGCATAAAGCAAGCTACTAGTGATAATCCATCACAAGCTTTGTTGGTTTGATTATCATGAACGCGTCCAATTTCAAAAAGCACTTTTCTAATTATCAAAGAATCAAAAACAAGTTATTAGCGATGGTCCATCATAACCTTTGTTAGTTTGATCATCATGAAAGATTTTCATTTTTTAGGCTCGTTAGAACTACGTCGCTTTGATTCCCATTTGGGATACGTAGGAGCAAGTCACATTCTCGTCAAGCGCAACCATAAAAAGTTTAGCATTTGCATAACAAAAAGAAAAGAGTTATTTTCATAACAAAAAAGAATCACTTTTGCAAACCAAGATCATTTTCAGAATGAAAACCTTTTCCTTCCTAAAAACATTTTCAACCCATTGTCGCTAGTGGCTAATTAGAACCTTTGTTCGTCTAGCCATTGGTAGCAATGTCCTTTTCCCAAAAAGAACAACAAGCGATGATCACTCATAGCCTTTGTTAGTTTGATCATTCGTGCCAATCAATCTCTTTCGAAAACCACTTTCAAAAGACAAATAAAAAACGGGTTGCTACTAATAGTCAATCAGAACCTTTGTTCGTCTGACTGGCGGTAGTGACTCTCATTTTCAAGAGTACTTAGCGGTGATTACCCATAACCTTGGTTAGTTTAATCATTCACTAAATGCTCGTCCTATTTCGAAAACTCACTAAAAAAGATAAAAAAACAAAAACTTTTCAAAAAGACACGGAAGAACTACGTAGCTTTGAATTCTCCATCGCACCGGGAGATACGTAGGAGCGGGTCACATCCCGTCAAGCATAACAAATAAAAATCATTTTCACAATAAGTTTTCAACATTTATTTTCAAAAGAACCTAGAACTACGTCGCCTTTGATTCTCCACCCGGAGATACGTAGGAGCAGGGCCATGCCACTGTCAAGCGCAAAAATAAACAATTTCTAAAATTAAAGAATATACAAACAGATCTCCTTCATTTCAAAAGCAAAAATCTTATTTTTCAAAGTAGGGGATTAAGTCGGTCGTACGGCCGGGTTAATCATCGTTTTAAGATAAGTGAACTGTGGTCCCACAGAGCCCCAGCGCTCCTTTAGCCCTCAGTGGCCCTTCAGAACCCCAGTGCTCCTTCAGACCCCCAGTGGTCCTCCAACACAGATCACACAGTCCTAAAACCCCTACATTAAAAAACACCAACCCACAAACATTTTCTACACAGAAGAACTATGTAGCTTTGAGTTCTCCATCGCACCGGGAGATACGTAGGAGCGGGCCATGTCCCGTCAAGCGTTTTTTTCTAAAAAAACCATTTTCCCCCCTTTTTCATAATAAATAAAGATTTTCATTAAGATTTTTTTTTCAATAAGAAGTAGAGAGGCAAAATTAAGTATTTTCAAATCAACACACTAAAACCACACATTTAATTAAAGGTTCCCTCTCAGTAGAGAGGACGTGTGGGGTGCTAACACCTTCCCTGCGCGTAACCGACCCCCGAACCCTATTCTCTAGTTTCGCAAGACCAGTCGCTTTCCAAAAAAGGTTTTCCTAATATTTTCCTTAATAAATATTGGTGGCGGCTTCATTGTCTTAGGAAAAGTTGTGAACGAGGAAGGTTCTCCCTCGGGGACTTTTTCGGGCGCAACAGCTGGCGACTTCACTGGGGACTAAAAAACATTTTTTCAAAAGTGGGTCAAGCCTAATTAATTAAGTGTGTGGTTTGTGATTGATTTGAACATCTTGCTTTGCCTCTATTCTTCTTCTTTGTCATAAGCATGTTGCATCCATATGCATTCTTCTTCTATGTTTGCTTTTGTTTAAAATAATAAGTTACTTCTTTGCTTAAATGCTTAGTTCCCTCATGCATATTTCCCCTCTCTTGTCATGTCCCCTTCTTCTCAGCTCCCTTTCTGAGGTAAGTAATGTGTTTGTTGTTGGCACCCTAGATTAGTTGAATTTGATTGGTATTGAACCCTAGGGTAGACGACATGTTATGGCTTTCTATTGTCTGGACTGTTCTGGATCTTCATTTGCAGGTGGGGTAGTTTTTAAGGAAATACCCTTCGCACACTGTTTGCTGGTGTTTTTAGCAAACAATCACTGGTTTTATTAGAAAGGTTTTGTGAGATTAAACCAGAAATCTCTAAAGCAATTGCCTTTAAACACCACACTTTGTCAACAAATATATTTTAAAAGGGAGACAATTCACCATGAAGATTGAAATAAAAGTAAAAGAAGTGATAAAATGGAACGCAGAAATGTTAAATGACTTGTATTGAAAACAATAAATTGCATTGAATGTAAAGAGAGTGGTGTACAAATTCACATACGTTGTACAAGAATTCTTTTGCTCTGTTTTCGCTGTGACTTGGAAGTTAGAGTTTCAGAATTGTGTGTTTGGTATAATAATTTGCCACCCTTGATTTCTACATAGAAATCACTATTTATACAGAAAACAATGACTGAAATGTAAACTGCTATGGACACGTGGCCACGTCTCATTAACCAATGAAGGATTTCATGCCACGTCTGACGCCATAACTGCCCACGTTGTATTAACCGTAGTCTTGGAATTCGACACAACTGTCTGCCAATAACTGCTTGACGAAATCTTGAATACACTGTCTTGTCGAAAACTTTGTCCTGTCGAAATGGTGAAGACCTCTTCTGTCGAAAACATGCTGAGATGACATACATGTCATTTATTCTCTTTGAAGGCATTATGAATGTTCTTTAATGAAAAGTCAAACCTTATCAAATAACCACTCAGAAGTCTTGTCGAAATTCTAGGCTAACAAATTGCCCCCCAAAAAATAGTTTTTTTCGACAATGTTTAAGGAGAAAAAAAAAATATTTTTTGAAGATTCTATTTTCGTCACCTAGTTCTTCGATTTCATAAGCGCCATTCGAAAAACATTGCAACACGCGAAATGGGCCTTCCCAACTGGGTGACCATTTACCCAAGATTCTATCTTTTTTATCCATAGGTAACAGCACTTTCCAAACTAAATTACCTGTATTAAAGGTTTTTAACTTAACCTTTTTGTTATAAGCTTTAGCTACTCTTTCCTTCTGTCGAATAAGCATTTCCAAAGCTAATAACCTTTCCTCGTCTAAATCAATTAGCTCATCAAGCATCATATTCCAATAATGATCAAAAGGAATTTCATACTGTCTTTGAATTCTTGTTGATTGTAAACAAATTTCGACAGGCAATACTGCCTCGTGTCCAAAGGTTAATCTGTATGGAGTAGCATTGATAGATTCTTTGGGTGAATTTCTACAAGCCCATAAAACTTGATCTAAAGTGTTATGCCAATTTCTGGGTTTTTTCCCAACATGTTTTTTAATCAAGTTAATAATGATCTTATTGGCAGCTTCCACTTGACCATTGGCTTGTGCGTAATATGGTGTCGAAGTTAATAACTTAAAACCAATTTCAGAAGCAAATTCCACCATTTTTCGACCAGTGAAAACAGAACCCTGATCTGTAGTTATGGTTTCTGGAATTCCATATCTATAAATAATATGATTTTGGATAAACCGTATTACTGCTTCTTGATCAACATTGGATAAAGGTATTGCTTCAACCCATTTGGTAAAATAATCAATTCCTACCAATATATACTTATGACCTTTTGATGATGTTGGCTTTATTTCTCCAATTATATCTAGAGCCCAACCTCTGAATGGCCAAGGTTTCACTATGGCATGCAATTCATTTGCAGGTACATGTTGTATTCCAGCATGTTTTTGACACTCTTGGCATCCTTTAGCAAACTCTATACAATCTTTCAACATTGATGGCCAATATATTCCTTGTCGAAATAATAGCCATTTCATTTTATGGCCTACTTGGTGTGAACCACAAGCTCCACTGTGTGTTTCAGAAACTGCTAAATATGCCTCATTTTCGCTAAGACATTTCAATAATATCCCTTCAGGAGTTTTCTTAAACAATTCATTTCCTATTATCACATAGCTTAAAGCTCTGTACTTTACCTTTTTGTTGGTATTTCCTGTGGGATTTTGCAAGTATTCTACAATAGGTTTTCGCCAATCATCATTGGCCATATTGTCAATAGCAAAAACTTCTGCTAAAACAACTTCATCAACAATGTGATGTTGTTTAATACATTCCTCATCTGTATTTGTTGCCCCCCCAGTTTTTGGTGTTGACAATAATGAGGAAGAAATATCATCAGATACGAGTTTCTCTTTTATTTCTATTAATTCTTCAAGGCTTTGTTTTGAAACTCTATAACCTGATGCAATTTGGGCCAAATCATTCGCCACTTGATTATCAACTCGTGGTAAATGTTCTAAATGAACAGAGTCAAATCTTTTTAACAAGGAATTGGCCATAATAAAGTATTTAATGAGGTGTTCTTTAATACATTTATATTCTTTGGTCATTTGTTTGATAACCAATTCTGAATCACCTTTTATTTCGATACATCTTGCCCCCAGCTCAAGTAAAATTTCAAGGCCTATAATTAAAGCCTCATACTCAGCTTCATTATTTGAGCAATGATTTCGAATCTTACACTTGTATTTCGTTGGAATGTTATTTGGTGAAATAATTAAAACACCAATCCCAACTCCTTTTTTATGACTTGAACCGTCAAAATACAACCTCCAAGGATATGTGTCTACGAAATGTAACGTTTCTTCGACAACAGAATGGTCTACTATAAAATCAGCAACCACTTGTCCTTTAGTTGATTTCAAAGGGTGATAAGTTAAGTCATATTCAGACAGAGCTAAAGCCCACTTACCAATTCTACTATGCATTATTGGTTTCGACAGCATATGCTTAATAATATCAGAATGCGAATAAACACAAACATTAGCTGGCTTTATATATTGCTTTAACTTTGTGCAAGAAAAATATAAACAAAGGCACAATTTTTTTATAGAACTGTACCTAGTTTCAGCATCTATTAAGATTCTACTAAGGTAATATATGGCCCTTTCGACACCATTATCATCCTCTTGAGCTAACATGCTACCAATTGTTTTTTCAGATGCTGCTATATACAATTTGAGCACTTTGTTTCTAATAATAGGCATTAGAATTGGTGGTTTCATCAAATAAGACTTAATTTCTTCAAAAGCTGCTTGGTGAACGGAATCCCATTTGAAAACTTCTTCTTTCTTCAGTCTCAATAATGGCGAAAATGCTTGAGTTTTGCCACTTAGATTTGATATGAATCTTCGTAGGAAATTGATTTTTCCCAACAACGACTGAAGTTCTTTTTTGGTTGAAGGAGCTTTCGTTTCAATTATAGCTTTAGTCTTATTCTGATTGATTTCAATGCCTTTTTTGTGCACCACAAAACCCAAGAAATCTCCTGCACGCACACAAAAGGCACACTTTAATGGATTCATTTTCAATCCATATTTCCTCATTCTTTCGAAAGACTGTCGAAGATGGTCTAAATGACCATTTTCTGAGGAAGATTTAACTACCACATCATCTATGTACACTTGCATAAAGTTTTCAATGAAATCATGAAACATACAATTCATTGCCCTCTGATATGTAGCACCAGCATTTTTTAAACCAAATGGCATTACTACCCATTCATAAATACCTAATGCCCCTGGACAACGAAATGCAGTTTTCGAAACATCCTCTTCAGCAATAAAGATTTGATTATACCCAGAATAACCATCAAGCATGCTGAGGTATTCAAATCCTGCTGCTGAATCTATCAACATTTCTGCCACAGGCATTGCGTATTCATCTTTGGGAGTGGCATTATTTAAATCTCTAAAATCGATGCAAACTCTAAGAGTGCCATTTTTCTTAATTACAGGAACTATATTAGCTAACCATTCGACATACCTGGCAGTTCTGATGAATTTATTCTTGAACAACCTTTCAATCTCCTCTTTAATTTTAGTTAATATCTGAGGAGCAAACCTTCTTGGTATCTGCTTCACTGGCTTCTTCTCTGGTCGAATTGGTAACTGCAACTCCACAACGTCTCGACTCAAACCAGGCATTTCGTCATAGTCCCAAGCAAAGCAGTCTTTGAACTCCCTCAGTAATGTTATAACTTGGGTTTTCAATGCAGCATCCAGGTATGCGCTAACAAAAGTTGGCCTCTTCTTTGAACCATCTCCCAAATCTACTTCCTCCAAAGGATCTTGAGCTTGCATTCGCTTTGTTGAATCTTTAGGATCTTTTTCAAAACCTAATGGCTCATTATCATAAATGCAATCAAGCTTTTCATTCATAATAATGCCATTTTCGTCTTCAGAACCTTTGGCTTCGACAGCCATTGTTTGATGAATTAATTCGGCTTCCATCGCCGCTTTTAACTTATTCTCGGCCATATAAGCCGTAATCTTGTTCCATGCATTAGGAACTGACATAGGAAACATTTCAAGAATCAGAATACCACCCTTCAGGTTGGGCAGTAGCATCTCCTATTATTTGCCTTTCCCAAACAAAACCATAGTTTGGATGCAAATTAACTGAAGCAAATACATTATCAGCAGGAATGTATGCCTCATTAGAAGATGAACATGGCGCAATGTTCGCCAATTTTTTCTCAAAATTTTCCTTGGTAATGTGATTTACCTCAGCACGAAAATAACTTTGGTCTGCTTCAATGTATTCGACAAGACCATCTTCTCTCCACATCACTAGTTTTTGATGTACTGTTGAAGGCACGGCGCCGACTCCATGTATCCACTCTCTCCCAAGCAACATATTAAAGTTTGCTTTGGAAGCAATTACTAGGAACAGAGTGGTCCTCTTGATAGTTCCAACAATCAATTCCACTTCGATGGCTCCAAGAGAGTAGCCAGTTTTGCCTTCGTAATTACTTAAGACAATATTGTGTGGCTTGAGGTCAGTGATGGATATGCCTATCTTCTTCATAAGTACTTCAGGCATAAGATTTACAGCAGCACCTCCATCAACTAACACCTTGTTGATGCCAATACCATTAACCTTAGCTTGAATATACAAAGGCTTCAGGTGATTCTGCATACTCGTATCTGGCCTCTCGAAAGTAGCCATCTGATCTTCGACACAGCCGTCATTCATCACATAGTAACACATGGGTTTGTGACAAGCCATATCTTCAGTGAAATCTTCTTCTTCACTGTTAGGCACGGTTATGACATCATACTCCAGAGGCAATATTGACACCACGTTGCAGACGACGTCAAAATCATCATCAGAATCATCAAAACCAGAGCCTACGTCCTCATCAAAATCAGATTGAGGTTCTTTCCCTTTATATGTCGAAGGTGGAGGGCAGATTCTTTCAAGTGCAGGCCTTCTAGGTTTTTCCATCAAGGCATCCTTGCCTTTTGCCTTATTTACCCCACTTGTAGGCTTAGCCACATCAGCACTGGTATTTGCTTCAACCTTAGAAGCCACCTTCTTATCACCCACCTGGACTTTGATTCCAAAGTGACTAGGAACCTTGTTCACGTCTAAAGAAGCTTTTTTCTTCTGGTTTCTCTGAAAACGACGCCATTGGGTTTTAGTCATGGGATTCTTACCTTTATAATTATTCCAATAATTATACTTGCTGGAATCACCTTGATGGACAACTTGAGCGTTTGCATTGTTGTGAACCCATTTTCCAACAGGGGAGTTCATTTGTGGAACGAAGGATTTACCAAACAGTCTTATGGATCCTTTCTTTCCTGGCTCTTGGCTTGTCGAAGGTTTGGTCGAAGCATTAGCCTTGCTAGATGAAGGCTTAGTCATAACACTAGCCTTGTAACCAGGGAGCTCAGTGTTGCCAAAATCAAAAGATGGCCTATTGTCAAGCCATTTCCTCTTTCGATGTTCCTGATCCTGGTACCCTTCAACAGCTTTGGCTGCTTCTTTGTCGAAAACAGCACTGCACCTAGGACATAACATGACTTCAGAGTTATTCCATTTACATCTGTTGAGGAAATCTATCAATTCCTCTTCAGCTTTTGGGAACACAGCATGTAGCTTTCCATCATATTCTTTCAAGGTTATCTCTTGTTTCTTCCCTTCAGCATATATAAAACCTTCCAATTTCTTGGTGGAGGATTTAAGTTTCTTTGGAGGATCTTTCATTTCAGCATCTACCATGTTTACACTTGTTTCGAACGGTTCTGTATACATAGCTTCAGCTTCGGGTAAAGGGTTATCTACAACTTGCATTTGAGTTTTCATCTTTCTATCTTCAAATTTTAGTCTCCCTTCTTCGATTGCTTTTTGCACAAGATCCCTGAAAAGCACACAACGGTCAGTGTTATGTCCCAAAAAATTATGGAACTTACAATAACCCTTTTTCTTTCTCTGGTCAAGAGTTGGTACTCTTAAGCCATTAGGTACCAATATCTGACCATCTTTCACCAACAGATCAAATATTTCATCACATTTAGTAACATCAAAAGTATATGTTTTAGGCACAAATTTGTCATTTTTTGGCTCGACAGGATTTTTCCCATTAGCAGGCCTTAGTAATTTACAAGTATAAGGAGGACCAGGCTTGAGTTCAGCCACATCTATCTCCTCTCTTTCGATATCACTAAATGTGGTGTCGAATTCTTTTTCGACATAAGCTACTTTTTCTTTTTTATGAAACCTAGTTGACGTAGATTTTTCTTCTTTAAGCCTTTCTACCTGTCGAACTCTGTCAGCTAATTGGGCCATATCTCTTAAATGAGATGTGTCCAATTTTTTCCTGATTGAATAATCAAAGCCACCAGCAGCCATTTCAACAAGTTCATGTTCAGGCACTTGTGTGAAACAACGAGCCTTCAGTAGCCTAAATCTATTCAAATAGTCATCAACAGTTTCAGGCATTTTACGCTGAACACTGGCCAATTCTTTGAGGGTGATCTTAGACTGGCCCATGTAAAACTGCGCATGAAACGCTTTTTCTAATTGCCCCCATGTGAAAATAGAACCAGGGGGTAATGTAGTAAACCAAGTAAAAGCATTTTTTGTTAAAGAATTTGGGAAATATTTCATCTTCAAATTCTCATTTTGGGCTATATCCCCAGACTCAGTCAAAAACCGAGCAATATGTTCGACAGTAGATTCTTTTGTGTCACCACCAAACTTAGTATACTTAGGAACTTTCCAGCCCCTTGGCAACTCAGTTTGCAACACATATTCACATAATGGTGATATGAAATTTGGCCTATGTAAGCCTACATTAACGCCATTTTGTGTCAATATAGTTTCAACTAAAGTGGCTATGTTATCTTGAGCGCCAACATTATTTTGTTGCACTTGTCGAACAACTTCATCAGCATTCTGATTTCGATTCACCAGGACAACTTCAGGGACATGATTTGCCATTCCCTGTCGTTCACCTACATTGACTGGGACTTCGACTGGAATTGTTCTTTGGGTATGAACAGGTAATCCATTATTTACTGTATTAGGCACCTGCCTATTACTAGTATTTGGAGCCCCAAAGAAATCTGCAATTCGACCCATTTGTTTTGCTAACATTTGGTAACTGGTATCAGTATTTTGAATCAATGGATTAAAAACTGTACCAATTTGTTGGGTTAACATATTAACCATATCATGATTGCTCTCATCAACTTGTTGTCGTAAGGCAAACAAGGATTCATTGGTTAATGCCGTAGGATTTCGACCCATTACACTTTCAGAAGAAACATGTACAGGAGACATAGTCGAAATATGTGGCATTCCAGTAGGCATGCCATATGATCCAGAAGGAAATGCAGGAAAACTTACATTATGAAAATGTGGATTTAAACCGCTTCCTATTGCCATATAAGGACTATGAAGTCCCATATGTAACGGCAAAGACATAGGCATAGATGCCATGTTTGACTGCGTTGATCCAACGTTAATCATTGATACTGAAGGAACGGTTGTTGATGATGATGGGGATATTGTTCCCACAACCACCCCTGCATTTATGTTTGCAGAGTCTACTATTGTTCCCTGTTCTTGTGGAACCACAGGATTAGAGCTAGACGCATTATTAGTATGACGAACCATTTTTCCACTTCTTAAGTGCATGCAAGTACAAACACATCAAAGAACATAGAAAAAATTATGTATTAAAGGCAAACAGTCCCACTGGGCGTGCCAATTTGTTTGCTGGTGTTTTTAGCAAACAATCACTGGTTTTATTAGAAAGGTTTTGTGAGATTAAACCAGAAATCTCTAAAGCAATTGCCTTTAAACACCACACTTTGTCAACAAATATATTTTAAAAGGGAGACAATTCACCATGAAGATTGAAATAAAAGTAAAAGAAGTGATAAAATGGAACGCAGAAATGTTAAATGACTTGTATTGAAAACAATAAATTGCATTGAATGTAAAGAGAGTGGTGTACAAATTCACATACGTTGTACAAGAATTCTTTTGCTCTGTTTTCGCTGTGACTTGGAAGTTAGAGTTTCAGAATTGTGTGTTTGGTATAATAATTTGCCACCCTTGATTTCTACATAGAAATCACTATTTATACAGAAAACAATGACTGAAATGTAAACTGCTATGGACACGTGGCCACGTCTCATTAACCAATGAAGGATTTCATGCCACGTCTGACGCCATAACTGCCCACGTTGTATTAACCGTAGTCTTGGAATTCGACACAACTGTCTGCCAATAACTGCTTGACGAAATCTTGAATACACTGTCTTGTCGAAAACTTTGTCCTGTCGAAATGGTGAAGACCTCTTCTGTCGAAAACATGCTGAGATGACATACATGTCATTTATTCTCTTTGAAGGCATTATGAATGTTCTTTAATGAAAAGTCAAACCTTATCAAATAACCACTCAGAAGTCTTGTCGAAATTCTAGGCTAACACACACACACACTTATACCTTGAGATTATACGATTAGAGAAATAGACCATAACCCAGGTCTGTTAGGATACCTTAGGATGAGCGGATTCGAGTAGTGGGAGCCCATCAGGACCTTTGTCTGTTTGGCTACTCGCGAAAGTTTCAATTAGAGTTGTGCTCTTTCATGATGCTTCGTGTCTAGCAGTTTGCTGCATTTATAGGGATTTTCATGAAAGGGACTGTGGCTCTGATGACCTTTGTGAGGGTGTGAATAGAGCTACATGAGAAGATTATCCCTAAAACACCTTAGATCATAGGTTCTACCCCCTTCTAGGTCACAAGGGCTTTTCAAATTGTGTGTTGCATCGTTGCATTCAGTTCAATCAATTTTTCCTTCAAAATTTTTGAAAATCAAAAAAGATATGCTCAATAAACGCCTATATGAGGTGGCATATAGTGTGAAAATTTTCAAATCACCACCTGTAAATATCCTCTTTCTGCAAAAACAAAAAAAGAAGCATCATTGCATCATTTGCATTGCATAAAATTCCGATTTTGAAAAAAACTATTCATCTTGCATTCCCTTTCATCACATAAAGATAAAACAAAAAACAATTATCATCTGCATAGCATAAGCATTTCATTTATAATCAAAAAAATCCTTGTTCAAGCATAAGCATTATTTCAAAAAAAGCTCAGTCACTAGTGGAAAAAAGGCTTTTTATATCGGTTAAAAATAACATTTCATATCGGTTCTCGAACCGATGCCGAAAAAGGAGATATAAAAAGTATGGACATTTCATATCGGTTCCTGAACCGTTATGAAAAGTTGTTTTTATATCGGTTCGCCCCTAGAACCGATATGAAAAGTCTCTTTTTTTAAAAAAAAAAGACTTTTCATATCGGTTCCCATAGAAAACCGATATGAAAAGTCTCTTTTTTTTTAAAAAAAAAGACTTTTCATATCGGTTCCCATAGAAAACCGATATGAAAAGTCTCTTTTTTTGTAAAAAAAAGACTTTACATATCAGTTTTCTATGGGAACCGATATGAAAAGTCTCTTTTTTTTTAAAAAAAAAAGTATCACTGAACTAGCATGCACTTGAGCTAGCCCTTCTTTCTGGTAAAACCTCGCAACAATAGCTCATCAGAATTTACACCTGCCATACTAAACTCGTGGACTGCAAAACTATATTACACCTGCAATACTAAACTGAATTACCAATTTATCTCCAGAGCATGTGTAGGAAACTACCCATTAAATAAGTCAGAAATGTTCAAGTAACATAGTACTAATATTATTACTTGCAGTACATACAACAAATCAGAACATACAAAGAATGACTTTAGTTAGATGCATTTGTTTGCATTGGTCTCCACCACTTTTTTGCATCATCCTCACCAAACCTTAGGCAACAATGGTAGGAGTTTCCGAAGGCTTCTTCTCAGGCTCAGTTGAGACCACAGTTGCAGTTTCTAAAGCCTTGTTATCACCCTCAGCAGAGGTCACTGCTGCAATTTCTGAAGGTTTGTTATCAGCCTCAGAGGCAACTGTTGCAGTTTCTAAAGGCTTGTTTTCAGGCTCGGCTGAGGCGACGGTTTCGGTGGGATTGTTTTCAGGCTCCACCCAGAAGGCAGTCTTCTTTCTAGTTTTGGAAACAATCTCAAAAACTTGTTCTGGCTTCACATGCTTGAAGTTAAACTGATGCCGTTTTTCTCTTTAATCAGCTGGCATATCCAAAGCATAACCAATAGAAGCAGCAACCTCTGTGATGTTCCATGGACTTACCAAGACAGCACCAGCACCAAGTGACTGTGCCGCACCTGCAAACTGATAACAAATCAAAAATTTAATTTTTTTTGAGTCTCAATCATCTAGTGATTTTAGTAGGAGTTAATTATGCTATAATACAATAAATGAAGATATCAAAAAAGAAACGAATTACCTCACTTAAAATGAGAACCCCTTTCTTGGAAGCTTGAATATAAATTAAATATCCGATTCAATCCTAAGGCAATCTGCTCTGTTTCCAATTTGCTCCACACTCTCACATGAAAGAGAAAAAAATTTGACATCAATGCAGGCTCTTAGAAGATCCATTTCAGTTCACAGCATTTTAGGCTTGTGGATTCTTATCAAAAGCCAACATAAGAAAGCAACACATGTTTCAATGGTGTAAAGACATCTATCTTAAATAGAAATATGCCACATGAAAATGTTTTCTTATGACTGAATACCTATTGCACCTTCTTTTGTTTGTTTGAACCTTTTGGAATCTTGCTCAAAACTATTGTGAATCTTTTGATGATGTGGGTGAATAATTCCATGTATCACGTGCATCTTCTCGTCAATTTGATCCTGGAACTTGTCGTACAACAGAGGAAGAGACAAGCTAAGAAGAATTATTAAATTTCAGTTAAACCTTTTCATTTATAGTAATTGCTTAGAAAATTTTCCATCAAACATAAGGAATTTTCAGGTGTACTGTATCAAATAGAAAATGACAATCATAGAATGCAAAATAAGCACTTAAATAACCTACTGAGATCAATCCAGTTGAGCCCCAAAGTGCAATCACACTAGCTACAGCCAATGAACTCAGTGCATATTTATCATCAACTTTGTCCCACTATGCAACAAACATCAGCTAATTTTAAGTCAGTAAATTTGAGAAAATTCCATTTTCAACCACAAGAGATATAACAATAAAATTGTAGATTAATTCTTACAGCTTCTTGAAGTGTCTTGACAAACTCTGGTGTCTCAGTTGTGTTAACTTCTGCTGGTGCCTCTCCTGTTGCCATTGCTACAACATTTCGACCAATCTTCCGACCTGAAAAGCATCAACCTATAAACAAACAACATTTGCGAATCACAAGACATGTGCAAGCTTTTGTGAGTAACTTACAATGAGCAGTCGTCTTCAATGCACGATTCTTAAACTGAAAAGTGAGAGAGGGAAGGCTAACACATTGTGGGGAAGAACCTAATGAATGTCTTGGAGACTTTCCATCAAAAAGGGTGGATGGGGAAGATATAGTTAGAGCTGAAGAGGAAGTTGAGGCCATTGCTATTAATTTTACTTATGGAGTTCACTATAGGAATATAATATAGCTTAAGTTATTGATATATTTCTTCTGTTTCTAGTTTTTCTTGGCATATTAATCTCAAATGTGTTTGATAATTTGAAAATGAATGTGGAGATCCAATTCCTAAAAATTGAAGTTGCAGCAGAACCACTCATTTCTTTTCATTAAGATAGTGTGTGATTACATGGCAGGTGGATAGGGCTTTTATGGTATTTCATGAGATAGGAGATTCCTGGTCGGATTTTTTAAATCAAAACTAATCCTAAGTGGTCACATTTTTTGCAAGGGTCAAACTGGCAAAATAAAAAATATATAAAAAAAAAAGAAATTTCAGTTAAACCTTTTCATTTATTATTAAATTTTATTCCTCCATCAGCTATTATTAAAATAAGACAAACCTGTAAATTTCATTTCAGTTAAACCTGTAAGGCTAATGTGACTATCCCACCACCAAGAATATAAGCGCCTGGATTCAGAATGAGACAAGGTAGCCATAACTCCAGCAAAGAACAGCTCATGTGGTTTTGATATGGCAAAAGTCAGATAGTGTTGTTCCTATTCGATACTCTTCAGGTTTGTTTTTCCATTGCTTGTACCTAACATTGTACATTTCATAAGAATAGCTTCAGATTCATGAGAACTCAAATTCCAACTTTTCTTAATATATAAAAAAATCTTATAAACTCTCAACATTGATGTTTTATTACCTATCAAACAGAAACTAGCATCGGGCAGTTTTTATACCTGTTTGAAGGTCTTTGCACGCAGATCTTCGAAGATCTGCAACCAAGAACCAAGGTTCAGAAGATTAGGGGTTGTGTTCGTCACAAACAGTGCAATAACAAACTGACACAGAAGAGAAGTCAGAGTTTATACCTTCGGTGAGCAGATCGTTGGTCATAGCTTCAAGATCGTACCAGAAAACACAAAGAAAAGAACAAATCAGAGTTTGAATCTTAGGGTTTCAAACCGTGAAGAACTGAGAAGAGTTTAAGGAGAAAGGAAACGTCATACCTGTTCGTTGAAGAGGAGGAAGTCTTCGCTGAGATTCTTGGCTTGATCCTCCATCAGAATCAAGCGTGAAGAAGAAACCCAGTTTGCTGTTTCTTGAAATTTTTCCTTGGCTTTCTTGAAACCCTCCGTGCTCTCTCTCGTCTTCTCCGTGAAACACCCCACCTGGGTTCTTGGTTTCTCTGAAAACCTGATGAAGAGACACGCTCCAGAGTCACACCGAAGGAGGAGGGTAGAGGGCGAGGGCGAGGGCGAGGGCGAGCGAGGGAGAAACGAACGAGAGCGAGAGAGGGAGACTGAGAGAGGATGTTGCAGTGGAAGAGAAGGAGAAGAGAAGTGAAGGAGGAACGGTGGTGTTGGGTGGTGGGTGGTGGGTGGTGGGGCTGCGTGGGTGGGTTTTGACGGAGAGAGTGAGAGAGTGAAACTGAAATGAGAGTGAGACTGAAATGAGAGAGACGAGGGAGACACATTGACGGAGAGAGTGAGACTGAAACAGCGAAGCGAAAGATACCTAATTTTTTAGTTTCTATAACGGGTGGTTTTTGAGCCGTTATGAAAGCCAAATTTTTTTTCACTTTTTATAACGGTTATGCAATGGAACCGATATGAAAGATACTTTTTGCACTTTCTATATCGGTTCCATGGGAAACCGATATAAAAAGTGTAATTTTAATTACAAAATTGCCACCGCGTCACTTTCTATATCAGGCCGTTTTTAACCGATATAAATAACCGTTATAAAAAGCATTTTTTCTACTAGTGAGTAGAACTACGTAAGCTTTGATTCCTCATTACAATGGGGATACGTAGGAGCGGGTCATACCCCGTCAAGCACATTTTTCTAAAACCTTTTTTTCAATAAATCATTTGCATCTCCAAATAATTTTCAAAATCATGTTCCAAAACTAAAAAACAAAAAAAAGAAAATCATTGTGAGTATCATGCATTTCATTGCACAAAAAAAATGAAAACAAGAAAGCATCTCATTCATAATCATGAATAAAAATCATCATGTAGCATTCATGCACCATTTCATTAACCTCATCACTTTGGTTCAAATACATCATTCCTCCATACATGCATCTTTCAAAAAAGGAAGGGGCATTGGCATTTCATACTTTGCCTTGCCTCTAAAAAAAAATCATCATTTAGAAAAAAAAAAGAAGCATCATTCCTGCATCTTTCATCATTCAAAAGAAAAAGGGGGTATTGGTATTTCGTACCTTGTCCCGCCTCTAAAAAATAAAAAAATCAAAATCAAAAATCATTTTGAAAAAAAGGGGCATCATTCTTGCATCATTCGCATTGGCAATCCATATTTTGTCTTGCATTAAAAATAACAAAATTATTTAGAATAAGCCACACTCTTCGAGTGGTCATTCTCCACGCATTTGCATCATACTTGCATATCATAATTTGTTCATTCATTCATTGCATAAAATAAGAGTTGTGATGAAAAGCGAGGCGTTCTTGCAAAACAATCATCCTTTTTGAAAAAGTTTATCCTTACTTGGTTGCAAACTCAAGGTGTTCCAAGGCACTCAGTTTTTCAAATCAATAGCTCATTTGCATTTCTTTCAAAAGCACTGCATCCCATCTATTCTATGACAAAAGACTGAAATAGTGTATCAAAGGAAAAACAAATTTTTAACTGATGTTAACTCTCTGTGAAGCATTCTTCTAATGAGCATGCATGCTATGAGTACATTCTCTTGTTTGAGTCCGTTGGTTTTCCTCCCTTACCACAGTTTCCCGTCCAAGTCTAGTCCCGCCCCGTCCACCCATAAAGTGCATATTCTCCCCATCAGTGCGTATTTGACTTTTGGTTCCTTCTAATGCTTTAAGTCCTCCATGCTAGGGCAGGCTTGTGATCATTAATTCCCCTTGATTAATATCATATTCCTTCAGTGCAAGTCTCTCAAAAAAAAATAAATAATAATAATAATAATAATATAATAAACAAGAAAACAAGCTCGCAAGGTCGAAAACCCGCAAAGGGCGGCCTAGGCAAAAAGGAGCGCCCGGTGGACTGAAAACTCGCAAAGAGCGGTCCAGGCAAAAATTAGGGCACAAAAAGGGAAAAAAGAGCAAACACATGAAGATAGATAAATTATTGTTCTAAAGTTAAGTCTTATAGAAATAAACAATCGGGATTTGAAATGAAGTTTGGCCATCTCCTCAAAAACCCCAAAATCCCAGAAAGTCCCTTTCCTACCCACCTTGAGCCAAGAAAAACCAAAATCCAAAAATCACCCTAGACAAGGATCACCCCAAATAAAAAAACAGTGCATCACTTTTTATCAGCTCACCCGAGTCAAAAAAAAAAATAAAAAAAAAGGGGATTCAAAAATGAAAATCCCAAAACAAAAGAAAATACAAAAGAAATGTAAGTGGTGAGCTGGTACATGTTACCACAAAATACAAGAGATCCTTGTCTAAATAAACCTTCAAAACAATTCATCATTCCAACACCTGATTCCATAAACCTTCAAACACTTCCTTTGGCCTCAACATCAAACCCCTTAGTCATTCTACCATGAGACACGAATTTGCTTTAACAGAGCCCAAACAAGCCCAATAGCCATCTTCCTCATAGACCATTAACCGTCAATCAACGCCGAACAAAACTCATCCTCCCATTAGCCTCAAACACTTCATTAAGCCTAACCCTCCTTCCTCCACAAAACACCACAATCCCGAAAAGTCCATTTCGATCAATGACCGGTTGCTTTCGTTCACTCAAATTCTAATCTTAGGACGAACAAACTTATCTATGTACAATGTTTTTGCTCAAAAGAAAAACAAACGATCAGAAAAAAGAAAGCTGATCAAGAAAGAATAAACCCTCAGAAAAAAGAGAACTGAGGAAACAAAAACGAACAGTCAGAAAAAAAGAAAGCTGACAAAAATAAATAAGAGGGACTTGCACTCCAAAACACATTCAAGATGCATTAAAACAAGGTTTAGTGATCACCAGGTAAGGATTATGTCGCACCAAAAGTCAAGACATCAGTAGAAAACCAAAGATTTGCACTGAGAATACCACTCAGACCCAAAAGTTGGGGCATTCTCTTCACCACCCACACACCCTAATCTTGGGAAAGTCTGTTCAATGCCCATCCCATGTCACTCCAGTTGTCAATGTCATTCCAAAGTGGGGCAAGTGCATTCCCATTCCTTCACCTCATTCATTCCCATAAAAACCTCACCGGGACAATCTCTCAACTCACTATCCTAAACAAGACCTTGTCATTCTAATTGGGGCAGCTTTGTCCTTGTTATGACTGGGGCAACATCAAACTTTATGGGTTGAGACAAAATCTCTTTTGATCCACCTTCCCTTTCAAAAGCCGAAGCATTCCCAATTCATCACCTTCTACGCCCCTAGTTGTTGTCACCACTAGACAAGGGCAAACTATTCAAAGACCTGAATTGGGGCAATCTTGTATCTCTAGAGCCCTCATGAGCTTCGGCAACAACCATGTTTGTCATTCCTTCACTTGCCATAAAAGTCCATGCCCTAAACCAATTCCAAGTTAACTGACTCATTCATTCACATTTGCACTCCTATGCATGCTTACTAGATAATGCTTCAAAGGAGAGAACACAAGTTGTTTACGTGATATCTAAAATTCAGTCATCATGGAAAGAAAGAGAAAACAAGTGAGGTTGTTTGTAAATAAAAGCCTTGAGAACACCAGAGTTTGAATCAAATTCAATTTTTCAACAGAATGGTCAATAAACATCTCAAGTCCTTGCATTCAAAGTCTCGCATCTCATCATCACAAAAATTTTTACCTCATGCATCTAGGCATTATAGCATACGCATCAAAGCATTACATTTGCATCTTCACATTTTGTGCATTCATCACATAGCAAAAAGAAAAAAAACATTCCACGTCAGTTGCACAGAAAAAGCAGAAATCTTTTCATTGCATTGGCATCATATTAATGTTCGCACTTCATAAAAAGAAAAGAACAAAATCATTGCATGTCATTCATCACTAGAGCATTACATTTAGCATCAGATATTTCACAGAAAAAGCAAAGAAAGCAAAAAGAAAACAAAGAAAAGAAACCACAGAAGCAACACAAAAGCATTCCATGTCATTCATCATTTCACAAAGCATTCCTTTGTCATTCAATCATCAAACATTAAAGCAGTGCATATGCATCATATTAACGTTAGCATTTCCATAAAAGAAAAAAGAACAAGAATCATTGCATCAAACATCAGAGCATTGCATCATATTAATGTCTGCATTTCATATAAGAAGCAAAAAGAAACAAACAGAAGTTAGAACAGGAGCATTTCATTCATCAAAGCATCAATCACCGCATACATTTGCATTCAAACATCAAAGCAATACAGTTGCATCACATCAATACTGGCATCTCATAGAAGAAAAGAAAGCTAGAACATCCCATGTCATTCATCATTTCATGTCATTCATCATTTTACAGCAATATCCCCATTTCATAAAAAAAATAATAATAAAAAAAAATAAAAATAAAAAAAAAATAAAAAAAATAAAAAAAGAGAGTTTTCCTTTGCATACATGAGCATTCCATGTCATCAAATACCAAAGCTTTGCATTCGCATACCCATGATTCTTAAAAGAGTAAAAAGAGAAGCCAAAAGAGAGAAAAGAGAAGAGCTAAGAGAGAAACAAAAAGAAAAGAAAGAAGAGAAGCTAGAGAAAGAGAAAAAGACATATAAGAACAGGAGAAAATCATGCATTCATAAGCAAAAGAAAAAGAAAATCATGCATTGCGTACAGACAAGGAAAATCATTGCATTCATCAAGCATATAGGAACAGTAGAAGATCATGCATTCATCCGACATAGACAAAGGAAATAAGAAACTCATCATTCATCATAAGAAAAAGAAAACAGCAATCATGGCATTTGCATTGCATGCATTTGTTCATTTTCAGCAGCATGAGGATGAGCACTTCGGTGTTAGCCCTCGCCCCCAGATTCCAGAAAATGGTCCCCCAAGTTGGGAGTTCAGAAAGAAAAAAGAAAAGAGAGAAAGAGAAAAGAAAGAGAGAAAAGAAAAGAGAGCGCTCAAGCGCGCATTGCGGATCGGAGCTTAAAGATCATCGCTCCCTTCTGCCCAGGTCTCAGATCGTGTACGAGCAACGCGATGGACCGCAGCCCCATGTGAGGTTCAACGGAATAGTTGTATCAAGCCTAAGATACAGTGGACGCCGTGCATTGATCAGTATATCAGTTCTGGAGCTGATAACGATCCCCCCGGTCGCTCGAAAAGGCCAACAGGAAGCGTGCTCCTCAAAGCCACGTGCAAACTCGGATTCATCAAAGAGTTCGTTTAAGGATTACAGGTTTTAGGCAGCCTAGGCAATTTACCGCTTTCTGCACGCCAAGTGCCCATTTACCGTTTTCTGCACGCCAAGTGCCCATTTTACTTTTCTGTTTGCACGCCAAGTGCCCATTTACTTTTCGGTTTGCACGCCAAGTGCCCATTTACTTTTCGGTTTGCACGCCAAGTGCCCATTTACTTTTCTGTCTGCACGCCAAGTGCCCATTTTACCTTTCTGTTTGTACGACAAGTGCCCATTTTACCGTTTCTGTTTGCACGCCAAGTGCCCATTTTACCTTTCAGTCTGCACGTCAGTGTTCATTTACTGTTTTCGCATCAACACGAAAGGGTCTATCTTTCCAAAAAAAAAAGGAAAAAAAAAATTTCGGGTTTCTCCATGTAGACAAAATTGGTATAATTTCTGAATTCTTTATTTCGATTTTGCCTCGAAATATGTCTCGCGCAATTCATATTTTTTGTCAAAATCTAAATAAAGAGGGGCAGCTGTCATACCCCAATTTTGTCCGGCTTAGGTCAAAACCCTAATTTTCCACACGAAAAATGCATTTTGGGTCCTAGAAACCGCTCCAAAGTTTTTGAAATCATTTTTAGGGTTAGAATGCACTTTTTGGGGAAATTAGGGTTTTTAGGGTCAAAAAGGGCATTTTTGTCATCACTCACAAAAGATTTCATAAAAATGATTTTTTTATGAAAATATTTTTAAAACCCATCCATGCATAATTGAATAGGACATGATATGAAAATAATTTTTGGAAAGGCATATAATCGATTTCTATTATGCACCAAAGGGCAAGAGTCGATTTATAGTATTTTCTAAAGGCCAAGAATCGATTTCTTAATCATATGTTTAAAGCATGAAATCGATTTCTACATGTTCTCAGGACAAAGTTAAAATCGATTTCCTTCTATTTCAAGAGACTATGAAATCGATTTCAAAGCAATCCTATAGGCCATGAATCGATTCCTCATTGTTTTGACTAAGGGAAGAATCGATTTTCACCTATAAAGGAGGTCCTGAAAATCGATTCCTCATTGTTTTAACTAAGGGAAGAATCGATTTTCACCTATAAAGGAGGTCCTGAAAATCGATTCCTACTTGTTTTCAAAGAAAAAAGAATCGACTCCCATGTTTTCCAAAATGTAAAGAATCGATTCCTCACTATTTCAACTATCCAAAGAATCGATTCTTGAGGCTTCTAAATGATGAGAATCGATTCCTCACCTTTTTAACTTCATGTCACAATCGATTCTTCACTTTCATTAAAATGTTTTTTCAGATCTACGCTTTCCTAAAGCCTATAAGTAGGCAGCCTCAAATCACATTTTGACGTACACGGATTTCACAAGATCACACACGGACACCCACAGATTTTCACGAGATCTGAGAAAAAGACACGGATTTCACAAGACCACAATTTCACAACTCTCTGCTTCTCAGACACAGATTTTCACGAGATCAGAGAAAAACAGACATTTTTCAGGAGATCAGAGAAAAAACCCATTTTTCGAAATCTCTCACATTTTATAGAAAAACTCTTCTACGCTTTATTTTCTTGCTCTATTTCGTTCCGTTGGTCCGTCAGAGCTGATCTTCTGCAAGAGTTAGTTGGAGTTGCGTTCTTCAAGTTGTAGTATCTGCCTTCATCAGAGGTATTTCTGTCTTTATATTTGTTAATATTTAATCATTGTGATCCATGCCAAAATTGCCCCATGTGATTTAACTTAGTTATAGTGTCATTGTTGATGATGAACCACATGATTCCCACTTATGCCTAGTGCATCATGTTCCGAGTGGTGAAGATGGTCTCAGATGATTCAACCCTTTTAGTTTATATGATGATTGGCAATGTGATTCACACTTGTGCACTTGTGCACTTAATCTTAAGTGTGAGGATTGACCAAAGTGATTCAACATTCTTTGATACTTTGGTCGCTAAATAATTTGCTTGCCTATGCTGGCCAATGATCATAATTGAGGCAACTCTTTTGCTTAAGCTTACAGTGTCATCGTCTACTCTCATATAGAATATCATCAATACTTAGATAGGTCCATTCCTTACATTGCATCTTCCACTAGATGTGCATTTAGATTCCCTTGCGTTTTGTAGAAATATTTGAGTATGGTTCTCGCCTAGCATCTTCCACTAGATGTGCATTTAGGTTCAATCTTGCCTACTCTTGTATTTTTGCTTGATGCCCAATTCAAGTTCCCTCCTTGCCTATCTATGCGTTGTGATCTACTATGTGTAGTTTAGACTTGATTTTTGTTTGCGAATTCAAATATTGTTGCTTAATGATTTGATTCCACTGATTGTGTTATGCTTGAATCTACCAATTCTTTCTTGCATTCATTGTTTTCATTTCTAAACAACCTGGCACAAAAACGGTTACTAGTGGCAATCCATCACAACCTTTGTTGGTTTGACTGTCATGAAAGCCTCAATTTCAAAAGAATTTTCGTAAGCATAAAGCAAGCTACTAGTGATAATCCATCACAAGCTTTGTTGGTTTGATTATCATGAACGCGTCCAATTTCAAAAAGCACTTTTCTAATTATCAAAGAATCAAAAACAAGTTATTAGCGATGGTCCATCATAACCTTTGTTAGTTTGATCATCATGAAAGATTTTCATTTTTTAGGCTCGTTAGAACTACGTCGCTTTGATTCCCATTTGGGATACGTAGGAGCAAGTCACATTCTCGTCAAGCGCAACCATAAAAAGTTTAGCATTTGCATAACAAAAAGAAAAGAGTTATTTTCATAACAAAAAAGAATCACTTTTGCAAACCAAGATCATTTTCAGAATGAAAACCTTTTCCTTCCTAAAAACATTTTCAACCCATTGTCGCTAGTGGCTAATCAGAACCTTTGTTCGTCTAGCCATTGGTAGCAATGTCCTTTTCCCAAAAAGAACAACAAGCGATGATCACTCATAGCCTTTGTTAGTTTGATCATTCGTGCCAATCAATCTCTTTCGAAAACCACTTTCAAAAGACAAATAAAAAACGGGTTGCTACTAATAGTCAATCAGAGCCTTTGTTCGTCTGACTGGCGGTAGTGACTCTCATTTTCAAGAGTACTTAGCGGTGATTACCCATAACCTTGGTTAGTTTAATCATTCACTAAATGCTCGTCCTATTTCGAAAACTCACTAAAAAAGATAAAAAAACAAAAACTTTTCAAAAAGACACGGAAGAACTACGTAGCTTTGAATTCTCCATCGCACCGGGAGATACGTAGGAGCGGGTCACATCCCGTCAAGCATAACAAATAAAAATCATTTTCACAATAAGTTTTCAACAATTATTTTCAAAAGAACCTAGAACTACGTCGCCTTTGATTCTCCACCCGGAGATACGTAGGAGCAGGGCCATGCCACTGTCAAGCGCAAAAATAAACAATTTCTAAAATTAAAGAATATACAAACAGATCTCCTTCATTTCAAAAGCAAAAATCTTATTTTTCAAAGTAGGGGATTAAGTCGGTCGTACGGCCGGGTTAATCATCGTTTTAAGATAAGTGAACTGTGGTCCCACAGAGCCCCAGCGCTCCTTTAGCCCTCAGTGGCCCTTCAGAACCCCAGTGCTCCTTCAGACCCCCAGTGGTCCTCCAACACAGATCACACAGTCCTAAAACCCCTACATTAAGAAACACCAACCCACAAACATTTTCTACACAGAAGAACTATGTAGCTTTGAGTTCTCCATCGCACCGGGAGATACGTAGGAGCGGGCCATGTCCCGTCAAGCGTTTTTTTCTAAAAAAACCATTTCCCCCCCTTTTTCATAATAAATAAAGATTTTCATTAAGATTTTTTTTCCAATAAGAAGTAGAGAGGCAAAATTAAGTATTTTCAAATCAACACACTAAAACCACACATTTAATTAAAGGTTCCCTCTCAGTAGAGAGGACGTGTGGGGTGCTAACACCTTCCCTGCGCGTAACCGACCCCCGAACCCTATTCTCTAGTTTCGCAAGACCAATCGCTTTCCAAAAAAGGTTTTCCTAATATTTTCCTTAATAAATATTGGTGGCGGCTTCATTGTCTTAGGAAAAGTTGTGAACGAGGAAGGTTCTCCCTCGGGGACTTTTTCGGGCGCCATAATGAGTATTTGGCATGCAATAGTTGACTCTGTATTTGAGAATGAATTTTATGAGAATTTGCATGATTTTGAAAAATCATGTGCTGATATACCCCAGCTCCTCAAATATGTGAACAAGTATTGGCTATATCCTCACAGGGAAAGATTTTGTGGACCGTGGACGGATAAAGTGAAACACTATGGAAAAACACCACGACTAATAGGTACGTTAATATTTTGCTTATGTGTTTGAAATTTACTTCGAGTCAATTTTTTTCTTATGTGTTTTAATTTGTTACATATAGGGTTGAGTCAGCCCGTTGGTCATTGAAGAGGTCACTGGGTTCTAGTGAAGGTGACTTATGCAGAAGTTGGGAATCCATGAATGGGATGATCAATGCACAAATTGATAAAATTTTCGGTTCTTTTCAAAAGAGCATCAACCGTGTAGATGCCCGGCACAACACTCCATTCTACAAAAAATCTACACGGTTTGGTGTCTCATGAGGCATTGAATCATATAGCTCATGAGTTTGAAGGCATGTTTGATGGAGTAGGGACCGATAAGACCCGTTGTGCTGGTTGTGTGATTAAAGTTACTCATGGGTTACCTTGTTCTTGCGAGCTTGAGAATTTGCACCTACATGGTTGTCGAATCCCAATAGAGATGATTGACCCTCATTGGATGAGGCTGAGTATTGAGAGTATGGATGAGGAGCGGGTGAAACAAGCGTCAGTTGAATGTGACATAAGCTATACAATAGAGGAGGTTTGGAGGCAATGGGCTGAGATGTCTCTTGAGGAGAGATGTGTCTGGAAGAGAGGTCTTGATGATTATGTCTTCAAAAACACTACAACCATGGTTCCACCTAAGCACAAAGTCAAGACTAGGGGTGCACCAAAGAAGAAGAAGAAAGAGTATGATTTGAAGAGAGATCCTTCTTATTGAGAACACGTGGATGCGTCTTTGAGCTCAGATAAGAAACCCACCCAGATTTAATCACAGAGACTTCCCCAGCGGTCCTCACAGCAAGTCTCCCAATTACCATCACAGAGGTCAGCAGCTGAGCGAGCACAACATGACATACATTTGTTAAGTCACTTTCCAGAGCATATGCATAAGTACATTGTTAAGTCACTTTCCAGAGCATATGCATAAGTAGATTGATGATATTATATTTTATTCCACGAGTTTATATTATATTTAATTTTATTCCACGAATTTTTTATTTGACGGTCTAGATTTTGCCGACACTATTTAACGGTCTAGAGTTTGCCAACACTTTAAACGGTCTAGATTTTGCCGACCACTTTTCATCCAACGGTGAAAATTCACTTTAGGGTTTCAGATTTTCCCTATAAATAGACCCATTGAGTTTCACTTCTTTCACACACACAACACAAAATGATGATGGCTATGGCCAACGAAGAGTCTTCCCTCACTATCATTTTTACTAATCAGGGCCTCATTGATCATCAGGGCATCATCATCAACGAAGATGATGATGTCTGTTTCGAGGGGCGAGACATGTTCCAGTGTAGGTTAAAACACAGCATAACATTCGCTGCCCTGAAAGAGAGACTACTGCGTAAGGTGCAACCGGAGGGCGACGAGCATGAAATAACTAGTATAATTTATCGGAAACCAGCTTGGGTTAATGAACGTGTGCACTGTCTACAATGGATGTCAACAACGACGATGACGTCTAAGCCATGATGGCCATTCATGTTATCTTTAAATGGAAGGGTTATCTGCATTTATACGTCGAAACCAGAAGGACCGTCGCTGAGATCCTTCGTCGTTTCACTCCACCATCTCAGTAGTTTCTATTATGTTTTCGTTTTGTTTGTTGTTGCAATCTGTTATTTTAAATCAATGTAGAAGGCGTTTTTAATTAATCAAATAAATGTTTCATTTTTTATTTTTGCACTACAGAAACACCATATTATATGATAAATTCGGAAAGCAATTTTAAGGGATTTCCGGAAATACATCAAATCTAGATAAATCCGGAAGGCAATATTGAGGGATTTCCGGAAATACCTCAAATCCAGATAAATCCGGAAGACTGTTTTTTTGATTTTCCGGAAATATCTCATTTTACGGTATTTCCGAAATGTAAAATGTGTTCCGGAAATACCGTAAAATGTGATATTTCCAGAAAATAAAAAAAAAACAGCCTTCCGGATTTATCTGGATTTGAGGTATTTCCGGAAATTTTGTGGATTTAAGGGGTAATTTCGTCCGTTTGGTCATTTTGGGGGTAGATGGTTTAAGAAGGGGGTAAAAAAAACAGCCTATAAATAAACATAAGGGTGCTCAACCCAAATACAACCGATGAATGTCAAATGCCACCCTCCTAGAAATACAGTGAGTAGGATCAATATATCACTCATAAAAAAGAAAAGAGAAAGAATCACCCCTAGCTTGAAACAACCACTAGAATAGGGATACTATCCTGTCAAAACAAAACCCAAAATTAGGTACACATCTCTAGAAAAAATACATTTATTTTTCAAGTCCTAATTAACTCAGAGAACAGTAAGCCAGATAAACATCAAACTGCATTTGCACCTAGGTGGACCACTGACATGTGTGAACTGAAGAAATAAGGACGAAATATCCTACTGCATGACGAAGTCGTAGCCTAACCAGCTGACGATAACATACCAAATCACAGAAGCAGACATACATCTATAAAAGAGATGGAGGGAGGACTCCTGAAAATCCCCGAACAAGATATAAATAGTGGTAACAAATTAAATTCGAGATACTCTATCAAAAAGGAGCTACCAAGAGAAGACAACGACCTTGGAAGGAGCAAAACTCTTCCAAACCATGCATGTTTAGAATCTGAAGCACCTGCTCATACAACCTCATAACACGGGAAGGCGGCTGAGCAAGGAGATGATAAGCAGAAGCCACCGTGAACATTTCCAGAACCATGTGGAGACCAAACTCAACTACCTGGCACCGCTGATAAAGAAATGGGTCCTAATAGTATAAGTAACTCCCAAGGATAGTCTCCTCCCAAGCGAACAACTATTGCCTCCAAGGGATAAACCAAACCCGGAATCCACCCGACCAACTACCATAAGAACAAACTAAAGCATTAGTGTTCGCATCCATTGAGAAGAGTCTAGGAAACCTAGGCCTAAGAGACGTATTACCCAACCAAACATGTTGCCAAAATAAAGCATTATTGCCATTTCCCACTTTATCCTTATGTTATCTATGATCGAGTCCCGTCCCTCAGATCCCCAACCGCCTATGCGACAGACATCCTTCCACCATACTGAAGCAAAATGAGGAATACTCAAATGTTGAAAGTGGGACATCGATCTGATGGCTTGCCCATACTTTGAAACTAGGACTTTCCTCCACAAAGCATCCTCCCCCATGAGGAGCGTCAAACTCCACTTACCTAACAAACAAACATTAATAACTCTAAGATCCTTCACCCTGAGGGCATTACCACTCTTAGGCTTACAAATGTTCAACCGCCTAACTCACAAGATTTTCTTCATCCCCAAAGCCCCCCCCCCCCCCACCACAGCAAGTCCCTCTACAACTTGACAATTTCCTTCCACACTGCTACCGCCATCTTCATAGATGAGAGGTAGAAGATCGAAATACTACTCAAGACCGAATTGAGCTCGACTATTCTCCCTACTAGACTAATAGATCTATGCCGCCAAAACTAATAGACCTTTTTATGTAACTTTGTTATCCATAGAAATCCGCTAAGGTAACGATTTTCACATAACATTTTAAAGAAAAAACATCATCTTTTTTTTTTATAATTGAAAAATTTATTAATTGCATCATTTAGCTAAGCATCATTAGTACACACACTCCCCCACTTCTATAAAGGGTTTAAAAAGGCACTCAATATATCATATGCCCAAAGCTAAATGGAAGAAGAATACACCGAGTTCTTGTACGGTACACAACAAAATAAGACTTGTAACACACCAAAACATAACACCTATTACAATGCAAAAAATAAAGCTTTAAAAAAGAAAACACACAAAGAAAATGCCACCCTCCTAAGCATGCGGTCAAAAGGAAGCAGCAAGGCTCCACTCCTCTCAAATCTCAAATAATAAAGATTGCAGCTAGCCAATTAAATTGCAATAGCATGGCAAGACACCTAAGCCTCTAGATCAGCTACGAGGATAGCAGCATAGACATATGAAAACTATACTTCTTCAGTAATCAAGCTTAACACACCCAATGTTTTTAAAACCGGACCGGAGATCGAACCGGCGATACCTCCGGTTCATGGTTCAATCGGTTCAACCGATTCAACCATGGTTGAACAGGATAAGTAATTTATTAAATAAAAAATAAAAAATATTAAATTTTGGAGAAAAAAGTAAATTTAAAAATAAAAAATTGCATTTCGGGCGGTTCAACCCGGTTCAACCCGGTTCGGTTCCCGGTTCTTTCCCGGTTCAAAGCGGTTCTTGGCGGTTCTATCCGGTTCTTCCCCGGTTCTTTGGCCTGCGGTTCAAATGGGGTTGAACCAACCGGCCAGGGGTCCGGTTCCCGGTTCAACCGGTTGAACCGGCCGGTCCGGTTTTTAAAACTTTGCACACAGCTGCCTCCACCTATAAATCTATAATCCTACGCCCATTGCAAGAAATGGCTTCAATCATAAAAAAATACATTGAGCGCTCTTATAGGACTTAGGGGTGGACATCGGTCGGGTTGGGTCGGAGTCGGGCCCAAATTGGCCCATCCGAAGCAATCCACGGATTGGATTGGGAGGCCCAAATCCGACCATTTCAATAAACGGTTTTTGGCGGATTCGGGTTTGCGGGTGCGAACGGTTTGGTGGGTGGGTAGTTACGGGTTGGGCCTTCACCGGCCCAATTGCTTATTTTAAACTAGTTTTTTTATCTATTGTTTTTTTTTTGCTGTTTTAAAAATTCTAAATACAGTATTGGGCCTAGGAAATTTAATTTTAATACCAAGTAAATTACTAGGCTGAGTCTCTTGATCAAAACTCTTCATATTATCAGAATTTTTTGAAAAAACATACAAACATAAATTGGCCTAAATTCATGGCCATTATCATACCTGTCCTAATAAATTTTAAACTAAATTCTAACACAAACATATATTTGTAAATGATAACACATCATTATAAAAGAGGTCAAACCTAAACCAAGTTAAAATAGTTTACTGCTGCCAATTACCAAAATATGTGGCAATAACGATTATAATCACAGGCCCATCATCAACCAAATTAATAACCAACCAACTAAAGCAAGCAATACTTAATAGTAATAAATCTAAGTTTAAAGGCTAAATTACATCATACACCCATGCAAGGGGAGTTTTACAGCTTCTTCAGAGAAGCTTAATGAAGTTCACAACTTCAAAGTTCACAAACCCCTAGAATATGCAATCTGCATAATAAAATAGTAACTTTCATTAGTTAAAACAGTAATAATAACTTAATCCAGTAATAATAAATAAATCAACCACTTAGTAGCACTAACCTTGTTACTTGCAGCTAAATAGCCTAAGTAATAGCATATCAGCACTTGGTTGGCCAAAAAGATACCTTAAACCAGAAACTGTAAAGCAACACAACATTATTTAAATCTGATTTTAATATCCAGAAGCAGATTTCAACAGATTTCAATCTGATTTGAATCTGAATTTAATATCCAGAAGCAGATTTTAACCAGAAGCAGATTTCAACAGATTTCAATCTGATTTTAATATCCTAAAGTAAAACAAATGCAGATTTCAATATGATTTTAATATCCTTAACTGATTTCAATATGAAGGACTTCTGATTTTAATTTAGAACAGATGCAAAATTCAATCTAATTTCAGTGCTTACCCCTATCAGCTCTAAACAACAGCAGACTTCAATCTGATTTATATGGAAGCATCTATTTAATCTCGACCAATGTCCTAAGTTCCAACAAAATGAACTTAATTTCTGAAACAAAAACAGCCAGATACAGAGTAATTATTAAAACATAAAACAGAATGCAAGAAACTATTAGAGAGTATTTAGGAAAGCATTACCTTCATTCATACCCAAAACAGAAGTTCCCTTGCATGAAGTTGGATAATTGGATCATGTAGTGAACCATGAAAGACTCCAAAAGAACAAACAAGGTTCTATATAGTTGGCTATAATATGTGAGCCATGTGAATCCAAAAAAGCAAAAAAGTTATGACTGCAAATGTTAAAAATTGAGCTGTTAATACATTCACAACTAAATGAAGCAATAAATTAGTTAATAGTGTAGGAGAGACTAACTGAAATTCTTCTCAGCCACTGCCAATATTAATTGGCTGTGACTGAGATGATGAGCCAACTCCAGCAGCTCCATCATCCACAGAAACCCCTCCTTGAAATTCTATGGAACATAAAAAACAAATATTAGTTCATATAGAATTAGAAAGAAAATATTATCAAACGACCAGAAATCATTTAATTTATACCTGCTACAATGTTATCAAAATCCTCATACTCTTCATCTATGTTGAGGTTTTTAATCTGGAAGAAAGAAGGCTTCAACCAGTTTTGAGTACATATAAGAGCTTCTGCCATTTCAGGGCTTAAAGAGCTTCTATATGTATCTAAAACCCTCCCTCCAGTGCTAAATGCACTCTCAGATGCCACAGTAGAAACTGGTGTGGCCAAAAGATCTCTAACAAAGGTAGATAACACAGGGTACCGGTCTGAGTTTTGTTTCCACCAAGCTAAAATCTCAAATGTGGCTGATGCATCTGTATTAGGTTCACCCAAAAACCTCTCTAGTTCATTTTTCTTATCAATAGAATCCTTTTCCCGCAAATGTTGCTTAAATGCATGTTCTCTTGCTTGAGTTGAGAGTATTTCAGAAACTGCAGGTGTTTCACCACCTACTGAAGGACTAACAGCTTGCTGCCCAACATTATTTTTCTTCTCATATTCATCCTTGTACCAATTGTACATCTTAAAAAGATTATTTTTAACTGAACTGAAAAGTTCAGTAGCAAAGGTGGGATTGGAAACATACATTTCTTGAAATGACCACTCAACATACCTCAACTTATACCTAGGATCAAAAATAACACCAAAATAGAGAAGCTGGTTAATATTTTCAATTTCCCCCAATACTTCTCATATTTTTTCTTCATTTCCATACCCATGGTAGCAAGAATTGTGTTGAGGTTCATGGCAGAATTATTGAGTTCAATGAGGATGGAAGAGAGTTGGGAAAACCCAGCATGCAAAGTAACACTCTGTGAGGCTGAGAAAACTTTAGTAGCATCATAAAACAGTTTCAAAAACTTCTGAAACACACGAACTTTATCCCAATCAGATGCACTAGGAATTCCAGCAGCCCCAAAGAATTCAGCATAACTCACATCTTCATACTCTAGTTTATCAAAGGCTGGCTGATACTTTTCAGCTGCATTTAACATCATGTATGTCGAGTTCCACCTAGTGGAAACATCAAGACACAACAATTTTTTACAAGTTATACTAGAAAATTCTTTACATTCAAACCCAGAAAATGCAAAAGCCCTAAAATTAACCACATGCGTTTTTAAATGCAAAAGCCAGATTTAAAACCAGATTTTCTTGTTAAACCATCAAACCCAGAAAATGCAAAAGACCTAAAATTAACCACATGCGTTTTTAAACCATTCATCTTCGTGAAACAATAAAACTTAAAACCAGATTATCTCGTTAAATCATTAAACCCAGAAATTGCAAAAGCCCTAAAATGAAAACCCCAAAAAACGAAAACTCCTAAACTGAAAGATAGAAACCCTAATACGCAGAGAAACAGAGAAATATAACCAAAACGAGATAGATCTAGTGCTATGTACGATAAAAATCAAACCCATAGAAACCGTGAACCCTAAATATAAAAACGACGACCACATAAAAACCTAAAGCACAACGAAACAGAGATTTGAAGGAGAAACAGAGATTTCGTAGTGTAAAGAAGGCTTACCGGAGTACGACGAATAGTTACTGAGCCATCGAAGATGAGTAGAAGATGCGAGAGCACGGTGGCTTCAGGTGATCGTGGGATGAGAGGAGAGTGCAGCTTCAATGATCGTCGGATGGAAGGAGAGCATAGCTTCAGTGATCGTAGGATGGGAGGACGGAGGAGAGCGTAGCTGCGGCGCTAGGTTTTCGGGACGGAGGAGAGCGCAGCTGCGGCGCTAGGGTTCATTGAGAGAGCGTGAAGTGTTTGTGAATGTGAACTGAAAAGGAAATGAGCTGCGACTCCAAATGTCTCAAATAACCGATTCAAAAGGCCTTTTTTTGCAGTAGTGGTGGCTTGAAACGACGTCGTATAGCGAGATGTGTTTTTAAAAAATAAAAAAAAAAGAGTATGGGTCGGTCGGGTCCGGGCACCGATGGATTTGGGCTCACGCACCACATCCGTCCGTGTTGGCCCATTGAAGCCCATTTCTTTCCCTTCCCAACCCACGTATCCGCTTTCACCCGACCGATGCCCATTTTTTCCCTTCGGTTTTTTCGGGTGGTGGTCTGGTTCGGTGGTCTGTCCACCCCTATCAATACAAATACATAGAGCTTTTTTATAACGTTTATTCCGATGTCGTATGATTCATAACTTGAAATAACGATTGTTTAGGATGCATGCTGTCCAATGCTGTTTTTGGCGTAGCTGCAACACTAGGCCTCTTTCATTTATACTTTAGTCCATGCTCTATATGAGTGGATAAACTTTGACTAGTGAAGTTGCGAAACAATGGGCTGAACTAGAAGGAGGGATACTTATTTTGATGTGGCATTTAAATGATAGCTGTATCATACTATAATCACATTATTTACTTTTTGTTCTTGTCATATGTATGAACTACCTAAAATATCAGGTGTTCTACTATTGAGAAACTTTCTCTTTATATTGCATTAGTAAGTAACCTTCCACCCCTAACCATTTGTTGGTTTTCTTGCTTATGTTAATACTGAAAACTTAGCTTCAAAATAGTTAGCGGACACAAGTTAATTAGTTGCCTTTGTGAGAACCGTTGCCGTTCCAAATACCTCAAATATTTGTTCAATAACTGATTTAAGAATCTGATCTGTACCTTATCTCCTGCATTGTATCCGACCTTGGATACCAGGTCCGGTCCGAAATAGTTGCTAGCGGTGTTTTTGGTCAATCCGAGTTTGGGCTCCGATCCGAGGTGGGGTGGTACCTGCAATGACACACCGACGCTCGAGTCAGCAAGTGAGTCAGTTGCAAGTAGAAGAATTGGAAAGTGTGTCCTATTAATGCTGGCATTGAATGCTTATTTATAGGTTTTGAGGATCAATATTAACCATTGGATCTAGGTCTTTGATCTCCACCATTGGTTAATGGATTTGGCCTTTGGTATTTGGGCTTAGTGAAGCCAGACTGGATGCCTTGTCCGGGTTTGAAGTACCCTCTGAGGCTGGGCTTGTACCCTCGTTATCCTGGCTGGATGTGTTGGTTAGGAGACCATTTTGAGCTTCCGAGGCCGGGCTGGCTAGGCTTATACTCATGTTAGTGTTTGCCCCCAACCTTGAAGTGCTTGAGATTCCGGTCGTGTGCTTGTTTTTACAAAAACGAGCTTATAATGCTCTACGCGAGCTTGAATTTGGGTGCCAAATATAAGCGGTGACCTTCTAAGGCCGGGCTTGTACTCATTGAGTTTTTTGCCCTCAGCCTCGAAACGATCAGCGAAGGCGAACCGAGTGACTCGAGGTATTCCCTTTATGGCGATGCTTCGATTCCAGCGTCTGACATCAATGTCATTGATGGGGCGCGTCGTTCGGAGGTGACTGGAGTAATGATGGCTTTTTGTCTCACGCGCGTGTCACAGAGTCTAGTGATGGGACGCATCGCCAAGGCCCAGGCCCAATTCGTGGCCCTTGGTTCCCTATATATATATATATGGGGGGACCTTCTTCATTTGCACTGGTTTTTTGCGAACTGCCCTGAGCACCGATCTTAACATCGTTACTTAGTGCCTTCTCCTTCCGAACTGTCGATTCAAAATACCGTGGCGAGAGTCTCGGCCTTTGGGTTCAGCAAGATCGTCAAAGTACGCAATCAAGTTTAGTGACACCGAGCTTCCGACTTCCGAGGTTAGTGCCTTTTTATTTGCTCATTTTTCGCCTTATGCTCTAGCCGGGACTTCTTCAAGCCCGGTCAATCCGAGTTTGGGCTCCGATCCGAGGTGGGGTGGTACCTGCAATGACACTCCGACGCTCAAGTTAGCAAGTGAGTCAGTTGCAAAGTAGAAGAATTGGAAAGAGTGTCATATTAATGTTAGCATTGAATGCTTATTTATAGGTTTTGGGGATCAATATTAACAATTTGATCTAGGTCTTTGATCTCCACCATTGGTTAATGTGGATTTCGCCTTGGGTATTTGGCCTTAGTGAATAGCTACCAATGGCCCGATCCGTAAGAGAATCTTTTACCTACTACTTCAACAGATAAAAACATGTGTAGGTTAATTGAACTTTTAAATTCTAGTTAGGATTAATTAATTCTTCCTGTGGAGCAAATTAACGGTCACCTTCTGAACCTAAGCATGTGACCGGCCGATATTCTCCGCTACTGTCTGAGATGTTGGAGCAAAGTCACATAACGCAGCTTCCATGAGGGATGGCCTAAAAAAATATTATTGTTTTTTCACTATAATAACCCAAACCCCCCACTTGCAAAGTACATATAATTATTGTTTCTTAGATTAGCCGAAGAAAACTACCTATTTTGAAGTTAGACAATCAATATCGTAACGAGAAATTACAGTAATTATAGTAATGTTTATAAAATCTTTGTGAATGAATATAACTTCCAGCATGAACAACCTAAATGTTTTTATTGATCACTTCAATCTTTGCTAGCTCTCATCACTTCAAGTAACTAGCCCCAATTTGAAATTGAAAACGATTTCATCACTATTCATGCCCTTCTTCTTTTCTTGGGAAGAATTGTTCCTATCTAATTGCGGGGAGCAATCAAACCAAACACAAGAAATATGAGAATGTGATTTATCCAGTGGAAATCTAGTTAGAGAATGAGTGAAAAAGTTCTGGATTCATCTATTGTATATTATGGCCGTTGTGGCCGTTACAAGACATGAGGGAAGAATCTTAAGAATCCTAATAAATGTCTTGTCTGCTGTTACAGTGAGTCTGTTGACCAATTGGAGAGAGTGAGATCTTCCTGATAGATAGAGCCGATCGATCAGGGAGTGAGGTGAGCTCTTTCTCTTTCGGGCAAGTTTTGTCCGATCGAGCCTCTAGAGATACTAGTTGGTCGGGTTGGGAACAAGAATCTTGTCTTTTGTGGGACTTTTTGGAGATTTGCATGGCCCGGTACTTTTCATATAGCCTTATCATGAAAAGCTCCACCTTTTGGAACCGCCCGTTTATTTTCATATTTGTGGTTTTTTCTTGGCAGGAAGACTTTCACCGACTTAGAGTGTATATTTAGCCAACTACTCTAACTTTGTGGTAAGGCACCCCATGTGCACTTTCAAACAATATTCGATTCAAATGTAAGGTTTTTCAATGAAAAAGACTCATGGGCCATGGGGTATGGTTTGTTTTTTTTGGCGTGCATGAATCTAAACAAAGATATTCTATTCACATCTATCTCTTTTTACACATATATAACTCTTATATTTTTCTTGAATGACAAAAGAGGAAAGAAAAAGTGGAGTGCCCTACTGTGGTTTTCGTCGCTTAATTAATCCTAATTAGCTAAACAAGTTAAGGATGTGACTTGGTGGTAGATATAGAAAAGCAAAGGAAACATGTTGTCTCAAAGGTGTAGCCGAATCTCAAAGCAGACAAGATTGCTATACATACAGTATTACTTTTGTCATTACATACTGTCTTTCCTACATCTTCATTCTCTTTAACTATTTACCCTTCTTTCATTTACTATACTACTAGCTGTCAAATCCAATGTAACACTATTGATCAATATCACAGCTAATTTTGTCTAAAGCTAAATTCACAGCCTTAGTGTTTGTTTGACTGAACAATGCACTTGCATGCACAACAAATATATTAGTATATTCCAATCTTCAATCTTGATTGTTCCAAAAGGATTTCTATAGTAAAAAACATTGGAGATCCTTGATTGTTGAGTGAATAAACTTCCCTGCATTTATCTGACTCCTTAGTCTTATGATGGATTCGGATCAACAAATACTCTTTCTCTCTAGCCGAATATTCAAAAACAAAACACATTGTCTTGTATCGAGTGTGTAATAGACTTGAGCTGACACAACACACGCGATACCAAGATATCGAAATTACTCAATATTAAGGTACCTAGTGTGCAAAATTTAAATTTCCTACAAAATTTTAAATTTAAACACTCAGTATTTTGGCACCTAGTAATTTCGGTACTAAGATACCAAAGTGAAGAAGAACATGGAAAACAAAAGGCTAGAGTGGAAAAGATGAGTAATTAATGTGGTGTATTTTGGTTACTTCACATGAGGAGGGAAGTGAGGAGAGTAGGAGGGGAGGTGCAAAAAGAATGGGCCCATGAAAAGGGATGAAGGATAGAGGAAACTTGGGTGGAGTGAGGGCAAACCCAAATTATTGTTAGGAAAAAAGGAAGAGGACAACTGCTAACAATGCTCTCACGATTTACTGCCCATACCCCCACCACCCCTTTTTTTTATTATGTATTTTGATAAAAATGAAAATATCATTACTAACAAACACTCCTACATTTTTTTCGTATGCTATATGGATGTTAAAGACTTTAAAATTAATTTCTGAAATGTTTTCTGCACCTAGCGGTCGTCCAGTGACTACCGTTGGTGGGTCTCCTGCAGTCCAAGTGGTATGCCAAAGTGATCCCGGGTGGGGTACCTGCGATGCCACTCCGACGCTCAAGTCAGTATTGAGAATAGAAGAGTAGTATAGCTAGGAATGAGAATGTACCTATTTATGACAATGTGGGCCAGTATTTATAGGAATTCGTGCAGGTTGAGTCGTTGGATCGATTTGATGAATCTGAGCCGTCCAAGTATGAGAGTCATAAATGGACTGATTTATTGTGGATATGGATCAAAGTGATTGGGCTTATCCATGTCTAATTGCTGAATGAGCCTCTTCCAATCCAGAACAGTTGCCCCCCAAGCCGAGATTATTCCGGAGGATGGTCTTGGCTTGAAGTCTTTGCTGACATCGTACCTACCGGCTAATCCGCCTCTGCAGGTTCTCGTGGGTCGTCCCGGCGGGTTGGCTTGTTGCTGCCGACAGTGTAATTGCCCCTGAGAGTACCTGGTAGTTTGTTGTAACGAGGCATCTTCTTATCGCCTAGTAACTGTTTCCATGGCTTCGGTCAAGGAAGCGAACTCTTACCCTTTTCAAAATCTAACTCACTCCACGAGAGAGGGAGAGGTGATAACCTTATTTTATATAGGTTATTTATGCTCCTAATACTTAAGTCAAGCTTATTTCTCAAGTAATTCTAGTGCTTAAATATGTGAATATAAGGATATTAGAATAAATATAGGTTATAATTTATTTCCTTAAACCTTGGGCATAGTTAATGCCTTTGTGAATATGTTTGATGTTTTGCTTTAGCGCTGCAGTGTGTGCTATCAAGGAAACGCTACAGCGTTATATGACGGTTGACCTTTGAGATATTTGTGTGGTCACTTGAGGACATGATGAGTCACCACCCTTATCTCTTCCTCTCAGCTGGAATTGTTGACTTTCAAGTGGATGCTAAATTACACTTGGCGCCTCCTAAATGGAACCCATGTGATAGTTGTTGCATTCCATCATTACCACTTTTTGTAAAGTGCTTTAAGGATAATATCTAAGTATAATAATCATCATGTAATATTATTATTCTATAAGGCTTAGATATTAATTAGATTAATTAAGATTGCTTCTAAAGGAAGTAACGTACGTAGACAAATATGGTACTTTGGAAGAAGAACTACACACATACGTAGTAGCCACTCTCCATTGATACTTTACTTTTAAGCTTTTATTTTGAGAATAGTTCTTCAAGTCTTTTATCCAAGGTTTTGCTCACGCCTCAACTTCATCTCTTGTATGCTACTTGGGATCATTGGATTGCATCTTTTGCAACCACTCTTCTCTTGTCTTCATACGGTAATACATACTCTCTAGTTGTATTATGTTGATGGAACTTGTGATGAGCTAACTTTGTTGTAGTTGGATTGTTCTTGGTATGTAATGAACCTTGAGTAACTTTTGTATAATATTATGATGTTTGTGTTTTATTCCTTGTGTCATAATACTTTCAATCTTGGTTTGGGAATGATCAACTAAAACAAGGTAACTTTGTGGGTACAGACATGGTTCACAAAGAGAACTCAAGGAATAATATAAATGAAAACCCTTTAAAGACATTTAAAGGAAGCACTACTTAACTCTAGACATAGGGGAGTAGTAGTTCATAAGGCAAATGTTGTAGGAGCTTAATATACAGGGGTAAAACTTATTTAGAGCCTAGACATAGGAGTCTTGTAACATAGCCCTGACGAAAGTGACTGAAAGGCACGCTGTTGCACCCCGAAAAATCCCGGTTTAGGTTTCTCGATGTACAACATGGGAAAAGTTTGGAGCCGCCACCAATATTTTAGTTTTAAGACCAAAACATTGGAAAAAAGTCTTTTTAAAGAAAAGGCGGGTGGTCTTTGAAAACTAGAGACATAGGTTCGGGGGTCGATTACACGTGAGGAAGGTATTAGCACCTCACATGTCCTTTCTACCGAAAGGGAACCTCTAACTAAAAGGTGTAGTTTCAACGTTTGATTTGGAAAATATACCTAAATTTGCCTATTCATTTCTTTATTAAAAAAAATGCATTGAAAAAGGACTTAATGAAAATTTTGTTTATTATAGAGAAGGGAAAAAAAAGTTTTTTTAGAAAACGTGCTCGACGGGACATGGCCCGCTCCTACGTATCTCCCGGTGCGATGGAGAACTCAAAGCTACGTAGTTCTTCTTTGTTATGAAAAGGGTTTTTGTTTTTTATCCTTTTTTTTAGTGAATTTTCGAAATAGGACGAACACTTAGCGAATGATTAAACTAACCAAAGTTATGGGTAATCACGGCTAAGTACTCTTGAAAATGAGAGTCAATACCATCGGTCAGACGAACCAAGGTTCTGATTGACCATTAGTAAATACTCATTTTTATTTGACCTTTTGAAAATGGTTTTCGAAAAAAGTTAATTGACGCAAATGATCAAACTAACCAAAGTTATGGATGATCACCACTTTGTTGTTCTTTTTGTGAAAAGCCATTGATACCAATGACTAGACGGACCAAAGTTCTGATTAGCCATTAGTAACAATGGGTTTGAAAATAATTTTTGTTTGTTTTATGAAAAGATTTGCTTTATGATTGCGAAAAAGGTTTTCATTTGTTTTGAAATGAAGTGTTCATGATAATCAAACTAACCAAGGTTATGAGTGATTATCACTAATAACTTATGTTTAAAAGGATGTTTTTGAAAATTGGAAGCGTTCATGATAATCAAACTAACCAAGGTTATGGGTGATTATCACTAATAACTTATGTTTTAGAAAATAGTTATATGAAAGAGAAAAAAAAAGGTTTTAATGAAATGCAAAAGGGTAAAAAGTTAAGAACAACAATGACCTAATTTTATTTCACTCAAAATAGATCAAAGGGGTAAAATTTCAAGCACAACATATGCACAAAATATGGCCCTTGGCCGAATGTTCTTCATGCAAAAATCAAATCAATTTCATACTAGAATTCACAAGTTAGCACATAAAAACATCACAAGATGCAACCCTATTCTACACATGAGATTACTATACAAACATCGAATTAATACATGCCTTTATTCAACATAACAATTAAAGGAATAAAAAAAAAACATGGAACCCTAATTTTCACCCTCAAACCCAAAGTACAAACTAGCCCCAAATCAAGTCATTCTTCCACTACAAGTCATCAAATATTCAAACAACACATGAACCCTATTTTTTATCTCTTGGCCGAAACATCTTAAGCATTAATTCATTTTCGATTTCATACTAAAACCTTACAAATTAGCATACAAGAGGAACATAAGGCACAACCCTACACTTTAAGCATTAAACAAAATTGAATCATATAGAGTAATCCTTTCACTTAAATTAAAGTGCCATGGGCACAAGTGAAAATCCACTTACCCCATCATCAACATCTAGCAATGAGTAAAATAGAACACATAAACCAAGAAAATAAAGTTGAATCCTCTCTAGCTATCCCCTCCACTTAAATCAAAGTGCACTAGGCACTAGTGGAGACTCACATAGCTAAATCATCAACAACTAACCAAAAACCAATTAAAGGAACATGTGAACTAATGAACTAGATTAGGGTAAAGATACATGAACAAGTAAGCTAGTTTAGCGAATTATCATATGAAAATTAGAGAGCATCTAAATAAAGTAGAATCCCTTCTAACCATCTCCTCCACTTAAATCAAAGTGCACTAGGCACTAGTGGAGACTCATATGGCTAGATCATCAACAAATAACAACTAAAAAAAAATATTAAACAAGGGAAACTCATAAACAAAGTTGAACCCTATCTTACAATCTTCTCCCTTAAATCATGGTGCTCTAAACACAAGGGTGAATCAAGTTGTAAGATCATCAACATACAACAACTAAAAAAAAAAATATTAAACATGAAAAATTCATAAACAAAGTTGAATCCTATCTTACAATCTTCTCCCTTAAATCATAGTGTTCTAAACACAAGGGAGAATCAAGTTGTAAGGTCATCAACATCACAAGGACTAAAAATCACTTTTAACACAAAAACTTTAAACGCTAATAGTAAAAAATAAACATACTCAAGTGAAAAGAAACCACAAGATAATTTTAAAACAAAAAAATATGCGAAACATAAGAGAGTGAAAATCACATGTTTATTTCACTTAAAAACAAAGATCAACACAAATTAATCAACAAGCTACATTATTCAAAGGTGAGAAGCCATTTCTCACCCTAACAACAACAATCTACATTTTTAAAAGTGAAAATGATGAGCACACAAAATGGTGGAGAGAATATGAAATGAAGAGGAGAAGATGGATCTTAATGCAAAATATGTGAAGATGATGCTAAGATAATAGAAATTTTACCTTATCACTAAAATTGGAAGAAAAATTGAAGAAGTAGAGGAAAGGGAAATGAGGGGAAGCTACGGTTTTAATGGAGGAGAGGAGGAGAAGGATTAGGTGCTTGATTTTTCTTGAGTGTGAGAGGAATGGATTGGAGGTAGTTTGATGATGAATTGGTTAAGAGAAATTGAAAAATGGAGGTGGTTTAGGGGTGGAGAAGCTACGGTTTTAGAAGAGAGGAGGAGGAGAGGAATTATGTGCTTTTTGAGAGTGAGATCAAATGAGAGCTAAAAAGGTTCCTCTTGTGAAGAAAGGGAGGGTATTTATAGTTTTTTTCTAGGGTTAAGGGCACTTTGGTCTCCTATTTTTTTAGGTGCTCTAGGATTGCATCTAAATTTTGAACCAAGGGTCAAGATCAAATGTCACATGGATTAGGGGCAATTAGAAAGCACAAAGTGAGGAGAGAGAGGGCTGAGGGGTGTAGCTTAAGGAGGTGGGTGAAGGATAAGTTTAATTACAAAAATGTATTTTCTCATGAAGCATATTACAAGAGTGCCATTTTAATTCAAATGAAGGGTGAGGATTGCATTTAGCACTTGGATGGAAGGCCATGATTTAAACACAATTTGCAATCAATAAAATAAATCAAAAATGGGGAGAAAAGGGGTGGAATTCGCAGCCAAGGAGAGAGAGTGAGTGGAATTGCAACTTGTACTATTGTACTACACTTGACCTTTCAAAAATTCAAAGGGATATTCCTTATTCCCTTCTAGATAATTCTTCTAAATTCTTGCCATTTTGGGCTATGTCCCATGATTCAATGATTGGGCTCTGAACTTTATGATCTCACCAATCCCAAAATTGATTTATTGACCCCACTCCGAAGGAAATGACCATTTTGCCCTTTTGTTCAAAAAACCGAATTTCATGCCAAAAATACTCCTATGATGCATAAAAAAATGCACAACTCCACTCACTTGGACTCACATAAATTCCTCAAGAGATGCATAATGGCTTTTACCGAGAAATTATTTATTTTAGTGAAATGACCAAAATGCCCTTTTGGTCTCAAAAACCCTAATTTTGCTCCAAACTTCATTTCCACTCTAACAATGATCCTGAGACCCTTTGGATGACTCTAAAACTTTAGAAATGCATGCATGATGAGAAAATAAGTCTTTTTGGCGAAATTACCAAAATACCCCTTGAACTAGGAAAAACCCTAGAAACCCTAGAAATGCTCTAAAGTGCTCTAAAATGCCATGCAATGCTTTTCTAACCCTAAAATGCATTCTGAAACTTCTAAGATGCAAGCATGATGCTCTTCCTAACCTCTAGGATGAATACCAAGACTTGATTTATTTATTTTTGATTGAAAATTAGGGTTTTGCCCTAAGCCGGACAAAATTAGGGTATGACAGCTGCCCCTCTTTATCTAGATTTTATCGAGGAATATGAATTGGCCGAAACATATTCCGAGGCAAAATAAAGATAAAGAATTCAGAAATTATACCGATTTGTCTGCTTAGGGAAACCCGAATTTTCCTTTTCTTATTTTTGGATGAATCGCCAGCCCTCAGGCGGCGAAAGCAGGAAATAAATTGATGCCAACCCTCAGGCGGCAAAAGCAGGAAATAAATTGGTGCCAACCCTCAGGCGGCAAAAGCAGAAAAATAAATTGGTGCCAACCCTCAGGCGGCAAAAGCAGGAAATAAATTGGTGCCAGCCCTCAGGCGGCAAAAGCAAAAAAGGAAGGTATCGGCTCACAGTAAGCCGACACCAGAGGCTGCCTAAAGCCTTTTAACGGACCGCGAACGATCCGAGCTTGCCCATGGGCATGGTGGTCTTTACGAGCGACCGGGGGAGGGTACTTTATCAAGTCGCGATCTCGATATTTCCCTAGGACTGCGCCATGTCTTAGGCTGACACAACTATCCTTTTCGTCTGGACCTAACGAGGTCTGAAGGACTTACCTGTAGCTCGAATACAGGGAGAAGTCTGAAGGGATTCACTAATCCTGTTGGTTGATTGGCACCTGGCCTGAAGGGACACTGGGTCCTGAAGGGATTCACTAATCCTGTTGATTGATTGGCACCTGGCCTGAAGGGACACTGGGTCCTGAAGGGATTCACTAATCCTGTTGATTGATTGGCACCTGGCCTGAAGGGACACTGGGTCCTGAAGGGATTCACTAATCATGTTGATTGATTGGCACCTGGCCTGAAGGGACACTGGGTCCTGAAGGGATTTACTAATCCTGTTGATTGGTTGATTGAGGTACCTGCATACGTCAGCTGATGCAAGGTATGGCGCATGAAGTGTGGATGCATGTTATGCACAGGCCTATCATGCAAGGGCATGTTATGCATGTGCGTGCAATGTGAGTGCATGCGATGTAATGATTTAGTGGAATGATGAATGCAATGGGATGCTATTCTTGATTCTTCGTTTCTTTTGTCAGCTTTTTTTTTTTTTCTGACTGTTTGTTTTTTTTTCTGACTGTTTGTTTTTTTTTTCTTTGATCAGCTTTCTTTTTTCTGATCGTTGTTTTTTTTTTCTTTTGCTCTTTTTGCTATGTGAGGACGCAAATGCAATACTTTGATGCATGATATGAAATAGTTGATTGGGAAACATAGGCATGCGAATGCAAATGAAATGTTTGGATGCTAATGTTATGATGCATAGTGTAATGATATGAAATGATTGATTGGGAAACACAGGCATTTTGGATGACATGCAATGAAAGCGTGAAATGCGAATGTGAATATGATGCGAATGAAATGCTTGGATGCAAATGTTATGACATGGGATGACGTGTTTTTGCTTTTATGATGCAATGCTTTGATGCTTGATGGAATGAGATGGAAGATTTTTGTTTTTATCCGATGCTTCTTTTTTGTTGCCTTTCATGAAATGATGATGTTGGCACGATGTAAACTATAATAAACAAAATGGAACGCCTAAATGCATGAGGATATGAATGATTAAACATTTTTGTGATGATGAGATGCGAGACTTTGAATGCAAGGGATTGAGATGATTATTGACCATTTTGTTGAGAAAAAATGGAATTTGGTTCAAACTCCGGTGTTCTCAAGATTTTATTTACAAACAAACTCACTTGTTTTCTCTTCCTTCCAATGACGACTGAATCTTAAATATCGCAGGACTAACTTGTGTTCTCCCTCTTTGAAGCATTATCTAGTAAGCACGCATAGGGGTGCAAATGTGAATGAGTGAGTCAGTTAACTTGGAATGGACTTTTATGGCAAGTGAAGGAATGACCGACATGGCTATTGCCGAAGCTTATGAGGGACCAAGAGATACAAGACTGCCCCAATTCATGTTTTTGATGAGTGAATAGTTTGCCCCTGTCTTGTGGTGACAACAACTAGGGGCGCAGAAGATGATGAATTGGGAATGCTTCGGCTTTTGAAAGGGAAGGTGGATCCAAAGAGATTTTGTCCCAACCCATAAAGTTTGATGTTGCCCCCAGTCATAACAAGGACAAAGCTGCCCCCAATTAGAATGACAAGGTCTTGTTTAGGATGGTGAGTTGAGAAATTGCCCCGGTGAGGTTTTTTTTTTTTTATGGGAATGAATGAGGTGAAGGAATGGGGATGCACTTGCCCCGCTTTGGAATGACGTTGACAACTGGGGTGACATGGGATGGGCCTTGAACAGACTTTCCCAAGACTAGGGTGTGTGGGTGGTGAAGAGAATGCCCCAACTTTTGGGTCCGAGTGGTATTCTCAGTGCAAATCTTTGGTTCTCTACTGATGTCTTGACTTTTGGTGCGAAAGAATCCTTACCTGGTGATTACTAAACCCTGTTTTAATATCAAGGGGGAATTAATGATCACAGACTTGCCCCAGCATGGAGGACTTGAACCAAAAGTCAAATACGCACTGATGGGGAGAACATGCACTTTATGGGTGGACGGGACGGGGTTAGACTTGGACGGGAAACTGTAGTAAGGGAGGAAAACCAACGGACTCAAACAAGAGAATGTACTCATAGCATGCACGCTCATTAGAAGAATGCTTCATAGAGAGTTAGCATCAGTTAAAAATTTGTTTTTTTCTTTGACACACTATTTCAGTCTTTTGTCATAGAATGGATGGGATGCAGTGCTTTTGCAAGAAATGCAAATGAGCTATTGATTTGAAAAACTGAGTGCCTTGGAACACCTTGATAAACTTTTTCAAAAAGGATGATTGTTTCGCAAGAACGTCTCGCTTCTCATTGCAACTCTTATTTTATGCAATGAATGAATGAACAAATTATGATATGCAAGTATGATGCAAATGCAATGCTTTGATGCAAGATTTTTTGTTGTTCTTTTCCTTTTATGAGATGCAAACATTAAGATGATGCAAATGAAATGTTTGAGTCCAACTGCTATGGTACATGTAGCAATAATATGAAATGGTTGATTGGGAAACATTAGGATTTTGGATGGCACGCGATGAATGCATGAAATGTGAATGCAAATGAGATATTTGGATGCAAATGTTATGATGGTTATTTTCTTTTTCTTTCTCCTATGATGAATGCAAATGCAAATGTCTGAATTTCTCTTTTCTTGTTATTATTTCCTATGTCTGAGGAATGCATGATTTTATGCATGATGAATGTAATGCATGACTGTGTTTGTTTATTGCCCCTTTTTTTTGCTTATATATATATATATATATATATATATATATATATATATATATATATATATATATATATATTTTTTGCTGGTTCAGCCAACCCGCGACACTCATGACACGAGATTGAGGAACCTGCTGGACTTGCGGGGCTCATGGGTCGAGTGCATGTTGGTTTTGACTTTGCTGGTTTGAAGCAATCGTGGATGTAGTTGCTCTCTCTTGCATGATTGACTGATTTTGAGGATGTGCTTTCTCTCGGGACTCTTAAGAATCTCGTAATCATTGTAATGCTCCATGATTTATGCACATGTTTTACAGTTCAGGACCATCATCATCATAAAACGTTTATTTTGAGCAGAAAAAGCAGAAAATAAAAGAGTGAACAGATACGAGAAATTTGAACTTTATTAATGTGGAAACCGGTCGCACAAGAAGTTACGCCGATTGTTTATTGCATTTGAAAGTTTAAACTATAAAAAGACACGAAAAAGAGAGAAACTGAATTCTGACTGTCCGTCTCTGTGGAACAGTGCCAAACATCTATGTCCTTGACCTTGATCACTCCTTCATCCAAGCTTGTAGGAGAGTTGTATGCCTTTCTTTACTTTTCATGCCTAAGTTTTCAGACCCTAATTTTTGCCTGGATCGCCATTTGCGGGTTTTCAATCCACCGGGTCGCTCTGATTTTGCCTAGGCCGCCCTTTGCGGGTTTTCAACCTAGCGAGCTAATTCTTACTTGGCTTGTCTTTCTCTTTTTTCATCTATTTCTTTTAGGCATAATACTTCTTCACTTGATCTGGATTGACTGGATTCCTGAGATCTTCGCCGTCTATGTTTATGAGTATCGGCGCTCCTTTGGAAAAAGCTTTCTTGACTTCATATGGACCGTCATAAATGGGCATCAACTTCCCACGGAGTCAGTCTGGATAGGTAGGATCTTTTTGAGTACAAGGTCTCCTTCGCCGAATTCTCGAAGACGGACTCTCCTGTCGAAAGCTGCCTTCATCTCTTGTTGGTACAACTGCCCATGGCGCAGGGCAGCAATTCTTTTCTCTTTAATGAGATTCAGTTGATCTAGACGAGCTTGGATCCATTTTGCTTCTTCTAACCTGGCCTCCATGACCACTCGTAGGGAGGGTATTTCAACCTTGATGAGAAGAACTACTTCTGACCCATACACTAGAGAAGAAAGGGGTGCCCCTGCATGATTTCATGAATGTGAGTGTGACAAGGGATGAGATAGGTGTAGGGTCAATTTCCCCAGTTGTAGGAGGGGTGAAGAGCGACAGGATTGCCCCACTTGGCATATTATAAACAAATTTATTTGTCCTTGAGCTAAAACTTTGAGAAAACAACAGCAATCAATCATTGATCGGAATGGACCTTTCGGGACTGTGGTGTTTTGTGGAGAAGGGACAACTGAGCTTGTTGGAGTGTTTGGGGTTGATGGGAAGATGGGTCTTATTCAGCGTTGGCTGATGATCGATGGTTTATGATGGTTAACCGGCTTGATGAGGTATTAGGGAGTTTTATTCCTGGCTAAGGGTCTGTGGAGGGCGGGTTATCGCAGTCAAAAGGGGAGTGTTTGCGGTTTACAGTGTTTGAAGGTTTATTGAGACGAGGATCTCTTGGGTTTTGTGGTAACACGTATCAACTCACTACTTACATTTCTGTTGTATTTTTCTTTTGATTTTTAATATTTTTTTTTTTTTTACGCTTACGGTGGGTAGGAGAGGACTTTGTTTTTCTCTTTGGGATTTTCTTGGCTTAAGGTGGGTAGGAAATGGGTCTTCTGGGATTTTAGGTTTTTGAGGGTATGGAGGGATGGTCCAACTTCATTTCAAATCATGATTGCTCGTTTTCTCAAAAATTAACTCAAAGACAATAATTTACTTATTTTTATTTCTTTCTGTGCTCTAATTTTCCTTTATTGAAGTACCCATCTTGATCTCTTTTCTTGCTATCCTCTGGTGTACTTAAATTGATCACTTCAGTTGATTCTCCGTGAGGCTGAATAACTCTTTCTTCTTGTATCATTAACTTTCTGGAGGATCTTCCCGGTCTTCCTCAACATCCCCCTCTGCTTGATTGATAAGGTGATCAAAGTCAAAATATGGACTGTTGGCACTGTTATTTTGAGAGACAATTGCTGTGGATCCGCTTTTTGCCGAGGCGAAAAAGCAGAATGGAAGGTAAGACAAACAAGCAAAAATAATAACGAAAGGAAGAGACACCTGAAATGAAAAGGAATTGATTTTTATTGATTGGAATTCAAAAACAACGTTTTTATTAATGATGATGATTCTGAAAATAAAAACATGATTGCCCCTAACAACTTGCTCCATGACCTTGGGCAGAGCCACAGAGTTGCATTACAACGATCATATTGAATTAAAAGTCACAGGAAAGGCAGCAGCTTCCCCATTCTTCAACTTTCTCTGGCAAGGTAGCGACGAACCAAACCAGTCTCACTTTCTTCAGCTTCGGATCCATTACCGATGACAGCAATTTGGTTGTATTGTTCCTCTTCCTCATCCCATCCTGTGGGCTGGATGTCCTCCATTCGGAATTGAGCACTCTCGGGAACGTCATACCTGACCAAGTAATCAAACTTTCCATTGGGCTCCCCTAGGGTATCCCAACATCCCTCATTATTGATGACAGCAATTTGATCGTATTGTTCCTCTTCCTCATCCCATCCTGTGGGCTGGATGTCCTCCATTCGGATTTGAGCACTCTCGGGAACGTCATACCTGACCAAGTAATCAAACTTTCCACTGGGCTCCCCTAGGGTATCCCAACATCCCTCTTTCACAGGCACCGCTGTTACTTCCTCATTGATTTCTTCTTCACCATCAATGCAGTGACAAACCAGGTTTGCACCAACCTCTTCTGACTTAGGATCATTATTGATGACAGCAATTTGGTCGTATTGTTCCTCTTCCTCATCCCATCCTGTAGGCTGGATGTCTTCCATTCGGATTTGAGCACTCTCGGGAGCGTCATATCTGACCAAGTAATCAAACTTTCCACTGGGCTCCCCTAGGGTATCCCAACATCCCTCTTCCACAGGCACCGCTGTTACTTCCTCATTGATTTCTTCTTCATCATCAATATCAGGGGTTCCTATCTGAACCACACACCGATCTATCAGGTCTTGCACTGCATGCTTGAAGGCTCTGCACTCCTCCACAGTGTGACCAACCCCGTTTTCGTGGAAACTGCAGGTAGCACTTGCATTGTGACTTCGGGAGAATGGCGGCTGACGGGCCTTCATTGGCCGAGTGTTGATCAGGTTCTTGGAAGTCAGGTGATTAAACAATTCAGTACATGTCATCGGTATTGGATCAAAACTGGTTCGTCTCTTGTACTGATAACTTTGAGCCTTGTGACTATCACCGCCTTGCTGGGATGGCACAGGAGCAGAGAATGGAACAGTTTGTGGTGGAGGAGGAATGAAAGAAGTGACACCAACTGGACCCACAACGGTGACACCCTCAGCAGCCGTCCCACTCTTTAAGCTCTGCAATATGACCATCATCTCATGTATCTGGGTCTCCATTGCCTTCAGTCATTCTTCTAGCAAGTGATATCTGTCTCTACGCTGAGTGCTCTCAAACAAATGACCTTGTTGATAGTTCCCCGAACTGTGATAATAGCCCCCATACTGAGCGGGGTTTCCTATATGACGGACAGCATTCTGAGGGTTCACGACAACTCCCGGAGTAGGAGTAAGTGAACTTCTTGGCAGCACAATACCAGGACTAGGAGTATGAATTTGTGGTCCCATAACAGATCCATTAGGCATAGTTATGACAGGTTGACCTGACCCCAAAGGAATAGCTTCAGCAACGGACGGCATATGACCCATTGGCCTTCCCCAAGGATATACCTGTGCATTCAGATGATCCTGTCCGCTCGCCCCTGGAGAATGGGCGAAGTGACTGACCCTTTGTCCATGAGTAGTTGCAACTTCAGCGGACACCGGAGGAGAAACGGAAGTAACAACCCCTCCAGGATTTACAATAGCGGTGGCCCCAGCAGCGGTCCCACTTCTCAGATTTTGCAGCATATTCATTATCTCGGCCCTCTGAGCTTCCATGGCCTCCACCTTAGCTTTCAGAGCCTGGTTCTCCTGAGCCAGCTGCTCAGGATTAAGGATCTCTATCACCATTTCATCTTGACCCAGACTGTCTTCGTTGGACGCCATCAGTTTCGCTTGCAAACGGGTGATGTGGACGAACCAGCTTGACTTTTCTGTTTGTTTAGATTTTATTACATAAGAATCAAGATGAATGTATGAATGGATGTACGAATGTATGTACAATGTTTGCTCGGTGCCGGGAACCACAGGATGTCTTATCTTGTCATAAGCGCATAAACCTTTTTTCTTTTTTTTTTGATTTAAGAAGTGAAGTAAACGAGGAATCGAAATAGCAAATCAACCTTCTTCAAAACTGGGAAGCGAGAAGCAAGTGAAGCCTTGCTATTTGATTCCATTCTAATGCACCTATGACAAAACGGTACATTGTTCGGTGATCCCCGGCAAGCAAAATGCAAATGAGATGTAGTATGAATGCAAGTAAATGAATGCGGTATGATGCAACTATGATATGAATGATGCGTGTGGAAGAGATAAAGGCGATGCATATGGACGGAAGTTCAAAAATTGAGGAGTCACGCTACGTGCCGCCTCACGCACTGGTTTATTTGAAGAAGGAAAATATATTATTATTTTTTGAAAATGAGGACCGTACGTCATTTCATATGGACCGGTATGAGAAAGGCTACAGCGGTAACTCTTTCTTTCTTTTTTTTTTTTTTTTTTTTTTGAAAATGAAGTGGGCCATATGTCACTTCGTACGGACCGGCAGAAGAGAAGGCTACAATGGCAACCCTTTCCTCTTTTCTCTCTTTTTTTTTTTTTTTTTTTTTTGAAAATTTCTTTTTTATTATAGTAAAGACATGCCTAAACTACAATGCAACATACAATTCGTATGCCCTCGTGTCATACCAAGGTGGGAATCCTAAGTTCTAGGGCAACTTCAAAGGTTCCTCCCATGTAGCTCTATTCACTCCCTTACAAGGCCACCAGAGCTACAGTCCCTTTCACAAAACTCCCCACAAATGCAGCAAACTGCTAGGTGTGAGGCATCATGAAAGAGCACAACTCTGGTTGAAACTTTCGCAAGTAGCCAAACGGACAAAGGTCCTGATGGGCTCTCACTACTCGAATCCACTCTCCTAAATTTGCAGACCTGGGTTATGGTCCCACTCAGAATATGTAATCATATGGTACAAGTGTAGTGTGTGTCGAGGGCATTTTCCCTAACACTACCCCACCTGCAAATGAAAACCAGACCAATCCAGCAAATAGCAATCAATATCAAGTTGTCTACCCTAGGGTTTCATTCCTAAGATATCTACAAACAAGGATATTACTTACCTTAAGAAGAGGAGCCAAGAAGAGGGAACATAATAGAATAGGGGGAAAGATGTATAAACTTATCGAAGAAAGGGAGCGAAGAGAAAGTGATCATGGGGATTGGAAGAATGCATGAGCATAAGCAAATAAAAGAAGAGGAGTAGAAGAAGACAAATACCTATGCTTACAATTAATTATAAGAAAGAAAGGCAAACAAGATATTAATCAAATCACAATACATTGAACCACACGTTTTAGTTAGTTAGGCTTGACCCTCGTCTTTTTTTTTTTTTAAAAAAAAGATCCCCAGTGGAGTCGCCAGCTGTTGCACCCCGAAAAATCCCGGTTTAGGTTTCTCGATGTACAACATGGGAAAAGTTTGGAGCCGCCACCAATATTTTAGTTTTAAGACCAAAACATTGAAAAAAAGTCTTTTTAAAGAAAAGGCGGGTGGTCTTTGAAAACTAGAGACATAGGTTCGGGGGTCGATTACACGTGAGGAAGGTATTAGCACCTCACATGTCCTTTCTACCGAAAGGGAACCTCTAACTAAAAGGTGTAGTTTCAACGTTTGATTTGGAAAATATACCTAAATTTGCCTATTCATTTCTTTATTAAAAAAAAATGCATTGAAAAAGGACTTAATGAAAATTTTGTTTATTATAGAGAAGGGAAAAAAAAGTTTTTTTAGAAAACGTGCTCGACGGGACATGGCCCGCTCCTACGTATCTCCCGGTGCGATGGAGAACTCAAAGCTACGTAGTTCTTCTTTGTTATGAAAAGGGTTTTTGTTTTTTATCCTTTTTTTTAGTGAATTTTCGAAATAGGACGAACACTTAGCGAATGATTAAACTAACCAAAGTTATGGGTAATCACGGCTAAGTACTCTTGAAAATGAGAGTCAATACCATCGGTCAGACGAACCAAGGTTCTGATTGACCATTAGTAAAGACTCATTTTTATTTGACCTTTTGAAAATGGTTTTCGAAAAAAGTTAATTGACGCAAATGATCAAACTAACCAAAGTTATGGATGATCACCACTTTGTTGTTCTTTTTGTGAAAAGCCATTGATACCAATGACTAGACGAACCAAAGTTCTGATTAGCCATTAGTAACAATGGGTTTGAAAATAATTTTTGTTTGTTTTATGAAAAGATTTGCTTTATGATTGCGAAAAAGGTTTTCATTTGTTTTGAAATGAAGTGTTCATGATAATCAAACTAACCAAGGTTATGAGTGATTATCACTAATAACTTATGTTTAAAAAGGATGTTTTTGAAAATTGGAAGCGTTCATGATAATCAAACTAACCAAGGTTATGGGTGATTATCACTAATAACTTATGTTTTAGAAAATAGTTATATGAAAGAGAAAAAAAAAGGTTTTAATGAAATGCAAAAGGGTAAAAAGTTAAGAACAACAATGACCTAATTTTATTTCACTCAAAATAGATCAAAGGGGTAAAATTTCAAGCACAACATATGCACAAAATATGGCCCTTGGCCGAATGTTCTTCATGCAAAAATCAAATCAATTTCATACTAGAATTCACAAGTTAGCACATAAAAACATCACAAGATGCAACCCTATTCTACACATGAGATTACTATACAAACATCGAATTAATACATGCCTTTATTCAACATAACAATTAAAGGAATAAAAAAAAAACATGGAACCCTAATTTTCACCCTCAAACCCAAAGTACAAACTAGCCCCAAATCAAGTCATTCTTCCACTACAAGTCATCAAATATTCAAACAACACATGAACCCTATTTTTTATCTCTTGGCCGAAACATCTTAAGCATTAATTCATTTTCGATTTCATACTAAAACCTTACAAATTAGCATACAAGAGGAACATAAGGCACAACCCTACACTTTAAGCATTAAACAAAATTGAATCATATAGAGTAATCCTTTCACTTAAATTAAAGTGCCATGGGCACAAGTGAAAATCCACTTACCCCATCATCAACATCTAGCAATGAGTAAAATAGAACACATAAACCAAGAAAATAAAGTTGAATCCTCTCTAGCTATCCCCTCCACTTAAATCAAAGTGCACTAGGCACTAGTGGAGACTCACATAGCTAAATCATCAACAACTAACCAAAAACCAATTAAAGGAACATGTGAACTAATGAACTAGATTAGGGTAAAGATACATGAACAAGTAAGCTAGTTTAGCGAATTATCATATGAAAATTAGAGAGCATCTAAATAAAGTAGAATCCCTTCTAACCATCTCCTCCACTTAAATCAAAGTGCACTAGGCACTAGTGGAGACTCATATGGCTAGATCATCAACAAATAACAACTAAAAAAAAATATTAAACAAGGGAAACTCATAAACAAAGTTGAACCCTATCTTACAATCTTCTCCCTTAAATCATGGTGCTCTAAACACAAGGGTGAATCAAGTTGTAAGATCATCAACATACAACAACTAAAAAAAAAATATTAAACATGAAAAATTCATAAACAAAGTTGAATCCTATCTTACAATCTTCTCCCTTAAATCATAGTGTTCTAAACACAAGGGAGAATCAAGTTGTAAGGTCATCAACATCACAAGGACTAAAAATCACTTTTAACACAAAAACTTTAAACGCTAATAGTAAAAAATAAACATACTCAAGTGAAAAGAAACCACAAGATAATTTTAAAACAAAAAAATATGCGAAACATAAGAGAGTGAAAATCACATGTTTATTTCACTTAAAAACAAAGATCAACACAAATTAATCAACAAGCTACATTATTCAAAGGTGAGAAGCCATTTCTCACCCTAACAACAACAATCTACATTTTTAAAAGTGAAAATGATGAGCACACAAAATGGTGGAGAGAATATGAAATGAAGAGGAGAAGATGGATCTTAATGCAAAATATGTGAAGATGATGCTAAGATAATAGAAATTTTACCTTATCACTAAAATTGGAAGAAAAATTGAAGAAGTAGAGGAAAGGGAAATGAGGGGAAGCTACGGTTTTAATGGAGGAGAGGAGGAGAAGGATTAGGTGCTTGATTTTTCTTGAGTGTGAGAGGAATGGATTGGAGGTAGTTTGATGATGAATTGGTTAAGAGAAATTGAAAAATGGAGGTGGTTTAGGGGTGGAGAAGCTACGGTTTTAGAAGAGAGGAGGAGGAGAGGAATTATGTGCTTTTTGAGAGTGAGATCAAATGAGAGCTAAAAAGGTTCCTCTTGTGAAGAAAGGGAGGGTATTTATAGTTTTTTTCTAGGGTTAAGGGCACTTTGGTCTCCTATTTTTTTAGGTGCTCTAGGATTGCATCTAAATTTTGAACCAAGGGTCAAGATCAAATGTCACATGGATTAGGGGCAATTAGAAAGCACAAAGTGAGGAGAGAGAGGGCTGAGGGGTGTAGCTTAAGGAGGTGGGTGAAGGATAAGTTTAATTACAAAAATGTATTTTCTCATGAAGCATATTACAAGAGTGCCATTTTAATTCAAATGAAGGGTGAGGATTGCATTTAGCACTTGGATGGAAGGCCATGATTTAAACACAATTTGCAATCAATAAAATAAATCAAAAATGGGGAGAAAAGGGGTGGAATTCGCAGCCAAGGAGAGAGAGTGAGTGGAATTGCAACTTGTACTATTGTACTACACTTGACCTTTCAAAAATTCAAAGGGATATTCCTTATTCCCTTCTAGATAATTCTTCTAAATTCTTGCCATTTTGGGCTATGTCCCATGATTCAATGATTGGGCTCTGAACTTTATGATCTCACCAATCCCAAAATTGATTTATTGACCCCACTCCGAAGGAAATGACCATTTTGCCCTTTTGTTCAAAAAACCGAATTTCATGCCAAAAATACTCCTATGATGCATAAAAAAATGCACAACTCCACTCACTTGGACTCACATAAATTCCTCAAGAGATGCATAATGGCTTTTACCGAGAAATTATTTATTTTAGTGAAATGACCAAAATGCCCTTTTGGTCTCAAAAACCCTAATTTTGCTCCAAACTTCATTTCCACTCTAACAATGATCCTGAGACCCTTTGGATGACTCTAAAACTTTAGAAATGCATGCATGATGAGAAAATAAGTCTTTTTGGCGAAATTACCAAAATACCCCTTGAACTAGGAAAAACCCTAGAAACCCTAGAAATGCTCTAAAGTGCTCTAAAATGCCATGCAATGCTTTTCTAACCCTAAAATGCATTCTGAAACTTCTAAGATGCAAGCATGATGCTCTTCCTAACCTCTAGGATGAATACCAAGACTTGATTTATTTATTTTTGATTGAAAATTAGGGTTTTGCCCTAAGCCGGACAAAATTAGGGTATGACACACGCCACCAAGGCGCTACAGCGTCTAAGGATTCTGAAGCGCTACAGCGCTTAACGCTACAGCGTCTAATATTATATGAGCATTACTCTTGGGAACTTACATACTATTGAGCTATCCAACTCACCTTTAATTACTTCAACTTAATACTGTTTTGTCACAACTTATGATGTTTACAACTCTTCACCTTTACTTGTTACTTAATTCTTTTCACTAAGCTTCTAATCACTTAAACTTTATAGATTAACTCCAATCCCTGTGGGAACGAACTTTACTTATCAATATATTACTTGTTGCGATTGTGTATACTTGCACATCACCTTTTCGCACAACAAGAGGCGAGACCCAAAGAGTGAGAGACAGTGAGAATATGACTGAGACCCCCAAGGTCCCTTGCTTGCGCTTGTCTCCGTTTCTGGTGGCTGAGACCATAGGGTCTCACCGTGCTGTCTGAGTTCTGCACCCATCTTGGCGCTTGGGGGATGGGACCATAGGGTCTCGCCCTGCTGCTTACTTGTTGCGCATGCCTTCGCGCCTGGTACCCGAGACCTCATGGTCCCTTACCTGATGCGTGAGACCTCATGGTCTCATTCGTGCTGCCTGAGACCTCATGGTCTCATGCGTGATACGTGAGACCTCATGGTCTCATGCCCTGCTGATGACTTCGCGCCTGTGCGCCTTTTCCTTGGACCTTTGATTGAGTGGAGAGTTTAAGGTAAACAAGTTGGTCTTGCTTTAATCATTTGGAATGCACCAAAGATTAAGTATGAGATGCAAAAACCCAATCTTTTTGAATTGGATTGGATCTCCCTTTGCTTTGGCTTCCCGCCGGCTTGTCTGCCTTGGTAGGCCGTATTGAGTCTAACCAATTAGCTAATTTTGTAGTTTAAAAATTAGCTTGAAGCCATATTAATTTGATTTTCTAATTTAAATAAATTAGTGTGATTGATTATATATGATAGCTAATATAATTACTAATTACATGTTTATGAACAATGAGAGTAATAGTATGATTAGAGATGAATTAAGTGGGAGTGTGTAGTGTTGGACACTTAGGGGTAAAACTGTCCTTTCCATGTTCAAGTGAGCCCTCAGCTGGTCACTTGAGTCAGCCACTCACTCACACACAAACACAAAAACATAACAACACACATGCTGCTGAAATATAAAAGAACCACAAACAAAAATTAGAAAAAGAGAACTTGAGAGAGAAAGGAAGTCACGAAGAGAAGTGAAGGCATGAGGTCCAGATCATGATGCATGTTTTCCTTCTTGGCACCATTAAACTCAGCTCTTCATTCCCTTCCTATTGATACCAATTTCATCAACCACATTATCCTCCTCTTCAAATCACCATATTCAAACCTCAAGCTTCAACTAGTTGAACATGGAGTTTTCCTTCTTCCATTACGGTTGTTAGAACATTTCAGAACCTACATTGTAGTTTTATAGCATTTGAGTGAAGGTTTGGTTGCTGAGTTACTGGATTCGAGTTGGGGGTTTAGCTAGAGGATTTTGGAGTGTTGAGGAGCTTGTTTGGTGCACTTGGAGTTCCTGAATTACATATATTTGTTGTGTTGTTTGTGATACTCATCACATTAGGTGAGTTTTACTCCGCTTAGGGTTTTTGTTTTTGGATGACACCTTTGCATGTCATTGAGTCAGTATGCATCTCATTTCATTTTTGAAAAATCAAGTTAAAAACCGTATTTGTGAAACTATGCATATTGGTGTTTCGATTGTGAGGATTGCTTGATGAATGATTGATGTTTTGTTGATTGAATGGACTGAATGAAGTGATGTTATTGAAGGTTGATGAGTTAGGAATCGATCGAAGTCTGGACACGAAACGAAATCAAAAACTGCACTAAATGGTGTTTTTGCAAGCATGTGTAACAGGCACGGACCGTGCGCCCTCAGCGCACGGGTCGTGCGCTTCCTTCTGTTACACTGCTCGCAGAGTTCCATTTCGCGCACGGACCGCGCGGCTTTCAGCACGGGTCGTGCGTATGTCTCTGTCCCCAAATTCAAAAAGTGTCCAAATCCTTTCTAATTGATTCCAAACCCATTCTAAACCCTTCCCCAACCCTATGTATAGATAAAATAACCGTAATATATTGAAATTACTTATGTATGGATTGAATTATGAAAATTTCCCTAAATTACAAGTTAGGTGAAATGGATTGGTTAAATCAAAGTAAATAAGTGATGGTTTCCCTTAAAGATTGGTTAAAACATTGCTTGCCCATATTTCAATGAAAAATGTTAGTAACCACGAGTGAGGTAATGTCATGAAATGACTAAACGGACTATATGTCCCTTGAGGTTGAGGTTGAGGTTAATGTTTCAATAATGATAAGATGGAATGTAATTCTTTTCTGTTCATGAAAGTTAAGTTAAGTTAATTATCTAATGTAACGATAAATGGTATATATATATATATATCGAGGATAGGGTGACGACCCTAAGGATAGCATACTAGGGAAAGGGAAGCCATGATCCCTCTACCTAGGCCCCATGAGGTTTTCCCGCTAACGCAAGGTTAGCAGATTGGGTTCACCAAGGGCCATAGAAAGAAAAGGTGGCTCGCGGTGTTGTGCTAAGTTAGAAAAGAATTGTACGTAGTCATCCAGAATTTGGCTACGGACAATAGAAGCATAATATTTTTATGCTAAGTAAAAGACAATGCACGTAGCTATCAAGAATCGGGCTACGAAAGAATAAAGCATAATGAACCGCGAGTGTAGTAAGGGAGTCTCGATAGAACTCACTGAGATATTTATCTCACCCTTTATAATTGTGGTTTTTACAGAGAAACAAGGAAAGGCAAAGGCGAAGAAGCACGGCTAGACAGTGTGCGTGCCTTATGGAGTTATTGAAGATTCAGTTTTATGATTATGCCATTTTCCTTTTGTGGTCTTTGTATTTTCGATTGTATGACTATTACTCGCTAAAAGTTGTAAATCGTTTTCGCTACTTATGTTTTTGGATATTGAACACTAGGTTGTAAAAGTTTATAAGTCAAGAGACTTAATTACTTTATGTTAAGTTAATGAGATTGAAGTGACTGTTTGATGATTGTTCATCAAAGTTTTTAGTTGTGTTCAATGTCTGAGACCGGAAGTCAACTCTGATGTATGCCAGTTTGTGTATCTTAGTATATTCTCGGTGTTAGAGATACTAGGGTATTACACTAACTATCGCTTCGTAGTTGCATTTTTGCCCACTTCCCAGTGGATAATAATAATTTGTTCAAAAATTTTCTGCCCACTATAAGTATGTGAACTTCCATCCTTTGGGCTTTTTGCACCCTAATCATTTATTTCACTAGAGGTCTGGGAGGTGAAGTCTTCCAAAGAGTGAGAAAGAGAGAGGGAGAGAACCCGAGATCCCTCAGATTCGCTAGCGTCCATTGCGCCCTCGCAGGCGCCGGATACCTTGGAGGCGAAGCGCAAGGTGGGCACACCCGGAACTGGGGACCCGACTCCCACGTCGTTCCTCGCGTAGGATCTTCGTCGAGCGCCCAGCACCTACGTCCGTGCCTGACCCAGCACCCGAGATGCGAGATGGTGGTGTCCCTGGAAACATCGTTCAGTTTGCGCCTTGGATGCGCGCCCGAGACCCGAGACGGTAAGTGTAGGCATCTTCAATTGCGTTGCTTCGCCAAGCTCATGCCTCGCCCTGTGCCTCGCTTCACGCCTCTCTTCAGACTTAGGCTCGCGCTCCACTTCGGATCTAGGCTCATGCCCAGCTTCGCGAGACTTCACGTCGTTCTTCTTCTTCTCCTAGCGCTCTTGCCTTGGATTTTGCCAGCGACCTCGTGCTCGTACACCTGAGATAGTTGGACCCGAGACGCGAGCTCTCTACCGCCCACACCGTTGTGCTTTCGTGACTTGCTGAAGGGGAACTGAGACGCGGGACTTCTCCAACGCCTCTCAACAATTTCTCACACCTTCGTAGGCTAATTGGCCATTCAGGTACGATTCCCGAATTCCAATTCCCCTTTTGATCGTTTATATGCTTTTTGTACCTAGGATATTTGGACTTGAACCTCATTGGGCAGGTTTGCACAGGGGTAGGTAGGGAGGCTTACATTTTTTCTCGGGTTGAGTGTGTCAAAGCACAAGGATTGTTTGTCAACGCTTTGGGCCTTTGAGCGGTAGGTAGAGTCTATGTGTGTGCATGCCATGCCTTTCTCATAGCTTTCAATGCCGACCTCAGGAAAGGAGGTTGTCAACAAGTTATCTTTCTGTCTCATAATACTTGTCTTGACTGCCTGCCCCCTGTCCTGCAGGTTATGATTGATGTCTAGGACGAAGAAGGCATCTAGAGTCTATGGACCATATCGAGGGCCTATTCGTGCTTTTAGGGAGGCTGCTATTCGATTGGTGGTCCGTCGAAGGCCCTTAGTGAGTCTGAGTCCGTGGCGTTTGAGGCGTCTCGCTTGGCTATTCCTTCCTTGCCCGGAGACTCTGGCTTTCAGCCTGATCTTGAGGTAGTAGAGATAGATGGAGTTAACTATGTTTGGGACACACGATCTATTTGGTTCGTCAGAAGCGTCTACGCCCCTGGGTGTGACATTCTCGGTTTGCAGGATTTGATCGGGAATGATTGGAGGGTGGATGGAATTGGTCCTGATGGTCTGAAGTTTATGATGTATTACTGTCTTATTTTTAGGATGGGTATCTGTCCCTTCTTCACACCATTTCAGTTAGAAGTGATGAAGTTTCTCTCGATTGCCCTGTCCCAACTGCATCCTATCTTCTGGGCGTTGGATAGCCAATGTGTTATGGATAGCCTAGGGGAGTTTGATGAGGAAGGGGCTATAATCAGGGAGAATTTTTATCTTGGTTGGTCTAATGTCCATTATCTGACACGGAGCGTATGACTTTGGATATGATTAGGGTTGTTGTTGACCATTTAACCTCCGAGCCCAAACTTTTTCAGTGTAGTGTGTTAGTTAAGACCGAGACTATGGAGGATGCTAGGAAGATGTTAGGTATCTTGTTCGTTTGTCTCCGCCTATTCTTCTTTTTAACACTTTCTTGTTATACTAACATGTTTCACTGCCCCCTTGCAGATAGCATGGCCGCTCCACTTTCTTTTGATGACTTGGTAATGTTGGCCGGGAAGGAGATTCGTCCGGGTGCAATGTCCAGGCAGATCAGCCCTACCCCTGCTTTTGCTGCCATATATGCTCACCCTCAGTCAGGGGCTCGCCTCAGCTTGGGAGAGCCCTCTAGGGCTCTTATGGATTCTTCTCGTGCTCCTTCGGCTTCTGAATTTATGTCCTAAACATAAATTTGGAATTAAAAATTGATTTTGGGAAGTGTTTTAAAAAAAATGACTTTTACCTACGGGCAGAAACCATCACTACAAACTGTTAGACAGAATGCTCACATTTAATGACGGTTTCCCTCAGCGGGTAAAAGTCAATTATTTTTAAAACACTTCCCAAAATTAGTTTTTCATTCTGTATTTATGTTTTTGACATAAATCTGGAATGTATTTTTTTAATTCCGAATTTATGTCAAAAGCATAAATTCGGAATGTATTTTTTTGACTTCCGGATTTATGTTTTTGTACATAATTCCGAAAATAGTATAAATTTTAAAGGGTATTTTGGGATTAAATAAAAATTGTGGGGTAGCAGGTCTAAAGAGGGGGTATGAAAATCGCAAGCCTCGTTGTATTAGCCGAGCACTTTTTGTACTATCAATTAGCTTTTGTTAATAAAATTACAAGTTACAAGTTACTTATAAAAATAAAAAGAATCCTTAGGTCATGTGTTATGTGACTTATTAGTCAAAATTAACAGATTATTTAAGCATGTTAACCTTATAAGTCAAACTCGTGTTTATTGAATATCTTAAAATATACACATTGGAAATAAATAAATCTCGTACAAGAAAGAGTCAGAAAATGAAGTTAAAAAAATAAAAAAATAAAAGAGACAAAATATTGACGGCCAAAGCCCAAGCTACTAAAGCGAGAGTTTTAGTCCTCAAATTTTTTAATAAAAATAGGACCTCAAAATTTCGCTGTTAAGTAATATTTAAATTAAATTTCGGTAAATTACATCAAGTTTTTCTAGCTCAGCTTGCTGGCAAGTACGTAGCTTATTATTCTCTTCTGCTTGTTTTCAAATTTCAAATCTTGTTGGAGCCAATTTTATTTATTTTTAAAATTAATTTATTTTGTAAGTACATAACTCTTCATGTGAATAGTGAGAAGGCCAATAAAAAAGACTACTTAGAGGGTTGGTGGCCCAAATATAGATTTTTTTTTGTCGCCGTGTTATTGGTGTGCAGTATTCACCAACTTTGTCAGTGACTAATCTACACCGGGGAACCTGGTAGGCCACGTGTATACCAGGTTTCGCCGGTCCGTGTGGTTCTTCTCTCCCAACAAAATTTTTGCCACAATTATAGATTAGTAAAAGCTATCAAATTATTTATTTATTTTTCTCAACTTAACCTATTCATTTAAGCAAGCCAAATAGTATATTAAGTTCTTGTAAGAAAAATAGTATATGTAATGGAGTTTGCTTTTTTGTTTGTACTATTGTGTTACTATTATGATGTCCAACAATTGTTTTCATTAAAATTTATGAAACTAGATTTAAAGATATATTGAATGGGTAACCATATGTTTGGATGAAGTATTTTCTGGGAATAATATAATTTGTTGGGGGAATTGATCGGAATGCCCAAAAGTTGGCATGGACAAAGAGCGGCTGGTTGCTTCCAGCAAAGGGGAACGTGAATGAACCGAATACACACTGGAATGAGAAGGATCATGAGGTTGTACGTGTAGAGCTGAGGGAAGACTTAAAAGAATTGATTTGGACGACATACCAACAAATGCGGTATCTTTTCGGGAGCCCTGAACATAAGGACTCCATAGTTAAGCGTGCTTGACATTGAGCAATTTTGGGATGGTTGGGAAGTTTCTCAAAAAAACATGCAAGTGAGGAGAAGTAATGCTGAAAACACTCGTGTTGGTTTGTGGGAAAAGTTGACATTCTTAAAAAGCAGTCTAGGATGTTACATCATTTTTTAATGAGAACTTAAAATTATCTTGCATAAATCTCAAAACTTATTAGAAACATCGTAATTTTTGTGATCTAGATGGTAAAGTTTTATTTGAAGAATTGATAATAATTGGCCAGGTTTTACTAACTGAATTAAGTTTTATGATATTGAGTTTTCTTAAAATAGTTTATTGTTTTCCTAATGCATACATAGCTTATAAAATAATTTAACCATCACTATTACGAGGTCTGTCTCAAACAATTTGGAGACCCTATTCAAATCTTAAAAATTGGGCCCCTTTTATCAAATGAATCACCAAAAGCTCAATATTTTAAAGCCAAGAAAGGTCAAACTACAACGAAAAAGTTTTGGGGCCCTAAAAAAGTGGTATTGGGCTGAGGCCCTGTGTAGTGAAACGACCTGCACAACCTAATAGTCGGCCCTAGGACTGTTACTGTTGCATCTACTGAGAAGAGTTTTTCAGAATTAAATTTGCTGAAATTTTATTTGCGTTCTACAAGATCACAAAGTAAATTAAGTAGTTTTGGCTTGATTTTAATGGATTTTATTTTAAAGAATCTTCATTATGAACAAATTATTGACAGTTTTTTCGAAAAAAATGTAAAGGGGAAGATATTCTAAGATTAAAGGTGGAATCGATGGTAGTATCGAATATTTTTATTACATACTCGGTTGATAGATACGTGTATAGCTATTTTTGCTCCAATTTTATTTAATTTTAATTGGTTTAAACTTTTTTTTTGGTACAAAAAGTTTAGGTGAGTTGGCCTTCGGGGGCTCACCAGGGTCAGGTCTGGCCTCATGGATCTTTAACCCGCTTACAGAGGTACTTACCTCTCACCTACAAAAAGGCCCTCACGCCGGCAGCGAGAGTTGAACTCACGCCCTTGCAGGAAATGAGTCAATTACTTACCAATTAAGATATCCATTGGGCAATTGATGATGTAAACTTTGGTTTTTCTTTTTTTGACACCAAAAACTTCGATTTTTCTTTCACAATATTTTATATTATTTGAGATTGTATTAAAATATTTAATTCCAAGGCCTAGCTCAACTGGTAAATGCCGAAATTGTTAGGCTGAATATTATGTCCCGGGTTCGAACCCGAAACCTCACAATTGTATGCGTGAATTTCTTGTGGCAGCTGTCACTCCGTGTAATATACCCTGAAATTTCTAACATGGCCAGTTGGCCACAGGTATACAGGTTTATTTTAAGTTTTTTTTATTTAATTTATATACACAATAGGTGTATGCATGTATTACACTATCTACCAATCACATTTTAACACATCATCAAAGAGAAATTGGTCAAATGATAACCACCAATTAGTCAATTGGTAACCAACTATTCTATGAATTGTGATTGGTAGTAGTTGTAAAACTCTATACAACTATTGTGTATATAAATTAAACTTTTTTTTTCTAACAGAGGTTTATTTCAAGTTAATTCATTCAGTGTAAAACAAATTTCTTTCAAGTTGTTATTTTCTATATGGAAGCATCTGTTAACACATGCATGGCTGCTAAATCAAGTATACGATGTTCATCTACACTATTTTTAAAGGCTCGTTGTCATTTTGAGTAACTTTTTTTTGATGCAGCCCACGACACAACCACGAGGGCCGTTAAAAAAAAAAATAAGACTGGATGACAGAGCGCCTACCGTGTGGAAATTACTAAACGAAAACGACTTCTCCACGAATGACACCTGTCGTTTTCTTCCTTCTTAAGCATTAGACTTCCACAAACGCCACATAGCTGCTTTCATATTTTCTTGGTGGCGGTTTGACTTGTTGTAAAATAAACAAGGGCCAAGATAGGAGAAAGGTAACTCTTCCATGTTTCATACTCTTTCTCAATATCTCCCTACTACGTGTTATATAGACAATTTCAACGACATAAATGCGTTGATTTTTTGGGGTTCGAATTTGGGCATGACTATGTGATTCTTTTTTGAAGAGACGACTGTGTAATTGTGCGTGATGTTTATTTATTATTTTGTTTAAACAATGAGGGACAGAGAGAAAATTAATGTAAAAAGAAACCAAACTACTGAAAAAGTAAAACTCTTATCATATTTATATATATTTTAGAAAGATCTTGATCTTGATCTTTTTAGGATAGGTATGATATATTTAGGAATAAGGCTTAGTGTATGTTTGGTTCCATTTCTAAAGTGAGTAGAATTGATTTTGGAGGGTTAAAAGTGATTTTGGTGTGCTAAATTGATGTTTGGCTCTTACACCTAAAATCAATTTTATTGGTCTAGAATTGATTCTACAAGAAGCTAAAAATTGTAGCTTCTAAGGTGACATAGAACTGATTCTACCATTGCATATTTATTGTAGGAAATATTGGATAAGATCATAAGATAAATAGTTTAGAAATAAGAGAAGGATTAGAAACTGTGAGGTGACAAAAGCCACTGCCTTTAAAGCAAAATTTGGTGGACCTCCGATGCAACCCAATATCCATTTTGCTCTCCAAGGTTTTCATAGCACCGTGTCTGGACCCGTGCACTCGATGCCAGAATCAGGTTGGAGCCTCACAAAACAATGCCCAAAATAACATTAAAAAAAATAAGTAGAAGAAAAATGATTTTATTTTTCCATGAGTCAACTATCTCTAAATCATTTCACTAAAACCCCTTTTTAGCGAGGGAATTTTTCCGTCGCTAATTCCCTCGCTAAGACACTATAGCGATGGAAATTTCCGTCGTCTATCCTGCTTTTTTTTGTAGTGTTATGTGCTGAATTTTCATCACAATACCCGGTCTCATTGCTCTTTTACTAAATTAGAGTCAGTTTATTTTTATTACTTTCTCATAAGTATCGGGGTACTCTCCTAACATATAAGCATAAACAGTTTCCTCAAAATTTAGTCAACCTCTTCTATTTCTACTAAGAAACTGAGTGTTATGCAAACTGGACCAAACTTTGTCTCTTGTATATTTCTCTTACTCTTTTTTTTTCCGGTTCACCACCATAAATATTTTGAACACACTCAAGAATAGAATTCATAGAAGCGAAAGCTTTCAACTACACACCCCACATATAAGTAATAAAGTAAATCCTCTTGATAAAATTATTTAGTTTATAGAATGCAATCAATATTGCTCTCCTCACATGTATCTGAAACTTAACCATCAATTTTATGGTTCATACAAGCACTAATTTGGACCAAATAAATTCACCAACAAATTACCACTCTAGAATTTTATTTTTCGGATATATGATAATACCACAAAATTTAATCATTTTACACATTTATTTGAAGATGAAACTCGACTCCAAAAATCCCGAAAATTTTATAGAAAATCAATTACATATCCTTGCCTCTAATTTCATTTTAATTTTAAGTCATCACCAAAAAAGTCAAAAAAACTCCAGAACCACATGAAGGTTCTTATCAAGAAACAAATAGTTCAAATAACATGTATAAATATGAAATTGTTCACAGACTATTTTGAAATATTAACAAAATATTTCTAACACATAAAGGACTAAGGTCATGCATATAGTTTTCATATAATCATTTCTTAAGTTGTTCTAAATTTTCAAATAAAACCATAACAACTTGTAGTTTCCAATATACTCACAATTTGGAACCGCTTTTTAGCAAACCAAGGCTTCACAAAATTCTGAAACTTTTACTAATATTTTATCACCACTTCATGAGAACCAAAGGAATACTTTTCCTAATTTTTCACTAGTAAGAAAATTTCATATAATTGTATGCCATCAAAAACACATGATCACATCACTTAAAAATCTATACGTGACCAACATGATGTGGCACAAGTGGTAGATACTTGGGTCCCTTAACCATCTGGTCCTGGGTTCGATCCCTGGCCGGTGCGTATGGAAAAACATTTGTTGGAAAAGGTCAACCCCTCAAATGTATCTCAGATACCTCGAAGGATTAGTCTCCACAGTCGTCGTGGAAGATACCTTGGTTTACCAAAAAAAAAATCTATACGTGTTGATTTTGGGTTCATGACACTTACCTGGACTCCAAGCTCATCTCTTGATCGCAACTCAAATAAGCCTCAATTGCACTATCATCTGATAGGCGCTTGACAATTCCTTTCATCAAGGATCCGATGAATGATCCTTTTGTAGATTCTCCAAGCTACTCTGGTGGAGAAAAATCACAAACAAAAATCAAAATTTCCAATCATAATATATAAACAGAAAATCTATAAATGATTTTGCTTTCAATTGTAGGAAATATTGGATAAGATAAATAGTTTTAGAAATAAGAGAAGGATTAGAAACTGTGACGTGGCAAAAGCCACTGCCTTGAAAGCAAAATTTGGTGGACCTCCGGTGCAACTCAATATCCATTTTGCTCCCCATGATTTTCACAGCACCGTGTCTGGACCCGTGCACTCGAGGCCAGAATCACGTTGGAGCCTCACAAAACAATGCCCAAAATAACATTAAAAAAAATAAGTAGAAGAAAAATGATTTTATTTTTTCATGAGTTCTTTATCTCTAAATCATTTCACTAAAACCCCTTTTTTATATACTCATTTGTCAACTTATGAAATAAAACCGTTGGATAATGATGTATCCAAATAAATGTAGTTAACACAAAATTAAATCAAGGAATAAAGGATCCGAGGGATACATTACCACAAAACTTAGTTATAGAAATCAACTATCATAAAAAAAAGGTAAAACTACCGTTACTATATTTATATGTTTTTAATAAAATAAAATATTTTGTAACTTACACACTTGAATGCCATTATTCCAACATTTATATATATCTTCCATAATTACCCTTCATTATATTTATCTTTGTTACATTTTTTAAAATTATACACAAATTCTATAACTATAATTTAAATTATATAACAAATATTTAAATATTTAAATTATATTAAAATTTCATCTTCTATAATTGCCCTTCACTAAATTTTGATATTCCATAGTTTCTCTTTACTATATTTACATTTTCCACAATTGTCCTTCACTAAGTTGCATTGCAATTTAAACTATATTCTCAAATTATAATTTTAATTTAGATATTTTACTTGCTCATTTAGTATTTTGGTTGTCTGTTATATCAAAATATATGTAACACCCCGGTATTTCTAACATGTAGAGAGACCGAAGATGCACAGATGCGGAAATTCAGAGGACACAGTTCCTGTTTAAGTTTTGGACATACAAACTTTTTCCGAAATAAAACATAATCGGAAATAACATTACTTCATAAAATAGAAGTTCATCGGTTCCATACCGAACGGAAATACAATATCCAAGTCCAAAAACCAAACAGAAACATAAAGCAGTTCGTAAAACTCATAACCAATACAAGTTTATACAATCAATAGGACAACAAAAGAACAAAGGATCAAAAGACTAAGTCTTTAGCACCTCCAAGAGTATACCAACTACTCGTGCATAATAGTCTTCCTCTTTCTCTGCTTCTCTGAAAAACAACAAATATGGATAGGGTGAGATAACATTATCTCAGTGAGTCCTACCGTGCCCCCTCACTGACACTTGGTTCAATTTATTAAACCGTTAATACAAAAGGTGACATAACAATGTCTCATTTATTAATCGAAATGCCGACCGTGCAACGACCACTAATCCCGGCAATTCGTGTTCTTAATTATTGACCGAAACGCCGACCGTGCAACGACCACTAATCCCGGCGAATCGTGTCCTTACTTATCATAAACCGGCCGTGCAACGACCACTAATCCCGGTAACCCACGAATTGACCACGCCAAAACGTATACAGGGCCTAGGGTGAGGGCTCATGACTTTCCTTCCTAGTATGCTACTTGTCGGGTCGTCACCCAACGCGATACATATGACAATACGCATCAGAATCTCGAGAGTTAGATAATTTATAACTTTTGATCACCAAAGGATCATTCACATAGTAATTGGATAATCAATATCCACATCGATCTATAATCCGTTTTGAGGTATTCATAAATTAGGCCTCCGGCATTATAATCATATTCAATTGTCATATATAAACATATATATATTCAGTTAGTCCGTCAATCGGTGTACTCACACGCGTACTAGGGTTTCGGTTTTTCGATCAAATGGGCTTTCAAAGCTCTTTTGCAAAATCATGAGTCAAACCAGTTCAAAATAAGGTTTTTAGCAAGGCAACTTCATTTTAAATGATTGAGAAAGATATTAGAAAAGGTTCGGGATCAAACGGAGCTCCGGAACGAGAAATCGGGAATCGGTGACAGAAGCTCACGCACGGGTCCGTGCCCAGGGGCGCACGACCCGTGCGTGATTTATTAAAATCACCCAGCCAAACCGAAAGGAGCGCACGGTCCGTGCCCAGGGGCGCACGACCCGTGCGTCCCGTCTTATTTTCAACAGAACCAACCCGTAGCAGGCGCGCGGTCCATGCCCAAGGGCGCACGGTCCGTGCGACCTGTGTCTGTTACCAAATTTCGCCCATTTCTCAATTCCGCTTTCCGTTTCCGCCCGAATTCGATTCCTAATATCAATCACTCCTGAAACTCAAAATATCCAGGCATTCCAGAATATATATTCATTTCAAATTTTCATCCAAAAACCATTTCGATTTGTTTATGGATTTCAAAACCGTAAAACACCCATTTTTTTCAAAACTCAGAATTTAGCTTCCAAGGCATATTTTCAACAAAACATCAGATTATGTCAAGAGTTCAAATCATCAAATTTGGTTCCCTAATCCGTGAGTAGAACTCACCGATATATAGAAATTCCGAGAGTCGAGCTGGAGTGTTGAACCGAATCACACGAATGCTCCCCGCTAGTACCCGAACCGCTTCCAATACAGCCACTCTCTTTTGCCCAATTTCGAACCCAGCTGCACCACTACTCAAATCCTCCTTTCAATCAACAATGCAAGTTTGAAATCTCCTTCCTAGAAGCTCCCACTGAACATGCAAGGCAGCTATTGCTCAAAACTCCATCTTCTTCCTCACTTGGAGCTCTTTATGGTCGAACATGGTAAGAAGGGAATGAAGGGGAGTTAGCTTCAGAATTTAGTATCACTAGAAGGGAAATCGAAAGAGGGAAAGGAGGAGCTATTAACCACTTACATGCATCCAAAATTCCAGAAGTTCTCTCCACTTCTTCTCCTTCCTTCTATCGCCCCTCACTCTCTTTTCTCTCCTTGAGTTCAGCTTCTTTTTCTTTCTTTTAAATTTTCTGGTGGAATGGCTAAGTGGCTGAAGGTAAAAGAGAGGAGATGAGTCAGCTAGATGAGGTGTAAAAAGGGCTGAGGGTTAAGTGGTGGTAATTTTTACCAAACTGCCCTTAGTCCATCTAAGTTTTGGTTATGAGGCTAAGACTTCAACAATTCTACGTTTCAATCATTCGGCATCAAAATTTCTCGACTCTACCGATTCCGAATTGCGAATTATTAATTCCATCGACTAGCAGTTATATAAAATCCGCTTATAATATTATTTTTTTTTTAAAAATTAGGGATGTTACAATATATGTTTTTAATGTTATTTTAAATTGATATCCATTTTGGTAATTTCATACCCAAAAGCAATTCTAATTCAACATATCCAAACAACAATGATGACAAAAATCACTTTTTTGGTAAAGGTATCCAAACAAAAATCTTGTCATGTTCAACTCACTTTTAACTAAAATCAATTCTGCAAAATCAATTCTATCGGAATCAATTCACGTCACCGCAGAACCAAACACACACTTAGTAATTTAGTGGGACTCTTCATGAGTTTCAACAGATATCATTGAGAGAGTTGGAGGGAGAATTTTAAAGAGCATTTCACATTAACTTTCGCGAAAATTGATATGTGGGCCACACCAATGGAGATCGGGTCTAGCATTATGATTTATGAGCTAATTATCACCCCCCAACATGGTGAATTAAGGTTTAAAATTCCATCGAAAGATGTGCCTTTATTTAGTATCCGATAGTATTTTGTGCAAAAATATCTCGTGTGGAGGAAACCTATATAGGAAAAAAGAAAGCTAAAATACACTTTTCCTTCTTTATGTTTCACAAAAATTTCAGTTTATTCATTTATGCTTTTGTTCTCACATTAGTCCTTTATGTTTCAAATATGTAACAAAGTAGTCTTTTTTTTTACTTTTCATCCAGACCTATTAACAAATGTTGAGCTGTCTGTTAACAGATGATGTAGTTTGCTTAGTTGACATTAGTGACTGGGATTGAAATTTCTTATTTTACATGTAAAAAAAAAAACTTCATCTTCCCCAAACTTCGCTACCATGAACCACCAGCCTCTCACCCCTAGCTCTCTCTATCGCGCCACCATCACCAAACAAAAATTTTGGTGAAACATAAAGAACCAAAAGTCTATTTTTTCCAAAAAAAAAACTTACTTTACCTTCTTCAGAAATTGTGCATTAATTAGTACTATGCAGGCATATCAATTTATATTTTTTTATATTTAAAAATAAAAAGCATAAAAATATTTTAATGTAAATTGTAATTATATGCACTGGATTTTAATTTATTATTCTTATTATTATTAAATAACAACTATTTGTATTTTTATTTTAGAAGAAAAATAAATAGGTTAATTTAATGTGAAAAGGACCCTTTAGGATATTAGCATGTACCTCATTATTTATTGTTAAATAACAATCGTTCTATAAAAAATGATTTTTATGAGAAGCTACTCAAAACAGATTCGCATTTAAAGCAGTTTTTAGATTTTTTCAGATTCTCATTTTTTTTAAAAGCTATAACAAATGGATAGAAAAATTTTAAAATTGATTATTATATTATAAAAAGTGATTATTTTTCAAAAAATACTACAACAAACGGGCTCTACCTTAGGTATAAGCCATTATTACTCTAAAAAAGTAATCCAATGTAACTACATATTGTATAAAAAAATTGATTAAATTTTTTTAGTAAAAATATATTCGTTTATTCAAATTGGTAGAATATATCTAAACAATACAAGTTTAACGTCGCTCAAACCGAGATGATGAATCTGTGAACAAACTCACGGCAATATGCCTACAAATATGAGAAATTTGAATTTGTTTGGTTCTGCAGCGATGAGAATTGAGTTTGCCATAATTGAGTTTAGTTAAAAATGAGTTGAATGTAACGTAATTTTTGTTTGGTTTTTTTAGGGAGCTATTAGAGTTTTTTATTAGATTTAATATAGTATTTATTCTCTTTTGAGGGTTTTCTTTTCCATATTTATTACTGTGCCATTTATTCTTTGTGACCTATTTTTTGAATGTCCCTTTAGAAATAAGTGTATATTAATTATGGCAATTCCATAATCATTTCTTGTAATCAGATTACCTCTGGTTACTCTATTGGGAAGGGAGAATCATACGAATCGGCAAAGCTGAGTGAAAAACATGTGGTCGGGCAGATTCCCAGTGTAGACTTTAGTCCCCAGAAAAGTCAATGCATAACCAATAATATGCTAACAAAAATTACTTCCACTTATATTTCATTTGCGGCAGAAACTATATGAGTGGGAGAAGAGAAAATGTGGAGAAAAAAGAGATAAATATTTTTTTGTTACAAATTTTTAGGGTGTGAGGATGGTTCACGAGTCCAAGGGGGAAAACTCTCGGGCTCTTTGAGAGCTTACAAATGTACTTACATTTTCCTCATTCCACGGAGACTAGTGGAGACACTAGTGCAGAAAAGACATTTAGCGTCGGTTATTTTGGACATTTAGCGTCGGTTATCGCCCGGCGTTAAATGTCACGATGCTAAAAGTGGGACATTTATCATCGGTTAAATAACCGACGCTAAATGTCACTTTTAACATCGGGTGCTCAAATAACCGACGCTAAATGTCCATTTCATCACTGTTTTTGCTGTCTGAAAAATGACTTTTAGCATCAGGTGTTTGAAACAACCGATGCTAAATGTCCTGAAAATGACATTTAGCATCGGTTATTTGAAATAAATTTCCTGGAAATGACTTTTAGCATCGGTTATTTGAAACAACCGATGCTAAATGTCTAGTTTTTTTAAAAAATATAGACATTTAGCATCGGTTGTTTTAAACAACTGATGCTAAATGTCTAATTTCTAAAAAAAAAATGGTTTTCAATTCACATCTTACCACACACTACTATCCCTCCTCCTCAAGATAGTCCAAATAAGCTTAGTTCATCTAAATAGCAACACACGATAAGTAAATTACACAACAAAATGAATTTAACATTTAAAAAAAACTACCTAGATCATTTAAATCATATAAAATATTGAGAATCTATGTACCTTCCAGCTTCACCATTCAAAATTAAAGATTCTAGGGAATCTGCTGCAAGTCCAAGTTTTACATCCACCTAGTGTCATTACATTAAAACTTCAGAAAATACATGCAGCTATAGTCCAATATTCCAATATAAAAAGTGTCCATGTATTCCAAAGAGAAGCAACAGAAATTTGGCACCTTATCAGATCAAAAGCATAAGCTTAAGTTGTACCTTATGAGAAACACCAACTAGCTGATAATACTTTTTAGCAACATCAAGAGATCTGGCATCTCTTTCACAGGCAACTAAACGACCTGATTCTGGTAGGACTAATGCTATGGCTAGTGATGAGTAACCCTGGGTTAAATTAACAACATAATACTTCAATAGTTAAAAGAAGAGAACTTGGTTAAAAAATCCAAGCATGACAATGGAAACAAACTGATTGCATACACAAACCGATTGCATACTTCAATACTCAAAAGGCTTAAATATCACTTACCCCCCTGCAAATATCACTGTTATCCATTTACCCCCCTGTTGTTAACTTTTATGTTAAATATTAACTGTGATGACGTCAGCACTGACGTCAGTGCCACGTGTCACCATATTATTGGGCCTCTGTGACACGTGGCACTGACATGCCACGTCAGCTCCTATGTCACCACTGTCACGTCAGCAACCAATGGATGGCTGCCACGTGGCACTGTTAGCCTAGAATTTCGACAAGGCTTTTGAGTGGTTAGTTAATAAGGTTTGACTTTTCATTAAAGAACATTCATAATGCCTTCAGAGAGAATAAGTGACATTTATGTCATCTCAGCATGTTTTCGACAGAAGAGGTCTTCACCATTTCGACAGGGAAGAGTTTTCGAGAGGACAGTGTATTCAGGACTTCGTCAAGCAGTTATTAGCAGACAGTTGTGTCGAATTTCAAGACTACGGTTAATTCAACGTGGGCAGTTATGTGGCGTCGAACGTGGCACGAAGTCCATCATTGGTTAATGAGACGTAGCCACGTGTCCATAGCAGTTTACATTTCAGTCATTATTTTCTGTATAAATAGTGGTTTTCACGTAGAAATCAAGGGTGCCAAATTATTATACCAAACACACAGTTCTGAAACTCTAACTTCCAAGTTACAGCGAAAACAGAGTAAAAGAATCATTGTACCACGTATGTGAATTTGTGCACCTTTCTCTTTACATTTAATGCAATTTATTGTTTTCAATACAAGTCATTTTATATTTCTGCGTTCCATTTTACTACTTCTTTTTCTTTGATTTACATGTTCATGGTGAATTGTCTCCTTTTTAAAAATATATTTGTTGACAAACTGTGGTGTTTAAAGGCAATTGCTTCAGAGATTTCTGGTTTAATCTCACAAACATTTCTAATAAAACCAGTGATTGTTTGCTAAAAACACCAGCAAACAAATTGGCACGCCCAGTGGGACCGTTTGCCTTTAATACGTAATTTTTCTATGTTCTTGTATGTGTTCGTATTTGCATGCACTTAAGAAGTGGAAAAATGGTTCGTCCTACTAATAATGCGTCTAGTTCTAATCCTGTGATTTCACAAGAACAGGGAACAATAGTAGACTCTGCAAACGTAAATGCAGGGTTGGTTGTGGGAACAGTATCCCCATCATCATCAACAACTGTTCCTTCAGTATCAATGACTAACGTTGGATTAACGCAGTCAAACATGGCATCTATACCTATGCCTTTGCCGTCACATATGGGACTTCATAATCCTTATATGGCAATAGGAAGCGGTTTAAATCCACATTTTCATAATGTAAGTTTTCCTGCATTTCCTTCTGGGTCATATGGCATGCCTACTGGAATGCCACATATTTCGACCATGTCTCCCATACATGTTTCTTCTGAAAGTGTAATGGGTCGAAATCCTACTGCATTAACCAATGAATCTTTGTTTGCCTTACGACAACAAGTTGATGAGAGTAATCATGATATGGTTAATATGTTAACCCAACAAATTGGTACAGTTTTTAATCCATTGATTCAAAATACTAACACTAGTTACCAAATGTTAGCCAATCAAATGGGTCGAATTGCAGATTTCTTTGGGACCCCAACGGTTAATAATAGGCAAATTCCCAATGTGGTGGGTAATATGCCTGGTAACCCTCAAAGAGCGGTTACGGTCGAAGCCCAGGCAGTTGTAGGCGAACAACAAGGGTTAGCAAATCATATCCCTGAAGTAGTTTTGGTAAACCGAAACCAGAACGCTGACGAGGTTGTTCGACAAGTACAATGAAATAATGCTGACGTTCATGATAATATAGCCACTTTAGTAGAAACTATAATGGTGCAAAATGGTCTTAACATAGGTTTACATAGGCCAAATTTCATATCACCATTGTGTGAATATGTGTTGCAAACTGAGTTACCAAGGGGCTGGAAAGTTCCTAAATATACTAAGTTTGGTGGTGACACAAAAGAGTCTACTGTCGAACATTTTGCTCGTTATTTGACTGAGTCTGGGGATATAGCCCAAAATGAGAATTTGAAAATGAAATATTTCCCAAATTCTTTAACAAAAAACGCTTTTACTTGGTTTACTACATTACCCCCTGGTTCTATTTTCACATGGGGGCAATTAGAAAAAGCATTTCATGCGCAATTTTACATGGGCCAATCGAAGATTAGTCTCAAAGAACTGGCCAGTGTTCAGCGCAAAATACCTGAAACTGTTGATGACTATTTGAATAGGTTTAGGCTACTGAAGGCTCGTTGTTTCACACAAGTGCCTGAACATGAACTCGTCGAAATGGGTGCTGGTGGCCTTGATTATTCGACCAGGAAGAAATTGGACACATCTCATCTAAGGGATATGGCCCAATTAGCTGACAGAGTTCGACAGGTGGAAAGGCTTAAAGAAGAAAAGTCTACGTCAAATAGGTTTCATAAAAAAGAAAAAGTAGCTTATGTCGAAGAAGAATTCGACACCACACTTAGTGATGTCGAAAGAGAGGAGATAGATGTGGCTGAACTCAAGCCTGGTCCTCCTTATACTTGTAAATTACTAAGGCCTGCTAATGGGAAAAATCCTGTTGGGCCAAAAAATGACTGATTTGTGCCTAAGACATATACTTTTGATGTTACTAAATGTGATGAAATATTTGAGCTGTTAGTAAAAGATGGTCAGATATTGGTACCTAGTGGCTTAAAAGTACCAACTCTTGACCAGAGAAAGAAAAAGGGTTATTGTAAGTTCCATAATTTTTTGGGACATAACACTGACCGTTGTGTGCTTTTCAGGGATCTTGTGCAAAAAGCAATCGAAGAAGGGAGATTAAAATTTGAAGATAGAAAGATGAAAACTCAAATGCAAGTTGTAGATGACCCTTTACCCAAAGCTGAAACCATGTATACAGGACCTTTCGAAATGAATATAAACATGGTAGATGCTGAAATGAAAGATCCTCCAAAGAAACTTAAATCCTCCACCAAGAAATTGGAAGGTTTTATATATGCTGAAGGGAAGAAACAAGAAATAACCTTGAAAGAATATGATGGGAAGTTACATGTTGTGTTCCCAAAAGCTGAAGAGGAATTGATAGATTTCCTCAACAGATGTAAGTGGAACAATTCTGAGGTTATGCTATGTCCTAGGTGCAGTGCTGTTTTCGACAAAGAAGCAGCTAAAGCTGTTGAAGGGTACCAGGATCAGGAACAACGTAAGAGGAAATGGCTTGACAATAGGCCATCTTTTGATTTTGGTAGCACTGAGCTTCCTGGTTACAAGGCTAATGTTACGACTAAGCCTTCATCTAGCAAGGCTAATGTTTCGACTAAGCCTTCGACAAGCCAAGAGCCAGGAAAGAAAGGATCCATAAGACTGTTTGGTAAATCCTTCGTTCCACAAATGAATTCCCCTGTTGGAAAATGGGTTCACAACAATGCACACGCTCAAGTTGTCCATCAAGGTGATTCCAACAAGTATAATTATTGGAATAATTATAAAGGTAAGAATCCTATGACTAAAACCCAGTGGCGTCGTTTTCAGAGAAACCAGAAGAAAAAAGCTTTTTTAGACGTGAACAAGGTTCCTAGTCACTTTGGAATCAAAGTCCAGGTGGGTGATAAGAAGGTGGCTTCTAAGGTTGAAGCAAGTACTAGTGCTGATCTTGCTAAGCTTACAAGTGGGGTAAATAAGGCAAAAAGTAAGGATGTTTTGATGGAAAAACCTAGAAGGCCTGCACTTGAAAGAATCTGTCCTCCATCTTCGACATCTAAAGGGAAAGAAGCTCAGTCTGACTTTGACGAGGACATAGGTTCTGGTTTTGATGATTCTGATGATGACTTTGATGTCGTCTGTAATGTGGTGTCAATATTGCCATTGGAATATGATGTCATAACTGTGCCTAATAGTGAGGAAGATTTTACTGAAGATATGGCTTGTCACAAACCCATGTGTTACTATGTGATGAATGATGGCTGTGTCGAAGAGTAGGTGGCTACTTTCGAGAGGCCAGATACGAGTATGCAGAATCACCTGAAGCCTTTATATATTCAGGCTAAGGTTAATGGCATTGGCATCAACAAAGTGTTAGTTGATGGAGGTGCTGCTGTGAATCTTATGCCTGAAGTGCTTATGAAGAAGATAGGCATATCCATCACTGACCTTAAACCACACAATATTGTCTTAAGTAATTACGAAGGCAAAACTGGTTACTCTCTTGGAGCAATTGAAGTGGAATTGATTGTTGGAACTATCAAGAGGACCACTCTGTTCTTAGTAATTGCTTCCAAAGCAAACTTCAATATGTTACTTGGGAAGGAGTGGATACATGGAGTCGGTGCTGTGCCTTCAACAGTACATCAGAGACTAGTGATGTGGAAGGAAGATGGTCTTGTCGAATACATTGAAGCAGACCAAAGTTATTTTCGTGCTGACGTAAATCACATTACCAAGGAAAATTTTGAGAAAAAATTGGCGAACATTGCGCCATGTCCATCTTCTAATGAGGCATACATTCCTGCTGATAATGTATTTGCTTCAGTTAATTTGCATCCAAACTATGGTTTTGTTTGGGAAAGGCAAATAATAGGAGATGCTACTGCCCAACCTGAAGGGTGGTATTCTGATTCTTAAAATGTTTCCCATGTCAGTTCCTAATGCATGGAACAAGATTACGGCTTATATGGCCGAAAATAAGTTAAAAACGGCTATGGAAGCCGAATTAAATCATCAAACAATGGCTGTCGACGCCAAAGGTTCTGTAGACGAAAATGGCATTATTATGAATGAAAAGCTTGATTGCATTTATGATAATGAGCCATTAGGTTTTGAAAAGGATCCTAGAGATTCAACAAAGCGAATGCAAGCTCAAGATCCATTAGAGGAAGTAGATTTGGGAGATGGCTCAAAGAAGAGGCCAACTTTTGTTAGTGCATACCTGGATGTTGCATTGAAAACCCAAGTTATAACATTGCTAAGGGAGTTCAAAGATTGTTTTGCTTGGGACTATGACGAAATGCCTGGATTGAGTCGAGACATTGTAGAATTACAATTGCCAATTCGACCAGATAAGAAGCCAGTGAAGCAGATGCCAAGAAGGTTTGCTCCTCAAATATTAACTAAAATTAAAGAGGAGATCGAAAGGTTGTTCAAGAACAAATTCATCAGAACTGCCAGGTATGTCGAATGGTTAGCTAATATAGTTCCTGTAATTAAGAAAAATGGCACTCTTAGAGTTTGCATAGATTTTAGAGACTTGAATAATGCAACTCCCAAAGATGAATATGCAATGCCTGTGGCAGAAATGTTGATAGATTCAGCAGCAGGATTTGAATACCTCAGCATGCTTGATGGTTATTCTGAGTATAATCAAATCTTTATTGCTGAAGAAGATGTATCGAAAACTGCATTTCGTTGCCCAGGAGCATTAGGTATTTATGAATGGGTAGTAATGCCATTTGGTTTAAAAAATGCTGGTGCTACATATCAGAGGGCAATGAATTGTATGTTTCATGATTTTATTGAAAACTTTATGCAAATATACATAGATGATGTGGTAGTTAAATCTTCCTCAGAAAATGGCCATTTAGACCATCTTCGACAATCTTTTGAAAGAATGGGGAAATATGGATTGAAAATGAATCCATTAAAATGTGCCTTCTGTGTGCGTGCAGGAGATTTCTTGGGTTTTGTGGTGCACAAAAAAGGCATTGAAATCAATCAGAATAAGACTAAAGCTATAATTGAAACGAATGCTCCTTCAACCAAAAAAGAACTTCAGTCATTGTTGGGAAAAATCAATTTCCTACGAAGATTCATATCAAATCTAAGTGGCAAAACTCAAGCATTTTCGCCATTGTTGAGACTGAAGAAAGAAGAAGTTTTCAAATGGGAATCAGTTCATCAAGCAGCCTTTGAAGAAATTAAGTCTTATTTGATGAAACCACCAATTCTAATGCCTATTATTAGAAACAAAGTGCTCAAATTGTATATAGCAGCATCTGAAAAAACAATAGGTAGCATGTTAGCTCAAGAGGATGATAATGGTATCGAAAGAGCCATATATTACCTTAGTAGAGTCTTAATAGATGCTGAAACTAGGTACAGTTCTATAGAAAAGTTGTGCCTTTGCTTGTATTTTTCATGCACAAAGTTAAAGCAATATATAAAGCCAGCTAATGTTTGTGTTTATTCGCATTCTGATATTATTAAGCACATGTTGTCGAAACCAATAATGCATAGTAGAATTGGTAAATGAGCTTTAGCTTTATCTGAATATGACTTAACTTATCAACCTTTAAAATCAATTAAAGGACAAGTGGTTGCTGATTTTATAGTGGACCACTCTGTTGTCGAAGAAACATTACATTTCGTAGACACATATCCTTGGAGGTTGTATTTTGATGGTTCGAGTCATAAAAAAGGGGTTGGGATTGGTGTTTTAATTATTTCACCAAATAACATTCCAACGAAGTACAAGTGTAAAATTCGAAATCATTGCTCAAATAATGAAGCTGAGTATGAGGCTCTTATTATAGGCCTTGAAATTTTACTTGAGCTGGGGGCAAGATGTATTGAAATAAAAGGTGATTCAGAATTGGTTATCAAACAAATGACCAAAGAATATAAATGTATTAAAGAACACCTTATTAAATACTTTATTATGGCCAATTCCTTATTAAAGAGATTTGACTCTGTTCATTTAGAACATTTACCACGAGTTGATAATCAAGTGGCGAATGATTTGGCCCAAATTGCATCAGGTTATAGAGTTTCAAAACAAAGCCTTGAAGAATTAGTCGAAATAAAAGACAAACTCGTGTCTGATGATATTTCTTCATCATTATTGTCAACACCAAAAACTGGGGGGGGGCAACAAATACAGATGAGGAATGTATCGAACAACACCACATTGTTGATGAAGTTTTTTTAGCAGAAGTTTTTGCTATTGACAATATGGCCAATGGTGATTGGCGAAAGCCTATTGTAGAATACTTGCAAAATCCCACAGGAAATACCAATAAAAAGGTAAAGTACAGAGCTTTAAGCTATGTGATAATTGGAAACGAATTGTTTAAGAAAACTCCTGAAGGAGTATTATTGAAATGTCTTAATGAAAATGAGGCATATTTAGCAGTTTCTGAAACACACAGTGGAGCTTGTGGTTCACACCAAGTAGGCCATAAAATGAAATGGCTATTATTTCGACAAGGAATATATTGGCCATCAATTTTGAAAGATTGTATAGAGTTTGCCAAAGGATGCCAAGAGTGTCAAAAGCATGCTGGAATACAACATGTACCTGCAAATGAATTGCATGCCATAGTGAAACCTTGGCCATTCAGAGGTTGGGCTCTGGATATAATTGGAGAAATAAAGCCAACATCATCAAAAGGTCATAAGTATATTTTGGTAGGAATTGATTATTTTACCAAATGGGTTGAAGCAATACCTTTAACTAATGTTGATCAAGAAGCAGTAATACGGTTTATCCAAAATCATATTATTTATAGGTTTGGAATTGCAGAAACCATAACTACAGATCAGGGTTCTGTTTTCACTGGTCGAAAAATGGTGGAATTTGCTTCTGAAATTGGTTTTAAGTTATTAACTTCGACACCATATTATGCACAAGCCAATGGTCAAGTGGAAGCTGCCAACAAGATCATTATTAACTTGATTAAAAAGCATGTTGGGAAAAAACCCAGAAATTGGCATAACACTTTGGATCAAGTTTTATGGGCTTGTAGAAATTCACCCAAAGAATCTATCAATGCTACTCCATACAGGTTAACCTTTGGACACGATGCAGTATTGCCTGTCGAAATCTGTTTACAATCAACAAGAATTCAAAGACAGTATGAAATTCCTTTTGATCATTATTGGAATATGATGCTTGATGAGTTAGTTGATTTAGACGAGAAAAGGTTATTAGCTTTGGAAATGCTTATTCGACAGAAGGAAAGAGTAGCTAAAGCTTATAACAAAAAGGTTAAGTTAAAAACCTTTAATTCAGGTGATTTAGTTTGGAAAGTATTGTTACCTATGGATAAAAAAGATAGAGTTTTGGGTAAATGGTCACCCAGTTGGGAAGGTCCACTTCGCATATTGCAATGTTTTTCTAATGGGGCATACGAAGTCGAAGAATTGGGTGACGAAAATATAATCTTCAAAATAAATGGCAAGTATTTAAAACAATATAAGCCAACGTTAAACGAAGTTAGAATCGAGCAAGGATAAAACCATAAATTGGTTCAAAATGGTAATGTATTCGATCAAAATAATTACATAGCCATTAAAAGAAATCCTACACTATTACAAGTTACTAAAGGCTTTGAAGAGAATGCTTGAGCCTGTAGAGAATTTTGGTGCCCACAGCAATGGAAGAATCCAGAAAGCTTAACTCTTTATCCAGTTGAGCAATAGTGGCTTGATGTTTTTGAGCATCTTCAAAATGTTGAAGAGCCTCTGTAGCTGCCTTTTCAATCTTCGACTTAGGGGTCTCCATCCTTTGTTGCACCAAACCTTTTTGGTATTTAGCATTTGCCAGTTTTGTTTGGAGAATTCTTATCTCTTCATCATAGTGCTGAATTTTTGAATTCCAGTTAGCAAGTTCTTGCTCATCCTTCGTTATTTGAACTTCCAATTCATCAATGGGGGTTTGAGAAACTTTGAAGGCATTAATTTTCTCTTGATGAAGTACAGCCTCTTGGTTTTTCAACATAGAAGTTTCAGAGCGTTTACTGATGTGAAGTGCGAAAGTTTCAAAGACTGGCAAAAATTCAATCAAGAAAGCGAAAAGTTTCGCATTAGGCTCTGATTGCAGCAATTTTTGAGCGATGTCCTTAATTGCAAAGCTTTCTGATGGGTTTTCTTCAATCTTAGTAAAGAGATTGCCTTCCAAGACCTTAGCTTTTAATTGCTGAAGCAATTCTTCAGTAGACTCTTGAGTAACAGAGGTCAAGGAAGTAGTCGAAGCACTGGAAACCATGGCAGGGGAAGAAGAAGAAAGGCTCAGCAAGTGTTTAAGAGCAGCCAAAGGATTTGTCGCCTTCATTAGCGAAAATTCATGGTCACTCATAGCACTACTAGTTGATTCCTTGGTAGAAGCTTGTTCTTGAGCCTCAATTTCGATCGTTTCTTTGCTTGAAGCCTTAGCGCCTGCCACATCTGGTGTTTGCTCGTTGGTTTGCTCAGGTTCTATTTCGACATTCGCATTAGTGGCAATGTTTGTTCCTTCAACGTCAACAACCATAGGAGAATTTTGGGTAGTTGGAATTATTGTGGAAATCTCCATAGGCGTTGATGGTGCAGGTAAAATTTGTTCAGTCAAAAGAACATTTGGGGCAGCTACAGATTCGACAACAGGAATTTCGACTATTGTGTGAAGTCTTTTAGGAGGAGGTCCCTGAGATTGCTCTTGTGGTTCTTTGATCACAATCCCTTTAGCCCTTGCTTGGGATTCGGGTTGCATTCGTTTCCTTGACCGATGGATAAGAGGCATGTTATCATCATCACTATCAGTATCCTGCGAAAGAGAAACATGAGTTTAACACATAATCAAGTGTTAAAAGAGTCGAAGAAATTTGAAACAAAAATGAAGATATATTTGTTACCTCAGAACTGGAAACAAGTAGGCTTTGCCCTATTGCAAGAGAACTTGTTACTCCAGGTTTCTTCTGAAAGAGGAAAAAGAAATAAAGGTGATGAAATATGGTCGAATTTTCTACTTTAAAGGTCTAGTCAATTAACAAAGATATACCTCTATTTGGGGTAAGCTGGAAGTAGATTTGACCACAAGTTTCTTCTTTGTTTTGGGTGGTGTCCTTGCTGTTGGCTTGTTTTGCTTTGGTGCTGCTTTAGTAAGCTTCTTCTGTGAAACAGCAGCTGTTCATAATGCAAAGATTTTATCAGGTAAATGGTTTTAAATTTTAACTAATAAAGAAGTATGTTTCCAATTATTTGAGGATACCTGGGGGTTTGTTCTTCTCAGCAATTTGAGAAGGAAAAGCTGAATACAAAATTTTCGAAACTTCTGCATCAGTTTTTCCTTTAAGAGCTTTAGTATAATATCCACCCCACCAATCTTGGAATGCCTTCGTACAAGAAAAGTTGGGTTGAAATTTAGCAGGTTCAAAGAGAAAATCTTTGAAATGAAAATTCTTGAAGATTTGCTGATAAGCTTGCTCTGTCTCTGGAGTGTTGAACTCTCTCCTGTGCAAACAGACCGGGGCCGGTCGAAGTTGGCATAGCCCAAATTGCCACGAAAAGTAGCTGGGAAAATATCTGCTAATACCAAGATTGTTTTTGTTATTGCTTGGGGAGAGCCTTATTGAAAGAAGAGAGGGCGAAAGATAAGCTTGCCAGATTTGGTTTATTTCTTCAGCATTTTCTGTTGATTTAGAGGGAAATTCGTTGATGAACCAAGATGGTCCAAAAGTGCATTTGACAAAAGGCGCCATAGCATCAACGAAAGTAGTGCACTTGTTGAAGATGTCGAAGTACATGGAAAACGCTTCTTCGTAAGACAAGTCTTTCTCCCTATTCCTTAATTGTGCTAGTCGAACTCCTTCTGTTCTTCTAGTTGGTAAGGTTGGTCGAATTTCCTTGGGAATGAACAAGTTCAGCCTTGACTCAAAAGTGGCTAAGAGCCAAAGTTGCATAAGCCACATAGGACCAGCAATGAGCAGTTTGTCAGTGGGTTCGCCTTCTTTCAATTCGAGGGCAGCACCATCAAGATGCTGATAGAGATTTCCTAGAACCAATTTCGCTAAATTGATTTTCTTGGCCTTATGGAGTTGAATGGCCAAAGGAACGAAAACTTTTGCTACTTGGAGAGAACGGGAGCAAAAGACAAAGCACGACAACCACAGGGTAAGAAAAGCTATATGTTCTAGATCAGATACTTCAGCATTCTCAGTATCATGATGATCAGCAATATAAGCACTAAAGGTAGGGTTGTTAAATGAGAAGCCATAGTCGTTGGTGGCCAGTTTAGGGTCAAAGGTTTCACCCAATGGTTTCAGGCCAGTAATGGCAGCCACATCCAACAAAGTGGGAGCTAACATGCCACACTTCAGATGGAGACTATGAGTAGATATATCCCAGAACTGCAATGCTGCTAGAATCATAGTGCTGTCGTATTTGGGTCCATATTTCGACAGTTGGATAATGTCGAAAATCCCTTGTTCTTGCCAAATGGTTTCCTTTTGTTTTTGAACTTTGTCAAGCCATGCGATGTAATCACTTTGTTCTACCTTAGGAGCAGATCTAAATACTCTGTTGGGGTTTTTCAGAAATTCCAAATGAAAAGGAGTTTCTTCAAAAATTCTGGGTTGAAGTTTGCGATGACTAGGAAAAATCGCTTTAACTTCTTCGCTTTCTATGGGGTCAGGAAGAGGACCTAAATAAGCATGGGTAAAAGGTTTACCAGATGGAATGAGTATCTGATTAAAACAAGTTAGTGAAGGTTCTTCAACGAAGCCTTCAAAGCCATGCACAGCAACTGTTTGTTTTTGAGTTTGAGCGCTGGAAGAAGCCATCTGTTGTAAATAATGAACAAAGAGGGTTGTGTTCTTAGTGGAGATGTCGAAACGATGAAAAAGTTTGAAGCTTTAGTGAAGAGGCAAGGTTAGCTGAGAAATTTCAGAGTTTAAGGTTCAAAGGGAGCGTAAAAATGAAGAAGATGAAGTGAAACGTATTTATACGTTAGAGGTGCAACGGTTACACAGTTACGACGCTTCGCACGTTTGAGGTTCTGAAAAGACGTGGTCTACCAACCAAATGACGTGGCCCAATGAAATGGTTCGCTTTATCTGCGTAAGGTCATGATTATTTTTGCCTATCACCATTTAATGTAAAGTTGTTGGAGGTGACGTTTCGAAATCTTCAAAAATATTCTTTTTCTTCCTTAAACATTGTCGAAAAAGCTATTTTTGGGGGGCAATTTGTTAGCCTAGAATTTCGACAAGGCTTTTGAGTGGTTAGTTAATAAGGTTTGACTTTTCATTAAAGAACATTCATAATGCCTTCAGAGAGAATAAGTGACATTTATGTCATCTCAGCATGTTTTCGACAGAAGAGGTCTTCACCATTTCGACAGAGAAGAGTTTTCGACAGGACAGTGTATTCAAGACTTCGTCAAGCAGTTATTAGCAGACAGTTGTGTCGAATTTCAAGACTACGGTTAATTCAACGTGGGCAGTTATGTGGCGTCGAACGTGGCACGAAGTCCATCATTGGTTAATGAGACGTAGCCACGTGTCCATAGCAGTTTACATTTCAGTCATTATTTTCTGTATAAATAGTGGTTTTCACGTAGAAATCAAGGGTGCCAAATTATTATACCAAACACACAGTTCTGAAACTCTAACTTCCAAGTTACAGCGAAAACAGAGTAAAAGAATCATTGTACCACGTATGTGAATTTGTGCACCTTTCTCTTTACATTTAATGCAATTTATTGTTTTCAATACAAGTCATTTTATATTTCTGCGTTCCATTTTACTACTTCTTTTTCTTTGATTTACATGTTCATGGTGAATTGTCTCCTTTTCAATACCACTAGGCTACCACATGATTTGTGTTTCTAAACACAACTACAAATATATATTACCCTATTATTCTCTTCTTCTTCTTCCTCCAGATCTGGAACCAGATCTGTTTCTTCTTCTCCCTTCAATTTCGATCTTGAGTTCTCTCAATTTTCATAGTCACTCATCGTTTCCATTGTGTCTCTGTTTGGGCGCAGGTTTGTATCAAATTGTTTTTCATGGATCCAATTTCTTTTTCCCCTTATTTGTATTCGTTTTCCCTGCATCTGATGTGTTTTTCTTTTAGCTTGCAATGAGTCGTTCTCCGAGCCAGCAATGTGGGCATTCTTTCCATTTCACATTGGGAATTAAATTTGAACAGTATGATGTTGAATCCGTCCCAGATGCAGTTGGTTTCTTTTTTAACTTTTTGATTTCCTTTTATTGATTAACTGGTTTTTGCCCTCATATGACTTAATGTTTTTATCATTTGTAGCTGGAGGTTAGGTTGCCTTCATTGTTCTCTACGCAACATAGGCACCAGATCCCAGATTCTGTTAGATTATTTGATGCCCGTGTGTTATACCCTAATTTTGTCCGCTTCCTTTTTTACCTTTTACTACTGGTTTAATTTATTCGTCTAGTTTGCCACTAGTCTTTTTGGTTTAATTGGGTCGGCACCTTTTATTTGGGCCTAAGTCTAGTAATTTATTTAGTTGGGCCTATATTTGCGTAATTGGGCATACTTATGCAAGTTGCGCTTGTGTTTATGTGATTGTTTAGTCTTTTTGTTTAGGTTGGGCCCAATTCATTCTTTTTACCATTCTCTAATTGAATCAAAAACAATAAAAAGTTGCTGCCCATTTATATTACAAAATTGTCCAACGGTCAATATCATCATATCACAACGGTCAAGTCATTACGCCACGACAGTCAAAACCATTTCGATCGCATAAATATGCAACATGAATGCAGAATGTGACTCGACTCAGGGCCACCGCCCTATAATGCATGTGGTACCATAAATCAAGCCCGTAAATAGGGGTATCAACATCGCAACATCGTCGTCGTGGTTTGAGCATAGCTCCATCGTAAAAATATGCTATGCGTGCGACGCTATGTAAATGCACAAACAAATAACAACGGTTACATAGCAACGCAACAACATCGGAAAGCAACATTGGCCGTAGGCCTACAACACATCACCTGCCAATGAATAGAGGCAAATTCGTCTTCGTACAACCTTCGTCGTCAACAATTTACAACTTAGCAATTTTCAACATTTTGGCAACATCGCAATATTTTAGCAACTTTCAACAATAGCAAACAACGGCAACAGCAACAGCAGCACTGCGACCACAGCAACAATAGCGACAACGGCAGCAGCAACAATGGCAACAACGGCAACAGCAACAGCAACAGCAACACTGCAACCACAGCAACAATGGCAACAACGGCAGCAGCAACAATGGCAACAACAACACAGCAACAGCAGCACCGCAACAGCAGCACAGCAATAGCAACACAGCAACAGCAGCACAGCAACAGCAACACAGCACAGCAACAGCAGCAGCAACACAGCACAGCAACACAGCACAGCCACACAGCACAGCAACACAACACAGCAACCAGGGTGTGGCGCCTAGGGGCAGGGCGCCAACACCAGCAACACAGGAATAGGGTGTGGCGCCTAGGGACAGGGCGCCAAACCAGCAACAATAAAATAGAGCATGGCGCCTAGGGACAGGGCGCCATCATCGGCCACACAGAAATAGGGTGTGGCGCCTGGGGGCAGGGCGCCAACACCAACAGCACAGAAATAGGGTGTGGCGCCTAGGGACAGGGCGCCAACACCAACAACACAGAATTAGGGCATGGCGCCTAGGGATAGGGCGCCATCATCCGCAGGCAACAAAACATAAGTCATAGGGCGTCTAGGGCGCCAGATTCACCAACGCAACAGGGACTGGGCGCCTAGGGCACCAACTTCAGCAACGTCAATAGGCACTGGGCGCCTAGGGCGCCAGTTTCAGCAACAGGGAACAACACTGGGCGCCTAGGGAGCCTTTCTCAGCAACACAGAAATAACACTGGGCGCCTAGGGCGCCACTTTCAGCAACGTCAAAAACAGCATTGGGCGCCTAGGGCGCCACTTCCAGCAACAACCAAAAACAGAAAAACAGTGACAGGCAGGAACATGCACAAGGCGCCAAGGGCGCCAGATTCAGCAACAACGAAACGCAGAGACAGTGACTGGGCGCCTAGGGCGCCACTTTCAGCATATCAATTCGAATTCTCATGATCATCGCAAAATACAAGAATAATTCTAGGGCATAGGAATATCAATCACACAAACATAATTATTCAACAAGGCATCCAATACATATATGATCATACATATGACAAATCATCAAACCCTAACCCCCACATATAGTAATTCATATATCCCATATCCCATTATAAGGCTTGAATCCCACCCTTACCTTAGCCTTAAAAGATCACGAATCCTAGCCTTTGAAGATCACGAAACCCTAGCCTCCTCTCTCCTCTTGGCGCCGCTCTCTCCTTATTCTCTCCTCTTGGCCGTCGCTCTCTCCCTCTTCTCTTCTCTCTAATTCTATTTTTTTTTGTTCTTTCTAAATGAGCCAAACCCCAAAATACCTCTTATTTATACTTATTTAATTTTATGGGCTTTTCTATAGCTTATGCGAATTACATCATGGGGCCTCACTTAACACTTCTCATTTTACTACTCCCAACCCTAACAATAGGCCCACATATACTAGCATTATTATTATTCTATTATTTTTCCACCAATTAAATTCCCAAACAATTCAATTAAATAATTAATTAAATTTTGGGGCGTTACAAGATGGGTCAAACATTTGCATTAATAAAATAAGTTTCTTTCAGTTCTGCGTCAAACAGAAACTTACAATTTCCCCGGCGTAACACGAAATCATACATTTGCATTTCATGCACATCCATTTGTTCATTCATGTACTTACGTAAAAAAAATAATAATAAAAGGGGCAAGCTGGTTCATCAACATCGCTACCGGACTCGTTCACAAGCAAGAAAAATGGCCGAAGAGGATATTCAGGCTCTGAAAGAAGACATTGCAAAGCTGAAGGATCAAATGAGCGAGATGATGGTATTGAAAGATCAAATGACCGAGATGATGGCGCTGAAAGATCAAATGTATGAATTCGTGAAACTCCTCGAGAGAAGAAATGCAAATGAAAGTGCTTCGGCAGGGAATACTGCGAACAATGCTTCGAACCTTCCTCCTCCTCCCAGCTCCGAGACTCCACACACCGCTGGAGTGAACATCCAGAGATACCAATGGCCCCCTTACGGTCTCCCAGCTGGTTACGCTCCTCCTACCATGGAAGCCAATCCAGAGGAAGGACCTTCGGGAGTCACAGGTCATTCCACAGGGTTATACTTCGTCACCAGTAGTAATTCATCATGCTCCTACGCCGAAATCCACTGCAGTGCTAATGGTTCCTTCCCACTACAACATGAGAGGGCCCTCTCATAACTACTCAATGGAGGACTCTCAGCCCGAGGACAAATATCAGATGTTAGAAGAGCGCCTGAGAGCAATAGAAGGATTCAACGTTGGGGCAAGGGATGCATATGATCTATGTCTCCTCCCTGATGTGATTATCCCACCCAAGTTCAAAGTGCCTCACTTTGACAAATACAGATAAGTAACTTGTCCTGCTTGCCATCTGACTATGTATTGTTGAAAAATGGCCGCATTTGCACACGACGACAAGCTGCTCGTCCATTACTTTCAGGACAGCTTGACTGGGGCAGCCTCAAGCTGGTACATGCAGTTGGAACGCACCCACATTCGATGTTGGAAAGATCTGGCTGATGCTTTCTTAAAGCAGTACAAATACAACATCGATATGGCTCCCGATAGAGCACAGTTGCAGAATATGGTGAAAAGAAACAAAGAATCATTCAAGGAGTATGCCCAGCATTGGAGAGGGTCGGCAGCGCAGGTAGTCCCGCCTCTACTAGAGAAAGAGATGGTATCCATGTTCATAGATACGCTGCAACCACCCCTCTATGACAGATTAATTGGGAGTGTATCCTCTAACTTCTCTGACATGATCACCATAGGGGAAAGGTTGGAAAACGGAATGAGGAATGGGAAAATTTCTTACGGTTCGGCCGAAACCAATAACCCAAAGAAGCACTTCGCAGGATTTGTTAGAAATAATGAAGGGGAAACCAATTCCATAACAGGACCTTCGAAAGCCTCTTACACTTCCAAAAACCATCCTCAAGCCTTGCACTTCTCTACCCAAACCACTAAACGCCATAAGCCACCAAACTACCCAGAAAAGAGACATGTACAGCTTGATCCAATTCTGGTATCCTACTCAGATCTGTTCGATCACCTCACTAGTCACAACCTAATCTCCCCCCGCCCGATGAGGCCCATTGAACCTCCCTTCTCGAGAGGCTATGACCCGATCGCCACTTGCGAATTTCACGCAGGCGCAATCGGGCATTCAGTAGAAAACTGCAAGGCACTGAAACATGTGATTCAGGATCTGATCGAATCCAAATGGTTGAGCTTCAATGAGGATGCTCCGAATGGAGGCGCTAACCCTTTGCCAGGGGCATGAGAAGTCATCCGTCAATGCTTTTGAAGGCGATCAAAGGGCTAAAAAAACAGCATCATCAACCTTGTGCACCTTTGTCCTTCAACTGAAGCACTTATGAATTAGGAGATTGTTGATTTTCTTGTGATTTTCAGTTCAAAGCAATGTTACGTAATGCAAATCCTATAGCTCCACCCAAAGCCTTAGGACATTTCAATAAGGGCACACATGTTTCTTTTCGGTATCAATATTAATAAAATAGCATTTTGAATTCTCCAATAAATTCCTTTTTACTCATTTGCTCGCTTTATTTTGCTTTTGTCCTTCTTCAATTTCTACTAATGCAGATTTAAGTAACTTGTCCTTGAAAATAACAACGTCGGCAACTCATGTCATAACTTTGATCACCCCATTAATCAAACCAAGGAAGATGTTGAAGATAACTGGGTCTAGAGGTAATAAGAGTAATGGAACAAAAGGATAAAGTGACCCAGCCTCGCGTGGAATCAAACGAAATGATTAACTTGGGCACAGAAGAAGATAAAAAGGTGTTAAATAAACATCACACCCAAAGGATAGCAAATCAAGAAAGTTCCCTTACATCACCTTGTCCGACATAAAACGCCCACTGGTGTAACAAATCTGTGATTATCGAGAAATTTGGTCTGTCGGTACGGCTTTCCTAAAAAGATCATCACGGACAATGGTGAAAGGGTCGTGTAAAGAATCCAAGTCGAGCATCATGATCCTTTCCCATACCGCCCAAAAAAAAACAAATGGGCCAGCTGCGACAAAAAACAAAGAATATCAGGGATGATAGTGACACTTCACCTTACATGGAGATCAGATCTCGTTCATACTTCAACAGGGGCAACCCCATGCGATGGGAGTAGTACTTCCATTAAACCTCACCAAACAAAAGAATGGTTGTCTTATGTCATACCAGAAAAGAACAAAGAAAGCTTAACGGAAGAAGGTTTGCCCTCAACAATTTTAAGGAGTCTTGGTGCCCAAGAAAGTCATACCCAAAAGGATTCCCGCGGGAGATGGGCCTCGAACTATAAAGGTCCTTACGTGGTAAAGAAATCATTCTCTGGAAGAGTCCTAATCCTCACAAAAATGGATGGAGAAGACCTCCCACTCCCGGTGAACTCTGCCTAAAAAAGGAGTATAGAAAAATGAGAAAGATGAGCCAAGCAAAAATAAGCTCGCTAGGTTGAAAACCCGGAAGGGCGGTCTAGGCAAAAGTTAGAGCGCCCCGGTGAATTGAAAATCCAAAAGGGGCAATCCAGGCAAAAATTAAGGTCAGGAAGTTGGACTAAACAAACATTGTGGCGATCAACACTTCCAAAAGTCGGATGATGAGTGATCAAGGTCGTGAACATGGGTGGTCGGCACCGTTACTTCAAGGACACTAACTACCGAGAAGTCTGCTTAGTGTTTCAACTTTCCTATTCTTTCGATGAAATTCCTCACGTAATCGTAAGTCGGTGCCTTCTGCACATTTGGCCTCCAATGTCAATATCAAACACTTTTCCTTCTTTTTACTTCTGTCTTATTTTTGAAATGATGTTTTGTGATAATTGATACTGGATTGTGAAACGTGTGGCATAATCAAAAGCATTACAATCATTACGAAATTTCCGAAAATCACAGAAGAGATATAGTCTTTCATTAAAATACCTATAAGGAAGAAAGGAACCGCGGGAATAGAGCAATAAATGCGCGATCGTCTCAAATGATAAGTCCCAGTCGTGCGCAATTGACTTAGCAGTACGAATGCACTTGATAGCCTCGTAACCCCATGCCGGAAGTCCTGCGAGTTGAAGGACCAGCAAAAAGAAAGGCCCAAATAGAAAAGCAAAAAAAGAGACAAAAAAAGAGCAAAAAAGAAAAGACAAATGAAAAATCATCCACATTGCATTCATTACCCCCACCAAGGCGTAAATCACACAACCATGCATTTCATCGTAGCACCTGCATCTAAGCAGTATAATTGCATTCATATCCTATCTGCATCCGCATACAACCGTTTGTCAACTTTCTCATCCCATCCCGTCAAGTTCAACACCCATGGTATACCCAATTCATCCATCATCCCACCAGATACCAATCATCACACGTTAGTCACATGTGTAACATTGTTTGCCTCGATAGACGTGGCAAGTGCCGGTCTCATCGCATGCCAAAGTTTTTTACATCACTAATCATATCATTATACCATGTATTCGCGTGTTCTCCTTTATCCACCATGGCATTCGCATCAAAGTATTACATTTGCGTCACATTCGCACATTGCATTTCATACACTCATTACATGCTAAGAAAAAAGGAAAAAGCAAAAAGAAGAAAAATCGGGCACAATCACAGTCATATTCACATACGTTGTTCCACCAACTTCAACTCACATCATCTGCCACGTTTCATTCATTCCATCGGACACCTACCATTTCACATACTGCACGCATGCATCATTCATCGCATTTTTAGATATGCCAAATATAGATAGCTTTTCCCTTCTCAGGTAAATGCATTCATTAGGTATGTCCTAGGCAAGTACGCCATGTGTCAATCCCAATAGTTTGTTCCCTCAAAGTCAGTGCTCCAAGCACTGGTCTCATATCACAATTCAAAGAGGGGCAGCTGTTATACCCTAATTTTGTCCGCTTCCTTTTTTACCTTTTACTACTCGTTTAATTTATTCGTCTAGTTTGCCACTAGTCTTTTTGGTTTAATTGGGTCAGCACATTTTATTTGGGCCTAAGTCTAGTAATTTATTTAGTTGGGCCTATATTTGCGTAATTGGGCATGCTTATGCAACTTGCGCTTGTGTTTATGTGATTGTTTAGTCTTTTTGTTTAGGTTGGGCCCAATTCATTCTTTTTACCATTCTCTAATTGAATCAAAAACCATAAAAGGTTGCTGCCCATTTATATTACAAAATTGTCCAAAACTCAAAAAAAGTACAAAAACCAATAATCCAAAAAAAACAAATTAGGGAAAAGAAAAATAAAACAAAAATACAAAAAACCAGAAAAAATGTAAAATCAAAAGGAGAGGGGCGCAGCATGCTGGCTGCTTGCCCTAGGGCTGTCCTTTTGATCCCTTTTTCCTCCCCCTTGTCCTTCCTTTGGCTGTCCTTGGCACCCTAAATTTGCCCCAGCTATTGTCCTTTTGATTCCTCCCCAATTGCTGTCCTTTTTTCTGCCCTAATTGTTGACTGTCATTTTTTTTCCTTTGAATTTTGATGCTGTCCTTTTACCCTAAATCCTCCTCAACCCTACACCACAGCAACACTATAAATACCAAACAGTAGCACAATCAAGAGGCAGAGACAATCAACCAATTTGACAGCAAAATAGACAGAAAAATATCCCAAACACAGTCACACACAGTCATAAGATAGGCATACAGTGACTGAAAAGCACTCAAATCCACAAAAAAACACAGAGAAATCCAAACGAAATTTAGAGTCAAAATTAGGATTTCATTTTGAAACCCTAATTACTAAGGTTCAGAAAGGCTAAAAGGGCAGTAGCTGAAGCACTGGGGAGTGAGCGAGGGTTCTGTTTCTAAAAATTTGGCACTTAGGTCAGTCTCAAATCTTTTTTTGCTGCTCAGTTTACATGTATGTTATGATTTGAAATTATCTTTGCTTGAAGGAATGTCAACAAATTTTTTCTTCTGTCCCTTTTAAATTTTTTTTTAAAACCGAATGCAAGGGTGGGGGGATTGAGAGACAGTGAGATAAAAAAGAAAGAAAGAGGGGAGGGATTTTACCTCCGGCCGCCGCTTGCGGTGACCACCACCGCAGCCTCGCCGTGTGCCATCATCAAACACCATACTCCTCTCTCACTGCCCCCCGTTCGCAACCACCACATCCTAAAGCCACCCATGGTCACCACCACTGGTCTCCTCCTCTCCTCACCACCACATCGTCGTCACACATCACCGTAACCATCGGTTCAACCCCAAACCACCAAACCGTAGCCCAAACGCCGCCATCCACAACCGCGAACCTACAACCCCCACCATGGTCAACCCAGAACCACCTCAGCTACCCCAAATAACCACTGTCGCCACCACCCTTCCACCTCCATGAACCATCGGACCTCACTCTCCCTTCGCAACAACCACCTAACGCCAACGGGACCGTACCACCACCACCGCCGAACCAACGTGTCACCATACACCACCAACCCACCGTAAACCATCAAATCGCCCACATCGAACCCAGCCACCAACGTCGCAACCACCGTCGAACCCAACACCACCGCCTCGCACCAAACACCCCCCCACAGTGGCCGGCGTTCGCAAGTTTTCCCTCTCCCCATTTCTTTTGCTGTCAACGTTAAAGGAGAGAGATTCGGACGGTGAGGAGAAGAGGAAGGGAGACGACGAGGGGGTGTAGGGGACGGCAGTGAGGAGAAGAGATCAAGTGTTAGAGAAGGAGAGGAGAGAACGACGGAGAGGATGAAAAACGAAATTAGGTTTGAGGGAGAGAGGGCGCAGCGGCGCTGAGAGATGGAGAGATTAGGAATTAGGGTTTTGTTCTGATTATTGTTAGTTTTATATAGTCTAGGCTTTGTCCTATTTTAATTTTTTTTACTCAGATTGCTCCCTGTAGAGCCCCAGCACTCCTTCAAACCCCCAGTGGTCCTTCAACACAGATCACACAGTCCTAAAACCCTTATATTAAAAAATACCAACCAACAAACATTTTCTACCCAAGAACTACGTGCGATTTGATTCTCTACCAGGAGATACGTAGGACCAGGGGGCGGCCGACCTCTGTCAATTGCACTAATAAAAAACCTTTTTTATTCTTTTCCTAAATAATCATTTTCTTAAATAAAATATCAATTTTCTTCTTTCTTTTTAACTCCCAATAAAAGGGTAAAAATAAACTTTTTCAAAATTAATATTCTTTCCTACAACTAATTAGCAGGTAACCTTCCTTAGGAAGGATGTCGTGGGGTGCTAATACCTTCCCCACGCATAACCGACTCCCGAACCCTTATCTGGTCTCAAGGACCCTTATCCATTCCAAAAGGGATTTTCCAATGTTTGCCCTTAAACTAAACTTTGGTGGCGGCTTCATTTTTGAACCTTCGAGGAATCCTCGCCCGGATTTTTCGGTCGCTACACCGTGGAAACGAGTTTGAGGTTGCAGTTGTGCGTCGCTCCGGTGATGTTTTTTTCCAGCAGGGTTGGCGTCAGGTTGGTCGTTGCTTGGGTCTCCACGATGGGGGTTGGTTGGGTCAAGATGGTTTATGTCACTATAGATCGTTTCTTCATTGAGGTCCGAGATGGGCTCATGAATCCTCCATTTTTTACTGGTCAACCCAGGGTTTTGCGTCTTCATGAGGAACCCAGGCTGGTTCATGAGACAGAGCATGTGATTAACGTTGTTGACCCATCCCTCTATAGAAGATGAAATCAATTTCATCTTGAACGAAAATGAAATTTAATGGAAGATTGTAATCGTTTCTGGGTAAATGAAAACTTGAACGAGAGATTAAAAAAATTGTTTTTGGGTAAATTAAAATCGTTTCTGGGTAAATGAAATTTAATTGAAGAAGAAGAAGAAACAGATCTGGTTCCAGATCTGGAGGAAGAAGAAGAAGAGAATAATAGTGTAATATATATTTGTAGTTGTGTTTAGAAACACAAATCATGTGGTAGCCTAATGGTAATTGGACTCCCAACCACCACCAGGTCACGGGTTCAACACCCATCCAAGGCAAAAACTTTGAATTTTTAATTAACACACAATATTCCACTTAGCCAAGCCAGTGCCACGTGGCAGCCATCCATTGGTTGCTGACGTGGCAGTGGTGACATAGGAGCTGACGTGGCATGTTAGTGCCACGTGTCACAGAGGCCCAATAATATGGTGACACGTGGCACTGACGTCATCACAGTTAATATTTAACAGAAAAGTTAACAGCAGGGGGTAACTGGAAACAGTTACATTTAGCAGGGTTTGTTTTAAAACTTTTTTTTTGCAGGAGGGTAAATGCATAACAGTGATATTTGCAGGGGGGTAAGTGATATTTATTTTACTAATTCAAGCCCCACTCCCCCCCCCCCCCAACAACACACATACAAAGCATTTTGTCTTTACATTCAAATGTTAATGCTAGAATAAAGGTAAATCCAAAGGGTATTGCATACACATTAAGATTTGGATTTCATCCAAAACTTAAGATTATAGAAACTTTGAGTCTACCAATGGAGTGCCATGTAGGTTACATGAATGCTTCGATCAAACATCCATTTTTAAGGAGATATAACATTGGATTGTGATAGCACTGAGAAATGCAAACATCAAGAGTGACATCATATTTATCCAGAAACCATTCATTTCCATCTCTTGAATGAAATCATCTATCTAGAAACCAAGTGATAGTGAACTAAACAACAACTAGAAACCACATAGAGAAATCAAAGATAAAACTACATTCAGAAGTGTTGCCCAATCAGCGCCAGCACTTATAAAGCTTGGAAAGTCAAATTTCTTTATTGTCTGAAAAGTAAGTATTTGAAGACACCACACACACACCCATAAGAATTTTAATTTGAATTACACACTTTGTCACACAATTACTGGAATACACAACAAGTTTATTGAAAACGCAAACTAAATATTTTGGATTTATAACAAAAACTTTTATCACAGTAAGTGCCAAAATCTGATATGAATACATTCAACAATAGTACTCAAACATGAGCACCCCAAATCAATACCCAAAATCCAGCAATTGCAAGAGTAAACACACACATGGCAGTTAGTAAATAAGAAATACTCACTCCTCTGCACATTGGTTCGTTCTTTACACGATTCTTTGAAATCTGAAGGCAGAGAGTCCCCTGCAAAACCAAATTCCAAAACAGATTTCTTCAAGTTAGCCTTTACCATCCATATACAAAAGTTTCCTTACAACATTATTCAAAATCACAATATCTACAGTTACCTGTAAGTCCATGAATACTACCTTTTTGCGCAATCGACTTTTCCTAGCAGCCTCTCGATTATGAGAAAGGCATCTAAGCACCTACACATATGTCAGAGACAAATAAAGAACTCAAAATCACTCATGTTTGATCCTACATCCATAAAATCATTAATGGTCATAGTGCATTTTTGTTTTTATCAACATTAAATCATAACACTTCAAACTCAATTAGACAATGTTTCAAATACCTTACTAACATCTTTATGTCTAGTTTCTTGAACAGCTCCAGAAGGCTCCCTTGGTTCATGAGGAACATATTCAGCCTGCAAAATTCAAAATCAAGAAACTGTTATAATCATGTTTCTAAAGAAACAAAAACAAAAAACAATCATAGTTGCTCACCTTGTTAAGTTGTTCTCCATGTCAGTATTCACCAGAAACATTGAGGAAGCAACTGAATTCAAGCCACCTTCAACTTTAAAGTTGTCACTTGTCACTCCACATGCCAACTTGTTGTAATGGCTCGTATATGACCATTAATTTTCTTTTATCTCTCACAGAGTCCAAATGAAAAAACTAGGTTCTTCTTCCTAATAATAATATTGAAACACAAAAACATTAATTTGATGTTACCACCAAACAAAAGACTTGTGGCATGATGTTAAATTGATCACGCTATAAAAAGGCTCAAAGCTCGAATCTGAAAAAGAGTTATAAGCTAATAGTTGTCTCCTAATACTAATTTAGTGTCTTACTAGGATTTACTCCAATAAGAAAGAGTTCAACTTCAATTAGTCAAAAGAAACTCAATTCTGCAATATACATCTAGTAGCTCTATGTTCCTCATTGGATAGCCTCAGTTCTGCAATCAAACTTTCTTTCACCTAAAGAAAATATATGTCAATGTCGTAGTCAAAACATGATTTAGTATAAGGAACTAGATTCACTGAATCACCATTATAAGGAGCTTACTCTAATGCTGCCAAAGCAGTTATATAACTGCTATACGGTAAAAATTAGAGGAAATCTAAAAAAAAGGCTTTAAAAACAAGAACATCAGATACAATACCCGTCAAGCATCATCTTGTGTGCCAATGGAAAGAAATTGCATATTATGATCTTGATGCACAATGGCTCTTTCAAAATTATCTAATACATTTTTAGTACATCATTCCTTTTGATTTTTAAAATCAAATAACTGCCATCAACAATCAACAATCAATTGTGAAGAAAAAAAAACAATCCATAATCAACAATCATTTAAGGTTTGTCCTTCACCATTATGATATTTTATCAAACAGAACATGCGCAGAATCCTCAATGTTTTTACTGTCAAATACCTGTAGAAGCGAATCACAAAAAAAAAGTAAGAGACGAAGAAACCCTTATTTTTATTTCTATAAAATCAACTGTAATTTTTCTATGGACAACAACCCACTTCAATAATGCAAAATCAAAGGTACAAATCAGTAATCCACACTCAAGCACTTTATCACAAATAAGCAAGAACAACACGAAATTAACTCAATCAGCAAGAACAACACAATCAGTAAGAACTCATGTTGTTTCACACAATCAGCAAGAACTCACGCTTCAAAGAAAACCCTAGAAAGTAGAAAGAGGCAAACCTAATGAAATGCAAATCAAGAACGGTTGCTGATTTAAGGGTGACGCTGATGCTGAGTTGAGAAGAACGGCGACAATATTGAGTTCGTTGACAGCGAGACGCTACGACGAGCAACGCAACAGAGACGACGAGCAAGGCGACAACGAGCAAGCGATGACATCGAGCAAACAACGGTGACGGCGACGATGTTGATCTTCAGCGTTCTTCTCCTTTCTTTCTCTTCAACGTTTTTGATTTAATTTTGGGTTTCGCGAGGAAGAGGGCTGAGAACGAGAGAATTGAGAACGATGAACGAGGGAGTTTGTGTTTTCGATTTGTGAGGCTAGGGTTTCGGTATTGAGAACGAGAGAGTTGAGAACGATGAACGACGATGAACGACGAATGACGACGAATATGCAAGAGATCTTCAGAGAGTGAGAGTTCAGAGAGTGAGAGAGTGAAGAGAAGGAGAGAGTTCAGAGAGTGAAGAGAACGATGAGAACGAACGCGAGATACGCGATGGAAAAATTGGGAAAAAAATAAAAGGGGACATTTAGCATCGGGTGTTTAAACAACCGATGCTAAATGTGTTCATTTAGTTTCGGGTGTTTAAACACCCGATGCTAAATGTGTGTCTCTAACACATTTAGCATCGGTTGCTTAAACACCCGATGCTAAATGTAGGCGGGAAAACTAAAAACTTCCGTGTAATTGCAAAATTGCCACCGCGCCTACCTTTAGCATCGGTTGTTCAAACAACCGATGCTAAATGGTGTTTTTTAATGTCAAATTTCCACTAGTGAGACTAGAACCCGAGACCTCCCGAATACAAATCATGTCATGCTCTACTAGGCCAAGCCCTTGAGGTTTTAATAAAGATGATAAGGAAGGAAGGAAATTAATACATAAATACCGGTGAGAACACTGTTATTATGAGAATTGCGAAATTTAATTATAATTGTTTGATTAAAATTTACGGCTCAGATTAAGTCATTAATTACAATACCTCATATTATTATTTCTTTTATAATTAAAGATTACACGAGACATTGTAATTAATGCCATAATCTGATATGCGTTAATTTTACTATAACACTTAGAATTATATAAAGGAACATATATACAACATTTGATTGTAAATAGTAAAACGAATAAATCTCATTTTTGTCAACTTTAATTTTTCTAGAATCAATTCCTAAATAGTAAATATATATTATTTTTTCAAATCAATTCCTAAAAATGTTTTTTTGCTATTTTTGTTGATTAAACAATCTTTAAATGTCTCATGTGCGATGCACGAAATTCGTGGGCTAGTTATCGTAAATGGAATGTGGATGATAATGATTTGATGGTGTTGCAATAGCATCTATGAAGCCCGAATATGGGATACGATACGGGATACGACACGATACGGTACAGAAATACGAAAAAATTTTGAAAATCAAGACACGACACGGCTGGAATACTTTAATAAAAAATTAAATTAAAATTTAAATATATAAAAACATAACAGGAAAATAAAATAGAATAGAAACACAAATAGAAAAAAACAAAGATGAAAAACAGAAATATTGCATTTTATAGATATGAAAAAAAAAACTACCCAAATAGATAAAAAAATCACACAAAATATATGGATAAAAGGAAGAGGGCAATCGATAGGGTGGACAAGTAACTGAGACCACCGGAAATCGTATAATCTGAATAGTTACTGGCGGAAATAAATGACATTTTATAGACTAAGATATTCATATTAGTACGTAGTTGCTCAATAAAACATAAGCATATCATTAGTCAATACACTATCATCACATTGTAGAAATAAATACTTGTGATCATATCAAGTAGAGATAGTTACGTATATTTATCCCACCAAATCACAATGTATCATTTCTTCTATTATTGTGTTACGAAAAAACATATGATTTTGTCTTTTAGTTATTGAGGTACTAAAGTGTATCATATAAGAGTGACAATCATGTGCATAGTTTGTAAGAGGTATCGAAAATGTATCTGAGAAGTATCATTAGTTGGTAAGAAGTATCAAAGATGTATCTGAAAAGTATCGAGTCAAATATTTTTTTTAAAAAAATTACTGGATACTCATTGGGTACGTATCGGGAAGTATCGGGTGCGTGTCGGTATCGGATACGTATCTGACACGGGTACGTCTCCATTTTTGAAGTATCGGGGCTTCATAGAATAGCATTTTTTTGGCGAATAGAAGGAAGGAAACCTGGTTAAAAGTTTCTAATGTAAAAAACATCAAAAAGGAATAATAGTATTTTCTGCTGATTTTATTTAAAAAAAATAAAAAAGAAAGATGACGGAAGAGAGCCCAAAGAGGGACTTGACCAATACCCTTGGTAAAAAAAGAAATTAAAATCAAAGCAATTGCAGCCCCTAACTTGTTACGGAGAAAGACCCTAACACAATCCATCCTAGAGACAAATTAAAAGGCAATTTAAAGGACTAATTTACATTAGTTATATCAAAAAGAGAAAGAGAAGAAAATATTTACCCAGGAACAGGTAATATATAGCCTACAATTTTTTGGACCAACTTTTTTTTTGCCGAAATTTATTCTTTTGGATCTTCGAACAACCAGTTCGAAATTGTCATCTTGCACAACTGTTCCTTGGGTATTGGTAGCCATAGAATCAGCAAAATCATCTAACACATCACCCTAAAACATTTCTAATATTCTCATATCAAATGCTACCACTAGGTTAGAAGTATCAGCGAACTCTAAGGCATTTTGCGTATCTAGCCTGATAGTGGGAGATTGAGTGGAGGATGAGTCAATAGAATCACACCAACAATGACTAGAATATTCATACCACTGACTATGTTGACATTAGAGTGAATAACGAGAGTTTCAATATTACAACCACTAATAGTGTCAGAAGTAGGAGAGATCTGAACCACATTGTCTTGAGTTACTGCCTATGTGCCAGAGGTAGAAGCTAGCATTAGCCAACTTATGAAAGGAATTCAAAAATGTCCCCTACATCCACATAGCCATAAGCGATACTTGCTTACCCTCGTTCTAAGCGAAATAGTCGTGGACAAACTGGACATTGATTCTTTATTAGACTGCATGACCTCTTCTCTAATCCAATAAGGTGGAGATTCCCTTTGATGCCTATTCAATCCTAAATGATGCTACACCTTCGTAGGTAAAGCTTGTTGAGCATTAGACGGCTCAGTATGTCCCGTTAAAGGATTAGAATCTAAACCATCCTAAGGAACGCCTTTAAGAGCTTCCTTATTCACATACAATTAAAAAATTATTTAATATTACATTGGAAACTAGAAATGACATTCATTTTGTTTTAATTTTTTTACAAATGTAACACTCGTCGTGGGACGAAATAAGTAGCACAAAGTGAAAACAAGAGGACCGATTTTTATAGACACAATATATGTGCACTTGATTGTTGATTTTTTTAAATCCATTTTTTTTTGTTATCGTGTTTTTGATATGCAGCATGCACTAGTTTTGTTGGGGACTAATCTAGCTCGGGAAACCTGGTTGGCCAATGTGTATCTAGATTTGCATGTCTGTGTGGTTGGCGCATCTCAAAATTAATTTTTTCCACATTCAAGACTCGAGTTTGAGACATTGAGATGACATCCAAACTCAATTACCGCTCGGACCAATTCGTTTTTTGAAATCCATTTGAATGTTGCTTTGTAATTAAGCTCTTAACACTAGATATTGATATACAGTAAATATATATTATATACGAAAGAATATCGAATACTTTTTTGGCGACATATCTATACTAGCATATGGATTTACACGTTTTGTTTTGTTTAGACACTAGTGCAAAAAAGACATTTAGCGTTGGTTAAATTGGACATTTTACTTCGGTTATCGCCCGACGCTAAATCGCCCGATGCTAAATGTCAGACATTTAGCATCGGTTATTTTTAGCCGACGCTAAATGTCACATTTAGCATCGGGTGTTCAAATAACTGATGCTAAATGTCACATTAAAAACTATTTCAGATGTCTGAAAATGACATTTAGCGTCGGTTGTTTCAAATAACCGATGCTAAATGTCCTGAAAATGACATTTAGCATCGGTTATTTAAAACAACCTGATGCTAAATGTCTATTTTTTTAAAAAAAATAGCCATTTAGCATCGGTTGTTTTAAACAACCGATGCTAAATGTCTAATTTTTTAAAAAAAAAATAGAGCACTTTTTATGACATTTATTGTTCCCTGGATGGAATAAGCACTTTTGAATCAGGAAAGACATAATATAAATCAAGCTTTAGGGGTGAAAGAATAAACAAAAGACATAATATGAAAAGGAGATGCTATCAAAATACTTTTCCTAATCTGCTCTTGTATGATCAAACTTGCGGCTTTATCTGATAACCGATTCTACATCTACAGTCTCGTAAAGAAGAGACTTATCTTATCATCTGGCACTTGAACACTATGTTTTCTAGAGGCTACAACTATGACTTGACAAATCCTAGTAAGGGGACTGCCATACAAATCCTATGACATAACAATCTTATCAAATAATGTGAAACAGATCCTCTTCTTGAAAAGCACCTTGTTGATATAGTAATTACAGTTGTTGTGCAAAAATACTGTCTGCATTTGATAAATGTAAATCCATTTGAAATCAAGCAATTCATTAGCTAATTTAGCATACACCTAAATCAATTCCATATAAATTACTAATTCCACTCCCCCTATCAGAACAGAAATGCAGGTTTCCTGTCAACAAAAACACCATCCAAATATTCTTTACTAAGTCTAGTGTCTGTGGTTTTTGAAGAGATGAGTTCCAAACAACCTAAATGATTGGTGGCCAATATGCTGTCAAAGTTGAAATCAATAACTGCTGCCAATTTCATTAAAACATCTGAATCACATTCAATAAGAACAAAATCATATTAATGAAGTGACTCACAATGCACAAAAAGCTGCAGCCATGCTGTTGTGCAGATGAAGTGAAAATTGTTAAATAGAATATAGAGAAATAGATAATGGAGAAACTGGCAATGAGAAATAGATAATAGAGAAACAAATTCAATGAGAACAAAATCATATTAATGAAGTAAATCAAATTGTTCAATGAGAACAAAATGACTTTAGCTTACAATGACATAGATAATAGAGAAACCGGCAATTGTCCAGAATCTTCCAAAGTATGCATCAGCTAAAAAGGCTCCAAGCAAAGGTGTGATGTAGCATGTGCCTGACCAAGTTGTACCCCTTTTTGCGGCAGCTGCATTTCCCAGGTTGAAACGTTCCTTAAGATAGTTCACCAGGTTTGTACTCATACCATAGTATGCCAATCTTTCACAACATTCATTTCCTGTCACAAAGTTTGAAAATTCAGCATCTTATGATCTTCAAACTATAACAAATAATACAGATACATTGTGTAAGTTTACACAACATTGCTTCTAATTTTCAAGAATCAAAGAACAGATCGAAAACCCTAACCCTGTAATAAACACACAGGGAAATCAAACAAGGGGAAATCGTTCAGATTCTCAAATCAATGTAAGTATATAATGAGAAAACAAATAGAAGATGAAAAAGAAGAACCTCAACATGTCGTTCAACGATCTAGCGCGAAGTAACTCATTAGCAAGCTTTCAACGATGATTACAGATCGAAAACCCTAACCCTGCAATAAACACACGGGGAAGAGAGAGCGACAGAGTCGTGAAACTTAGGGTTTCAAGCAAAAGAAAGTGAAAACGAAGAGAGAGAGAGAGAGTACCTGAACAAAATTGGGGATTTCCGGTGACGTCCTTCTCCTTCTTTCGTTCACTTCTGTTCAGAGAGAAAGAGAGCAACAAAGAATCAGCGAAGTTGAGAACCAGCGAGAACCAGCGCAAGAGAGAACCAATGGAAGATAGCACCAGCGAGAATCAGCAAAGGAGAGAACCAGCGAAGGAGAGGAAGAGAACTAGCGACGAAGGGATGGAGAAGAAGAGAGGGCTAACGAAAAGGGGTTTCAGGGCTCCGTGTTTAGGGTGCGCTGAGTATTTAGGGTTCGCGAAGAGGGCGAGTTTCAGAGAACGAGTTTCAGAGAACGAGTTTCAGAGAGCGAGTTTCAGACGTCGTTTTTCGAAGAGTGCGAGAGGAAGAGGTGATCGGAGCTCCGTGAGGAAGAGTCTCAGAGGTAATCGGAGCTTCGTTGAGGAAGAGTTTTAGAGGTTCGCGTATTTCAGAGTTTCAGGGCTAACGAAAACGAGAGGATGAATGTTTAGGCTACGATGGAATAGAAAAAACTATAAGAGGATTGAGACTTTTAGCATCGGGTGTTTAAACAACCGATGCTAAAAGTCTCAGGCAAACACTTTTAACATCGGTTGTTCAAACAACCGATGCTAAAAGTCTCAGGCAAACACTTTTAGCATCGATTATTCAAACAACCGATGCTAAATGTAGGCGCGAAAATTGAAAACTTCACTTTAATTGCAAAATTGCCACCGCATCTACATTTAACATCGGGTGTTTAAACACCCGATGCTAAATGGTGCTTTGTAATGTCAATTTTCCACTAGTGAGACCATTGCTGGCTATGCACGGAATGTCCCAACGCTTTCAACGAAAGACTAATCTCCGCTTGTGCTTAATTAGGAGCATACTCCGCACTGGTCAACACTGAGTTTGTCCACTATAAAAATCGAACCCAGAAGCACTTGGTCGACTCCCCGTGTATCGGGGTAGTTTATGCCATTGGGCCACAGTGTTAGTTATAATGAAAAAGTTGATAAAAATAAAAATAAAAACAATAAATATAGCACTATGTGTTTCTTTTTTTGGTTTGTAGACGAAGTGACAATTGCCACTAGAAACTCACGCACACAACTGTGAGGTCCCGGGTTCGAACCCGGGACATGATATCCAACCTAACAATTTCGCATTTGCCAGTTGAGCTAGGCCTTACGGATATAGCACTATGTATTTTTATATTAATATTAATACTCTTGTTTTTATTTATAGTATAAGATAAAAGTAGATAATAATTTTATTTTGGATTGATTTATGATTATATTACACAAAAAAGAAGCATTTGAAGATAAGTATAATCATTTCCATTTATTTTTATTCTTTTAAAAATCTTATAGAAATATGTATAATTATTTAGAAGATAAAAAAGGAATTTGTTCTTTTTATGTTTATCTTCAGACCTTTTTTCGGTAAATTGTCTTAAAATGGTAAATAAATTGCATTTTACAATTTTTTAAATTTTCTGTTAGTCTTTATTTTCAATTCGATAACTATAATAATAATTTTAAAAATAAAATAGTTGATTTCCTTTAATGTATATAATTATATTTATATGATGACAATTTTACAGTTAATACTTAATAGAATAATACATTTTTTATTTTATTTTAGGAAATACTCATCTTCATAAAATTATGATACTAACAAAGTAATTTATTCAATTTGATCAAAAAGTAATTTATTCAGTTAAAAAATAAACTATATTTTTTAATAAATGTCAGTTTTTATAAGGACATGAGTTCAAATTTTAACATCGTGATGATTTCATCGGTAAGTATTATAAAGGTACCCTTTTAAATGCTTGAGTTTTGAAGCACCTTAGTGAGATCCAATCTATTACGGGCCGGTCTTGTTAACGAGTGTCCTAAAGGCATTGATTAAGAAATTAATAAAAACAACTTTTGTTTTGAGAATTCAAATTAGCAAAGAATCGAACTAACTTGAGACTTAGATGAACCTGGTTCATTTATCAAAATGATTTGATCTTGAGTTAAAAATTAAATTCATTTAATAAATGAGTTGAACTTGAGCTATATAGATAGTTCGACTCGTCTAGTTTATAAATCAACTCAATACACACACATAAACTAAGATACAAACACACACATATAAACTTTACTCGAATATTTAACTTAATTATAGCGTTTTCCATACGTTATTTGAAGTGGCGTTTTTTGGTTCGGACCCTTGCTGGCTACTCACTGAGTGCCCCAATGATTTCAACGAAAGACTAATCTCAGCTCGTCGTGCTTAGGATCAAATTTCGCACTGGCCAACACCGAGTTTGTCCACTACGGAAATCGAACCAGGGAGCACCGGGTCGACCCCCCGTGTCCCAGGATAGATTAAGTCACTGGGCCAACGGTGTTGGTTATTTGAAGTGGCGTTTGATCATATACCTTATATTATTCATTTTTATTCTTATTACTCTAAATAAATTTCTAGTCTATATCCTTCATTAAATAATACTCTCTTATTCTTGAACATTAATTACATATATCTAATTACGTTATTTCATATTTATTAGTTATTTCAATATCTAATTTGACCGAGCACTTTAAATTTAATATACTAACTTATATATCCACTATTGATTTATCTGCTATAAACTACCATATCAGCTATTAGCTAGCCGGTATATCTATTATGATCCACTAAATTTTACCAAATATAGACTAAATAAAAATATTACATATATGGAAGATGCAAAGAAGGTAAAGTAATCATGTTATTGAAATTCATAGATAGATAATTGGGTTATTCTAGGGTGAGGGATCAACTTGGTCCCTCGCCAGTGAACCACTAAAATTGACCGTCAGATATAATTTAAATTTTCATTAATGGTTGATTTAATTTTAACTGCTCATAGTATTTTACACAATATTATACGATCAATTTTAATGATATATTAGTGAGAGACTTAATTGATTCTTCATCCTAGAAACATCCGGATAATGCAATTAATAAATATCCAAAAGATAGTTTCATCTGGGGTCTATTTAATATTCAAAGCCAAAGAAGTTTTATTTTATTTGTATGATGATGAGCTAGTGAACAGGTCTTAGCCTGAGGGGGGAAGAGAATCTCTCAAAGTGGGTTGGTTCCTCTTCATTGGTTTTGTCTCCCCGTCGTGATTAAATTTAGACCTGCCTGCCTCTCTCAATATTTCCAGAAAACCCACGTCACGTCACTTGGTTGGTGGGGTACGTACGTTGTTTTTTTTGTTGTTAATTTGTTTATAAATTAAGAGTCTCTCGCGTGCAACAATTTAGATTCCAACAACCATTCTATTATTATTATTATTATCACCTTCATATCATCTTATTCACCTTAGTTTCTTTTTCTCTCTGTGTGGAGAAGTTATGGTATTTATAACTCTTATTATTCATTTCCATTGGAATTCAACCCATGGATTCTGATCATCGTTCTAGAATCACGAAAAAGCCTTCTTCTTCACTTACTTCCTTTCACTTTCGTTTCTTTCTTTCCGGTTTCTATTGCTGGGATTGGGAATTCTTAACCGCTCTCCTTCTTTTCAGTTCTTCTTCATAAACTTTTTTTTTTCATAGGTTTAATAGTAGAAAAAAACAGATACATACGTATATTTTTTTTTATTTTTGAAAAATTAAAAGTAGGTGAAGGGTAGATCGGGAAGAAATGACGAAACGGTCGACGCCGGCGCCGTTTTTGATGAAGACGTATGAGATGGTGGAGGATCCTGCAACCAACGACGTGATTTCGTGGAGTGAAAGTGGCAACACTTTTGTCGTTTGGAAACAAGCTGAATTTGCTAAGGATTTGCTTCCTACGTACTTTAAGCATAACAACTTCTCCAGCTTTGTTCGCCAACTCAATACCTATGTATGTAACTATCTCTCTCTTCCATCCTCTGTTTTTCCTTTTTCGTTTTCTCATATTATTGATTTTGTTGTGTGTTCTTTACGTTTTCTTTCTATTCTTTTACGTACCAGCTACACTCATGGACAGACACAGACACACATACACACTGATATCGAATATCAGACACCATAAGTGTCAGATATCGAACACGTCTTCAACTGAAAGTGTTGATACTGTGGAACTTTCGATCAATGTTATTAAAACCACACATCGAACCCATTAGACTTTGTTTGGTCATTGTTCGATGGTTTTAAATTGGTTGACTTGTTCAGTCAGATCCGATTCTTAAAAAACCACCTTAATTCTACCATAATTTTGACATATACTAGTATGCAATAAAAAGTGTGGGCTATACGTGACATAGGGTAGAATTGGTTGCTTTGAATATGTCTCTTGTGTTTGTTGAAGTTTCGTTGTTATTGAGAAATTTTTTTGGTTTCTTGGAAATTTACTTCACATGTGATATATGTGTGCTTCAATAAATAAATAAATAAGATCTAAAATCTGAAGAAGAGATTTATGTATGGTAAAAGGCACGTGTTGCTTTGTGCTTTAGATCTTTTGTTAGGTGACCGCTAATTGAAAGAACTTCTTGTTCGATCCAAATTGTTTTACTAGGCGAAAGCCAAGAAAGTGCGTTTTTTTGACCTTTTGTTTGACTGCTTTTTATCTTTTTTCCTACGCGTTTTATTTACCTATTAAACTTAGAGAAATATAAAAATATGGAAAGTATAGTTATTTCAGGAAAAAAATATATATATTAAATAGACAAGGAAATCATGCCTATAGTTTAACATTGTTTTACGAAAATAGGAAAATGTATCCTCTCAAAAAATTCTTTTTGTATAATGCGTTGATTTAATTCATTCAAATTAATTAAATTTTTGGTGATATAATTCATTCGTACGTTGGGTTTTATTTGACATTTTTTAGGAAATATTTTGACTTTTATATTGTTACTAAATTGTGCTAATATCATTTAATAAATGAATTTGAATTTAATACCCATGTACGGGAGGTGCTTCTAGGGTGAGAAAACAAATCAAATTCCTCAGTGAACCATTAAATATGACCGTAGGATGTAGTATAAAAATTCATCAACGGTTGATATTTAATATTGATTGATTCAATCTGAGCCACTCATAACATTTTACACAATATCTTATTATCAATTTTAATGGTTCATCGGTGATGAATTTGATTTACTCTTAAAAAATAATTATACATATACTATTAGTTACATGTCACGAAGATGTATCAGAAATCAATATAACAAAATAGTATTTCGGTGAAAGTAATTGAATGAAGTCTTACTTGTGACATCAACGTCATAATTTATTTCTAAGGTCAAACAATAGTTGATTAAAAAATGAATATTATACCAAATGTGGTTGGTAGTCAAAATCTATCGTTGTGAAACGGTTGTTTATAAGTTTTGTTTTCTTGAAATTAATTGTATAGCTGCCTACTTGTCTTGTATAAATAATCATGAAAATGAATAAAAATTAGAAGCAGTAGTAGGTAGTTGTGCACCACTCTGCCCACTGATCCCAACGTTCCTAAGTCTAAGAGGCGTGACATTTTGTATTATTGTTCCATTTTTAAATCACAAAAAGATAGGTCATAAAACTCTATCCAACGTTAGGAATTTGAATCTTGAGCATGACAAAAACTCTTTTAGGAGAAGAGAACTACACGAACTCACAAAAGAGAGAGTATACACATAACTAATTAGATTTTTCGCTGTAGATCAGTCTCTGCAAAAACAATAAATAATGCAAATCAATAAGACGCTAAACCAATAAAATAATACTCTAAATTTGAGTTTTCTTAATCAATTTCTTTTTTTCTTTTATAATCTCAAATGTCTTTCTTAAAGGGTTGTCTATGTATGAGCCTATGAGGATACAGTAGGATAAGGAATATTTAATTAAATATTTTTTTTTTATTTTTAAAACTTAAGTACTAAGTAATTTCTAGATTTTTAATGCAATAAATATTTTCCATTTGTAAAATATTTTCAACTTTGTTTTTCTTTGACTGCTCATTTTGTGAAAGAAATTTCACTTTTTGCTTTTTATAAGAAATTCCTATTTTAATTTCAAAATTTTCCATTTATCGAGTTCTTTTTTCTTAACATTCAATTTCATTTTCAATTACTCAGGGTTTCCGAAAAATTGTTCCGGACAAATGGGAATTTGCCAACGAGAATTTCAAGCAAGGACAAATGGAGCTGTTGGTGGAAATCAAGCGACGGAAGACGGTTTCCCAATCACCGGCAACCGGCGGAGCCGGAAACTCAGCATCAAACTCCGGTGGCGATGACATGGGTTCAACCTCAACAGGATCAATGGAAGCAGCAACGACTCCACGCGCAGATTTATCAAACGAGAACGAGAAATTGAAAAAAGACAACGAGAAATTGAGTTGCGAGTTAGCGAAGGCGAAGAAGCAGTGCGAGGATCTCGTAGGTTTTTTGCAGGAGAATCTAAATGTGGGTCCCGAACAAATTAACTGCATCATTCGGCAAGGAACTTGTGGGTCCACTCAGGATGCGGTGCGTTTTGATGATGACGATAATGTGGTAGGTGAAGATGTGGAAGGGGAGAAATTGAAGTTGTTTGGTGTTTGGTTGAAGAATGGGAAAGAGAAAATGATGATTGCTGCCGCCAATGGTAATTGCCGCAAGAGAGCACGTGAAGAAGAATCGATTACTGGTGCCAACAAGTTATAGACTTTTGTTTAGGATATATTGCCGGCATGAAAATATGTATGGCTTTTTACTTTTACAAATGGTAGTTGTTTTATAATTGAATATTTTGTAGTTTGGGTTTGGTGATGCTGTGGGAATGCACTGCGAGAGACTAAGTAAAGATTATTAATAATCATAACGTGGACATGTGTATAAAATTTGTATGATTCAATTTATATGGATTGCATATGTTTAAATTTTAAATTAAGGTATCCTTTTTTTAAAGTGGTTTGCTGCAGGGGCATGTGTGTAATTTGTGTGTTGGTCGCGGGTTTACACTTTACACCCATTATATATATATATCGCTCTCTCAAGGAAGAGGATCATTGAACACTTCCACTAGAAGAGAGTTAGTTAGACACACATTAAAATAAGAGCAATGCGATTTAGTACAAGGTGATTTTGGTACGAAAGGTGACATGATGCGGTTTTTTATTGGTTTGCAATATGTGTATAGTTTTGATTCTTTTCTCTCAGTTTTTCCCTAATTATACTTATTCTTTCATACTAGTTAGTTTTCACTGTAGAATAACATTATTTTCAATCGTGAGTTCGTAGTCTTCGATTGATTGTTAATTGAGTGCTTTTGAAATACTTGGTACTTTTAATCCTTCTATTATGTATATATGTCCCATCACTTAGCAATGTATGGAGCTCGCCAAACAATGATGTTGAAGCTTGAAAGAAAGAGTTGAGATGTTGAATTTTCTGATGTGCGCACAAGGACGAGGCTGCCTAGCGTTTAATGACCATAAGAAAGCGAGTCGGCGAACGTACCAAAACAAAAAGAGGGGAGAGAGTAGTGCTTCTTGTATGAAGTGCAGCTTATGGAAATAGAATAAAGCGCGTGAGCGTGTGCGTGTGTGACATTTATATTTTTTCCTTTTTATTTTAATATAATATTCGTTATCCATTTTGTGTTGTTATAGCAATATTTACTATTTATTGGTTGGTGCAACTTGTTTACAATTAATTATACCACTAAATAAATTCTCAAATTATATTATTAAAGTATGGTATACACGTGGCCAGCCAAGTTCGCTGACATAGATTAATCACCGACAAAGTCGGTAGATATTCCGCACTGATAACACGATAACAAATAAAAATGTTTTTCTAGATTTTTTTATTAAACTCATGAGATAAGCAAACAAGAAATATTATAAATTAGGTAATTATTTTTCCAAAAAAAATAGGTAATCATTTTATCCAAAAAATACTACTAGTAAACAAATAATTTAAAGTGTCGATGATGTAGAATTTTTGGTTTTTCAAAAAATACTACTAATAAACTGAATTGAGCTGCTCGCGAGTTTGCGTTGAGTCGAGTTCGAGCTAACAAAAAATATTAATGTCAAATTGTAATCAAACTACAAATTGAGTCGATTCGAGTCGAGCCGAGCTGAACTGAATTCGACTCATTTCCGGACCTATTAGTGCCAATGAGAGTAACTTTTTATGCTAAAAGTAAAGGTCAAAAATGAGGTACAACTATGTTAATGTATTGATAAGTAAAGAAGCATCCATCACACAAGACATGTTTCTTTCATGTCTTATTCTAGAGTTGAACACTTTCAGATGAATGGAAACTATGGAGGATACATTAATTCATAGGTTAGTCTGCAAACTGTGGGAAAGAGTCGAATATAGTGGCGCACGTGTTTATTTATTTATTAGTTAAAGAACCAGTCTTGCTGCACGGGTGGTTTTTTCTTGTTCAATTGCACTCAGTCAAACGAACTTTAGGCTAGAGCTCAAATTAGTAATCAAAATGGTTGAATCCATGCACAAACGCCAAATTTGTAGGGTCTTTCCCTCGGTTCTATTATACATGTATATTCCTATCTACTTCAAGTACAAAACATTATCCTTAGGTAGATATATTTGGAAGGCTCATCTTGTGTCTTGTCCATATCTTAGACGCATCAATGAATTCATTTTGCTTGCTGTTCAAAAAAAAAATCCATTTTGCTTATTCAAAGCAATGTTCAAGAAGAAAACATATAGGATGTCATATTTTCCAGGTTGTCCTATATTGATTTACAATTTAATTTGATTTTCATGTATGTCAAGTTGCATAAAATTATTGTCAATTATAGAGTTTTGCTCATCATATTTTATTATTGAAAGGAATGCTTACTTGGCGCAATTATTTTGGACATTTAGCGTCGGTTATCGCCCGACGCTAAATGTCCGATGCTAAAAGTAGGACATTTAACATCGGTTAAATAACCGACGCTAAATGTCACTTTTAACATCGGGTGCTCAAATAACCGATGCTAAATTAATGTCCATTTCATCACTGTTTTTGCTGTTTGAAAAATAATTTTTAGCATCGGGTGTTTGAAACAACCGATGTTAAATGTCCTGGAAATAACTTTTAGCATCGGTTATTTGAAACAACCGATGCTAAATGTCCTGAAAAATGACATTTAGCATCGGTTGTTTCAAATAACCGATGCTAAATGTCTAATTTTTTTAAAAAATAGACATTTAGCATCGATTGTTTAAAACAACCGATGCTAAATGTCTATTTTTCAAAAAAACATTGGTTCTCAATTCACATCTTACCACACACTACTATCCCCGAAAGAGAGTCCAAATGAGCTTAGTTCATCTAAATAGCAACACATTCCCCAGTGGTTCAATTGGAATGACAAAGCTAAATTCCATACCATAGAAGAATAACTAAAACTCCAATCTAACTAGAGCATCTGTACAAGCATTTACCTTACTAAAAATGTGATTAATTTGTACCTGTCATCCTGTATCATTATTTCCAAAAATAACATAATCACAAAACTCACTGTCATAGATGATTTTGGCCATCATCTAATATATGTAACATATGTTTACCTTATTTTCTTATTAATACAGAAACAATTTCAAACATAAATTTTCCTCGAAAAAATAAACCCAAATAAAGACACGTCCAAGTTTGGACAACTAGAAATAATAATAATAATAATAATAATAATAATAATAATAATAATAATAATGTTCCACGGCTCCAACTATAAACAGCAGGCACTATCTTTAAGCCTTAATGCTGCTGCCAAGCCACTATCTATGGCACCTTCAACATCAGGACTAACACAAAAGTCTCCACAGATGACTAGTTTCTTGGTTCCCAAAGGCATTTTTCCTCTTGGGCAATACTAGCAGCTGGAAATGCACTCCCCTTACACAACCAATGCACAATTCCTGCAACTACACATAATAGATCATTAATATTAGTACTCACTACTCAGAATTATAAAACCAACAACTACACATCTATTTCAAAGGATTGCATATATGTAAAAATATTATGCATAGACTCCCTAATTAGCTCACAACTGACTAACCAAGCCTTTACTAGTAGTAACAGGCCTCTCTAACAGACCCATTACCTTACTAATAGTAATATCCTAGCATTTTGTCAATTAAGTACTCAGCAGCCTATAACAAGTTAATCAGGATTTCTATATTAAACACATATGCAAGCTGAAATACATGTAAGATGCATTACTTGGTGGGTGGCTAACATATATTACAAACAACTGTAGAAGAGAGTAAACTCCACATATAAACACATCAATGAACAGCCATATTACTTGGTGAAGTGTTGTTATTCTATCACCAAGCTTCTCCTTCCCCACCTGCTTCAGGTTGAGAAAGGACATATCAATTGGAATTAGCAAAGTGAAAATCATTATACTATTACCTTATAATGCCACCACTAACTGTGCCACGGACAGGGTATTACAAAAATAAATAAACTAAGATAACAATATAAAGTCAACATTCAACAAAAAAGAATTACAGCTATAGTTTCATTTAAAAGAAAAAAGTGAAAAAGAAGCATAAAATAGATTCATGCTTAATGAATGTGGGATCATGAATCTGTTATCTCTCAGTCTCATAAAACAAATAAACTATATATCACCATAATTAACCAAACAATAAAAATAAATGAAGTTAAAAATAATATATACTAAGTAGAATAGAATTCTAATTCTAAAAATGGATAAAAGTAGAGTAGATTTTATATAAATTGTACCTGAACATGTTTGGCTCTAACATAAGGAGTATCTCCATAAGGAACCTTGTAAAGTACATGATAAAGGTCTTCTTTCTTTCCTTTTGAGGAATTTGAGCAACTCTTATTGTTGTTGCAGCCAACTCTTTCTTCTTCCATTTGAGAGGCAGAGAGAAAGAGAAAACTCTTTTCTTGTTCTGCTGTTCCAATTACACGCTTTTGAGTTAATATGAGAAAGTGGTGAATGCAAGTCTCAAGAACCCTAAATCTGATTAGCAACATAAACAGAAACATAAAGCTATTAGCAACCAAAATCATGTGAGGACCAACAAAAATCAACCAAAATAATGACAAGTAAACATTCTCAATTAGCTTCATTCAGCTTAGAAACCAAAAAGAGGCAAGTTGAAGAAAGAAATATAGAAGCACAGAAGCATAGCAAATCCAGAGGAGAATGTATGGCAGCCTTTTTACCTCTGTCAAACAACCCAATCAGTAGCAGCATCACTATCATGTCATGTGACCAACCTCTGGCAATCAGTAGCAGCTACAACTACTGCACTGGTATATTATATGCATGTTAGGAATTCTATGTGCACAGCTCTTCAATCCACTTTGCATTCAATTATCTCCATCTGATATTTTATTTAACCAGTTATTACAAAAGATGGTCAGGGAACCACTAGAACATAATGACAGTAAAATTGAAGAACATGTTTAAAAAAGGCTTGCCTTCATTTTTTGGTACAAAACTTCCAGGAAGTTTCAAATCATAGCAGAATAAAACATCTCTCTTGTATCTATAACCATCAATGTCCATATATGAAACAGCACCAACAGGTTTCGCTTTGCAAGAAGAGCAATGGAGACACATTAACACAGAGAAAGAGTACTAGGTAATTGGGCTACTTTGCAAACAGATACAATGAATCTACAAACCAGTCCTCCAGCAACTAGATGATCAAGCATTCCAGGATATGTGGATTTCAACTGACTTCTTTTCCCAATTCATAAGTGCTTCTGCCCATCCAGCTCAACGTAGCCATTCATATGGCCTCCATAAGCCTAATCTTCAAAGAGAAGGGAAAAAAGGGTTATAGATCATAATTTATGACTAAAATGTGTTTTAATATACAACCTGGTGTAGATAAAACTTTCATGATATAATTTATTTGACTATTGCAATGAGGGGGAGTTTGTTTTCACCTAAAATGACAAATAAATTGTCTTTATGATAAATTCAGAAAGCAAGTTTGGAAATTAAGTTTCCACAAACCTTTATACCAAAATAAGGAGCTGCAGCACGTTCTAATGAAAAGAAAACGGGTGCGCCAAATGATGATGAAACAGGGTATAGCTGATAAAAATATACAAAAAAAAGTAGGTTAGGTACTTGGGCAGTAGAAAAGTATATAATAGAATAGAATGATGAAATCTAACATGTCCCAAACGTATCATAAGTAATACCTCATTCCGTATACCTGGAATATGCTCCTCTCCCAAATACTCTCTACTACATATCCAACTGCACTGGTTCTCTCCTCAGCTGTCATCAGCAATAGATGCAATGAAACATGGTCACCAATGGCATCACCAAAGGGGCCTCCATCTTTGGGGAAAATGAACTCGTCACTATAGCCTCTCAAATGCTAAATAAACCTGTGAACAAATTAAAAGTTTAAGCCATAAAAAATCTGCCACTAGCAGTTCATTTCATAATAAATGAGAACAAGGTACGCACTAAACAGTTGATTCAGCTATAATATAATCCAATAATCCAACAGCGTTAACCAATGAAACAATCATGAATAAGCAAGCATGAGATGACACAAGCATCTTACAAGTAAAGGAAAGAATTGAAACTAAAAGTTACCGATTGTAGATGAATCCAACAACATGGTCCTCAATGACAAATGGAAGGAATTCAGATTCTTTCTCCTACAAGCAATTCCAAACTCAATAACACTCTCAATGAGTGCACAGGTGGCATAAAGAGTCAGTTTAGGGCTACACAAGCCAAAGCCATGAGAAAAAAAGTCCAAGTAAGACGGAGGAAGCAAGAAATCCCTAAAGCAAATCGAAAGAGGGAAAAACAAATTTACATAATGAAAAAACACATAAATGGGAACGCAAGAAGAAACTATACTCACATCAAGGGGATTGGCTTCAGAGAAATAGACATCCCATAGCATTGAATTCGATGATGATGGTGTATTCTCCATGCATCTGTTAGGGTTTTTATGGAAGGACAGAAATCCGCCAACGCCTGCTGTGACGCCACCGTTAACTGCTTGGTGGAACCAGTTTGAGCAAATGGCGAAGAAGGAGGAAGGAACGGTGGATTCTTCGGTGGTCACGGTTGCTTGCGATGAGCTCACGTCGGTATAATCGCTCCAAAGATTTGTTGTGAGATGGGGTTTGCTGGTTTTTGATCAAAGCTCATATGGTATGGAGGGCATTGAGTTGGTTCTGCGAGAGAGACGAGGGTGTCGAAAGAGATGAGAAATTTGAGATCTAGCTAAGAGTGAAGGAAGGGAGAGGAAGAGAAGTTCGCAAGGAAGATAGAGGGTGAAAGGGTTGAGACCTAGCGTGTTTGTGCAAGGGATTGATTAATATGGGTTCAACATTTACCATCGGGTCTTTTAATGGCCGATGTTAAATGTTCCTGAGTTGGACATTTAACATCGGTTATTTTAATAATCAATGTTAAATGTCCAATTCAGGTACATTTAGCATCGGTTGTTAAAAGACCCGATGCTAAAAGTCTAATGTTAACTTAAACTTTTGCTCTTAATTTCAAAAATGCCACCGATTACACATTTAGCATCGGGTTTTCAAACAACCAATACTAAATGGTACTTTTTAATGTCAAATTTCCACTAGTGTAATTAGGTAGATATTTGGAAGGCTCATCTTGTGTCTTGTCCATATCTTAGACTCATCAATGAATTCATTTTGCTTGCTGTTCAAAAATAAATAAATCCATTTTGCTTATTCATGGCAATGTTCAAGAAGAAAACATATAGGATATGTCATATTTTCCAAATTGTCCTATATTGATTTACAATTTAATTTGATTTTCATGTATGTCAAGTTGCATAAAATTAGTGTCAATTATAGAGTTTTGCTCATCATATTTTATTATTGAAAGGAATGCTTACTTGGCGCAATTATCTCACATTACACAAATTTCTTCTTTGAACTTTCTTGTCCAGTTGTTATCTGCTTTCATCTTCCAAATAAAATGAATGTCATATGTTCTGGACTGGGCCGAAGCCCAATCCGACGCAATACCGGCTGTGACCGGCCCAATAGTGAGACAGAAAGGAATGACCGAAATCCACTAAGATCAACGGCTCAGATCAACCATCGCTGAGGCTCGCATGATCAACGGTCGAGATCGACCACAATGAGCCAATGACCAGCGCTGCCCCTCTGACACTATATAAAGAGGCATTGTTCCCACTAACAGAGGTAGGTAATCTTCACCCATATTGTTACTCTTCTCACACTCTTATTCCATTGACTTGGGCGTCTGAGTGTCATTGCAGGTACAACCCAGGCAGGACTCTGCGTGCGACCAGATATCATTCACCCAATCAATTCATACATTCGGACTCAGGACTCGACTGCTCGTGCCCGCTCCAAGGTCGAGCACCTCAGTTCATTGGCGACCACAGTGGGAGAACCACCCCAGGCGTTATTCCACCTGTTCCTATGGCTCCGCGAGGAAGACCACCCCGCCAGACGAACCCACCCTTGCAAAGCGTGGCTGATACTCCAGACCAGCTGCAAATAAACCCGAAAGGCGTCCCGGTTGTCGTTGAGAACACTATTCAAGGCGCACCTTCCGGACCGGCCACGCAGGCAAATGTCGTGCTGCCGGCAAACGCTATACAGCAAATTCTGGAAATGTTAACACAAATGACTTCAGGGCGGGCGAACACCGTACCCGAGCCAAACTAGGGCGAAGGTTCTTCTAGGCGGCATAGGTCTCCCCCTAGGAGACACCTTGTCTATCGGTCACCACCCCGTCGAAGGAGATCGAAGGGTTCAAGGACGCCTCCTAGGACGCCCCCATCTTCGACGGATCCTACCTATTGGCCAGAAGAGCCCAAATCCCAGAACTCCCCTTATGGATCCACAAAGTCGCCCAAGCGCTCACAGAGCAGATCTTACGATCGATACAACCGGTATCACTCTGACAAGTATTCCATAGGCGGGTACGGTCGACATCGCTATTCAAACAGATCGCCCCCGCGGGAAGGCCATCTAGGTCGGTGCGGGGGGATGGACAATTCTCGAAATGGACCCTTCTCCAGGGAGATCGATGAATACCCAACACCGCCTTCACTTGAAAAGCCTCCAACATTGAGAATGTACGACGACATCGGTGATCCCGGCGCTCATCTAGATTACTTTGACCTAATGATGCAGTACAGGGGGTGTGCGGGTCGGTGAAGTGCAGAATCTTCCCGTTAACACTGGAAGGCTCATCTTTGGAGTGGTTTACAGAGCTAAAGCCAAACACTATCTCATCATGGAATCAACTAGCCAGAGTATTCTCCGCTCATTTCACAACATCAAGAGTGAAACCAAAATCACGCGCGGTACTCAATGCGATCAGGCAGGGGAGATCGAGACGCTCCGCGAATATGTTGAGCGCTTTAATGAAGAAGCTGCCAATGTAAGAGGATTGGATGATCACATGAGGCTGTGGTTCCTGCGAGACGGTCTTAGGACCGGTAGCTTGTTCGAAATTGAAGTCGGAGTAAACGAACCCCCAGACTTGGCCACATTTCTCCGCCGATTACAAAGGTTCATGAACTACGAAGAGAGGGCGATGGCCACACGAGTAGTCGCAAGGGGAACGACTGAGAGACCCCAAGAGAAGCGAATGTCATGAAAAAGAATAAATTATAGTAACCGGGCGGGACACTCTTTTTCCTACAGGGTTTTTTATAGAGGCCCGCCCGTCCGTCAGTAATAAGACGAGGCATTTTTCATTACTTTGGATTAAAGTTTATTTCCCTATTCTTAAATTCATTTGAACCAACCTACGTGGCGAGTTAAAACTGGACCGTGCTTTGGTGAACTGCCCGTCAGGTCTACTATACTTGGCCTGACACCCAAGCTACACTTCGAAGCGACCTGTAACACCCTAATATTTCTATCAAATAGAAATGCTAAGATGCATGAAATGACATACATCAGAGTAATATTTCCTGTTTAGATATTGAACACGACTAAAAATTTTCTCGATGATTAACATCAACAGTCTTAACCTTCATAACTTAATTAAAACCATATAGGTTCCATGTCTTTCAATATCCTCATAACCTAGTGTTCAATACCATCACAAGAAAAAGCAGAAACGATTACATAACTTAAATAAATTCAAGTCATACTATCGAGTTACAAAGACAACAAGGGAATTCAATTTCAAAGGTAAAAGAACTAAGTCTTCGAACTTCTCCTCAAGCACGTCACCTATTCATGCTTTTTCGCTTTCTTCTTTCCCTGTTTCTCTAAAAAACAACAACATATAATGGGTGAGATAAACATTATCTCAGTGAGTCCTACTGTAACCCCTCACAATAACTCTCGGTCCATTTATTTCTTTTTCCTTTCTTTAATCGTAGTCCATATAGGGCCTACGTGCATATGTCTTTTCCTTTCATGCCATAGCACATCTTCGGTAATGACCACGCCTTTACCGTCGAACCTCTCCACTAACTTACGCTAGCTTCAAACCTCTGAGGCCTAGGTTCTGGGGCTCATGACTTCCCCTCCCCTAGTGTACTAATCTACTGGGTCGTCACCCATCCTCTGATATAATATATATATATATCTTAACCTTGAAAGAACATCTAGTTCCATTACCTTTAAACAATTAATTGAACATTTAGTTCCATGACCTTTATACATGACCCATGCCCACTCGCGTGCACTACTGTTCGGTTTTTGGAACATTTATAGATTTGAAGATAATTTCCAAAACCATCTTTGAACATGTCAAAAATAATGTATTAAAAGTGAAAATTCATCACAAAGGGTTGGAAAAGGGATTAGAAGAGGTTTGGAATCAAAAGGAGCGACGAAACGAGAATTCGGTGTCCGGTGACAGAAGCTCACGCACGATCCGTGTGCCCTAGGTGCACGACCCGTGTGCACTGGACCTTCTTTTAAAAACATTTTGCAAACCTAGTGCCATAGGCGCACGTTTCGTGCGCTTCTGTCTGTGCACCATTTCATTCCGCTTTTCTCATTGTCGCAATTCCGTTCGAGTCCAATCCGTATTCCGATCAAAATCCAACGAAAACACAAATAATATCAAGCAATATTCCAGTCAATCCAGTCCATACAATCACATATAAAATTTGATAAAAACCATAAAACGTTATTTTTCCGAAAACGGTTTTGGATTCTTAAAATTTTTCGAAACGAAATCCACTTCAAAACCGATCATATGATAATCATTTCAGAAATACAAAATGATCCTAAGCGTGAGTAGAACTCGCCGTTTTGACGAACTCGCGAGAAATCACGGCCTCACACGAAACGATCGAACCGTAATCTCTCAAACGATCCCCGTAATCATGAACTCGCACCGAACTTGCCCGATTCTCGAAACTGAACTTCTACCACTTCCAAATTCGACACTAAACCTCTTGGAGCTATTGAAATCACCTCCAAATTCAACCTAAACACAATATGGCTTTATCAATTTGATGAAAATCACTTCTAAGGCTTCCAATGGTACATGCAATGCTTCAAGGTGCTCAAAGCTCCATTTCTTCCCTTTGAGCTTCCAAAATTCGAAAATGGTAGATGGACAAAGAGGGTGAATCAGATGATGAAATTGGTATCAAAGGAAAGAGAAAAGAAAATGGGGAAGATTGGTACCAATTTTGCTTGCATGCACCAGGTATGATGGAGAATCTCTCTTCTTCTCTCTCTTCTCCCCTTCGCCCTCCTCTCTCCCTCACTCTAAGCTTTCTGAACTTTTTCTGGTTTCTGAATTTGAATGAAGTTGGTTCAGCTGGGTAAGGCTTTAAGTGGATGGGAAATGACCAAAATGCCCTCCACTTAACCCTTCACCTTAATCTACCCTTAAATAACCACTAACTCATAATTAACTTCTAAAAATTGTGATTGTGGTTTTATAGACTAAAGGAGTATGTTTTGGTGTTAAGTAATTTGGGTCAGGGTTCGAAAGATATGGAAATGACCAAAATACCCTTGGTCCCCTAATCCTCACATAATTCTATTTCTACCTCAAAACGACCACGTAATTCATGCTATTAGCAACTAAATGTTGTTTTCGCGCTTTTAACATGCCCTTGACTTGAATTATTATTTTATCGAATAAAAATTCGCTAGTTAATTTCATAAAACGAAATCAACCGAAATTAGGGATGTTACAATCACCCCAACTTTTAAAATTTTGTCCTCAAAATTGAACAAAACATACCTTATGAAAATAGATACAGATATCTAGTCCACATGTCGTCCTCCAATTCCAATGTAGCTTCTTCGATCGAAAATCCATCCCAAACCACTTTGACAATGGGAATTGTCCTCGTCCGAAGCGTCTTCTCGCCACGTTCTATGACGTAACTAGGATGAGGTTGAAAAGACAAATCCGGCCTAAGGTCAATCGTCTCGAAACTCAACGGTTGACTCGGGTCGGAAATGTATTTCCTTAGCTGAGATACATGGAATACATCATGTAGATTGGACAAAGCTAGAGGTAAAGCAACACGGTAAGCTACTAGCCCAATATGCTCGATAATTTGGAAGGGTCCAATATACCGAGGACTGAGTTTCTTCGCCCGCAATGCTCTACCGGTACCAATTGTTGGAGAAACTCTCAAAAACACATGATCACCAGACTCAAACTCTAGTGGTCTTCTTCTCTTGTCCGCATAGCTTTTCTGCCTACACTGGGCAGCCTTCATTCTTTCTCTGATTTGCCGGATCTTTTCGGTTGTCTTACGAACTAAATCGGGCCCTAACAACCGATCTTCACCGACATTGGTGTGGTTATTTTAATATATGCAAGTATACATAGTCACACAAGTAATAAAGTGATAAGAAAGGTCGAACCCACAGGGATTATGTATTGTAAATTTTTGTAGTTCAAAGTGTACACTTAGTGTGTCTACACTATTCAGTATTTTTGGTTTGGAGTTTTCAAAGTAAGTAAAAATAGTAATAAGCAATAAAATGTGTGAGAAATCAGTGGAAAAAGTAGTTGAGATGTTTTCACCAAGTACTTTACTTCTAAGTGTTTTAATGGAGTATGTAGTGTGGGAACACTGGATGTAGGTGCATCAGTTTGTGCCTTTCAGCACTTCTCTTTAGAGTTTCATTACAAGCTCTTATGATCTTTGTTTTTTACAGTAAAGAAAGGTTTGTCAATTCCTCCCTTGCCTCCTAACAATGATCCAAGTTGCTAAATAGGTTCACTCTTGTAATTTTATTATCCTTAGGACTATGCTATCCTATGTCTAGGTATTAGCATGTATTTAACAAAGTTTCCTTTATTAAATACTTGTCCCTATTAACTCTTGAGTTCATAAATGTAGCCCATGTCTGCTGCTACAAGTTTTACCTATTCTACAGTGATCAATTCCAGAATAAGTTGAAAGAAGTATTATGCAAGAGTTTAAAGTGTTTACACTACATAAACCATAATAACTTATTTAGAAGTTCATTACAAGGTTAGAACATCTCAACTTAAGGGAATTTAGCTCATGTTACTCATGTTATAAAGCAAAGAATATGCAAGGAACATAAGTAAATGAATAATAAAGCAAAAGAACTTAAAAGAGTAGAGATTACTTGAATAGAAGATCTTTTGCATTAAGTTCCCAAGTTGAAGTACAATAAAGATTTCTTACACGAATTTCTTCAAAGTAGAAGTGAAGGGAATGGTTGTCAAGCACTTCCTCACCTTCCTCTCCTTAGAAACTTGAAATGAAAATAAACTAAACCTAAACTAAGCAAATGAAAGATGAAGGATTTAAAGAAGTGAAGGATTTAAAAGATTGATCATGGATAAGTGAAGATATGGCTTCTATTTATAGGCTTGAAAGCTTTCCTCTTGCAAGGGGTTTCCTTTGGCGCGAAAGATCAGCTGAGGGGACCAAACATGGTTAGTTGTAGACAACCAATCAAGCAAGCTGCATAGGTGGTCGCTTGCATGCATAACAAAAGATGAGGTCCATTGGAGAAGTGCCACATGTCTTTTAGATAAGTTGAGTCTTGCAACTTGATTTTTATGTGTATCGCCGACTTCTGCAAGTGGCTCAGCTCTGGGTGACCAGGCATGACGTCACAAATCAAGTGTGGAAGCATTGAAATGGTCTTTGGATGTTTTGGTATAAACTGCAGAATTTAGCAGGTGTTGGCAGTGTTTCCACTCCTAGTGTTTCCACTCCTGGTGTTGGCAGTGTTTCCACTCCTGCAGTAGCTGCACTAAACAAAAACATCAAACCTAACAAGATTTGTGCATTTTGCCTAGATCATTGCCCTTTATCCATTTGAATATTTAGAATGTTATTCCTTGATAAATAAGCTATAAATATATATATAAATGTTCTTGAAAATAAGCAATAACTCAAGCTTAATTGTATGAATAACTCTATATAAAATAGAGTTATCAGACATCCCACCAACATTGTGGCGTTCTGCACTTCCTCCCATACAAGGCTTCAAATGGAGCCATTCCGATACTGGAATGATAGCTGTTGTTTTAAGCAAACTCCACCAATGGAAGGTGATCCTCCCATTTTCTTCTGTTATCAAGCACACAAGCCCGAAGCATATCTTCTAAAGTCTGAATAGTCGTCTCCGTCTGACCATGTGTCTGCGGATGATAAGTGGTACTAACGAACACTTTTGTTCCCAAGGCTTGGTTTAAAGCTTTCCAAAATCGAGAAGTGAACTTTGGATCGCGATCTAACACAATACTTGTAGGAACTCCATGCAACCTTAATATACTCTTCAGATATTCTTCTGCTAACTAGGAAACTTTGCTGTTCGAACAAACAGGAATAAAATGAGCTGATTTGGTTAGACGATCCACAACAACCCAGATGGAATCGTTACCGGCTTGGGACCTTTGCAATCCCATGACAAAGTCCATAGAAACATCTTCCCATTTCCATACTGGCACGTTCAACGGCTGCAACTGACCAGCAGGCTTCTGGTACGTACTCTGCCTTGACCTTTTGACAAGTTAGGCATCGAGACACAAATTCTGCGATCTCTACTTTCATTCCTGGCCACCAGTACATCTGTTTCAAATCCCGACACATCTTGGTAGATTCAGGATGGATGGAATACTGACTCCGATGTGCTTCCTCCAACACTTGCCTTTTCACGTCATCATTCTTCAGCACACAAATTCTACCGTCGAAGCAAATAATTCCATCACTATCTTCGATAAAATTGGGTATCCTTCTTTGGGCTTGCAACTCTACATCAATTTGTTGAGCTGAGCGAATCAGATTTCTCAATAAACTCGAAATCTGGATATGACTCAACACTAACCGGTTCGTCCTTTGCTTCACATTCAACTTTAAATCTCTGAAAGACTCTAGCAGCTTCATCTCATGCATCATTAACTCTGTCGTGTGAATAGATTTCCTACTCAACGCATCAGCTACGACATTGGCCTTCCCGGGATGATACTTCAGCTCGAAGTCATAATCCTTCAGAAACTCAAACCATCTTCTTTGCCTATTATTCAGCTCTTTTTGGTCAAACATATACTTAAGGCTCTTGTGATCACTAAAGACTACGAAGCGAGAACCGTATAGGTAATGTCTCCAAATCTTTAGACCACGTAATTCATGCTATTAGCAACTAAATTTGTTTTCGCGCTTTTAACATGCCCTTGACTTGAATTATTATTTTATCGAATAACAATTCGCTAGTTAATTTCATAAAACGAAATCAACCGAAATTAGGGATGTTACACGACCACAATAGAAGGTCACACCCTCCTTTGAGCGAGTTCAACCTGGAACGAGATCCGGTAAACTGCTCCAAGGAGCGGGCTACGATTGAGCCCCGCATGAGCCTATGGGGCGAGGTGAGACTGAGCCGCGACTCAGTAGACCACCCAGGGCGACCCTTGCACAGAGGGCCGGCTACGATTGAGCCCCGCATGAGCCTATGGGGGTGAGGTGAGACTGAGCCGCGACTCAGTAAACCACCTAGGGCGACCCCTGCACAGAGGGCGGGCTACGATTGAGCCCCGCATGAGCCTATGGAACGAGGTGAGACTGAGCCGCGACTCAATAGACCACCTAGGGCGACCCCTTGCACAGAGGGCGGACTACGATTGAGCCCCGCATGAGCCTATGGGGCGAGGCAATCCTAAGCCGTGACTCAGTAGACCACCCAGGGCGACCCCTGCACAGAGGACGGGCTACGATTGAGCCCCGCAAGAGCTTATGGGGCGAGGTGAGACTGAGCTCCGACTCAGTAGACCACCCAGGGCGACCCCTGCACAGAGGGCGGGCTACGATTGGCCCCACATGAGCCTATGGGGCGAGGTGAGCCTAAGTCGCGACTCAGAAAACTGCTACTAGGCCACGAGCATGCTCAAACGACCCATGCTCCCCCTTCGAGCGAGTTCCACCTGAACCGAGATCACTTGGACTCTTTGTAGAGAAAACGATAAAGCCACGAAATATCCTAGACCCGGGTCATTAAGCCTGAACCCGCCCCTTCGTCTCCAGCCTTGAATGCACTTTGCACTCCTCGGAAATTGAACCAGCATCATTACACGTCTATCACATCGAAAGGCGAAACTTCGTATTAGTTGAAGATTGACTGCCACGTCACCAAAAGAAGGGACACGTCGCACAGACATGAGAAAGCACAACAAGTCGCCTCAGCGCAGGTGACCGCGCAACGGCTAGGTCGCTCCACTGGGGGAAAACGTTCTCAAGCCTGAACCCGCTCCTCTGGACGTCTTCGGCTTGGGGGCAATTGTTCTGGACTGGACCGAAGCCCAATCCGACGCACTACCGGCTGTGACCGGCCCAATAGTGAGGCAGAAAGGAATGACCGAAATCCACTAAGATCAACGGCTCAGATCAACCCTCGTTGAGGCTCGCGTGATCAATGGTCGAGATCGACCACGATGATCCAATGGCCAGCGCTGCCCCTCTGACACTATATAAAAAGGCATTGTTCCCACTAACAGAGGTAGGTAATCTTCACCCATATTGTTACTCTGCTCACACTCTTAATCCACTGACTTGGGCGTCGAAGTGTCATTGCAGATACAACTCGGGCAGGACTCTGCGGCGACCAGATATCATTCACCCAATCAATTCATATTATCGGACTCAGGACTCGACTGCTCGTGCCCATTCCAAGGTCGAGAACCTTAGTTCATCATACATAATCGAATTGGTCAAAAACTATGTATGAGCTCGTGGTAGGTTAGTGCGGACTAGGCCAACAATTATTTGGGTTATGGGTTAAGTTTCATGAGTTTCAGACTTCGGTCAGACCGTCTTGAGATTTTGGGTGTCTTGGTCGAACAAATAAAATAGTGCCCTTCTAACTATTTGAATATCATTCTCCTTGCATTTTGGTTAAATATCATTAATGATTTTTTCACAATCAACATTCTTTAAAAAAATTCAATATAAATTAAAGTGAAACTATTTAATTTATTTTGCGGCACATTTAATCTACTCTACTATCTGTACAAATCACTCAATACCAAAATATCAATCCTACCATTTTTCAATTAAGTAATTAGAGGATATTTTGGTAAATTAACAAACTTTTTCCTTCACTTTTTCAAATATTTTTCGGTTTTTCACTCTCACACTTTTTCGTACTTTTTTCACACTCACTCTCTCTCAACCATCTTTTTTTCAATCTTTCTTCTTAATTTTCTTTATCTTTTTCACCTTCCTTTCTTCCTCTAACTCTATCATTTCTTTTTACTATTTTGAAATTTTTCAAATTTTGACAAAATTTTAATATTCCATTTTCTCTATCAATAAGCTTTTTTTTTCCTTCTTTGGAAAATTTTAAATTTTACTATCTATCTATCTATCTATACAAATCACTCACTACCAAATACCAATCTTACCTATTTTTCAACTTAACAATTAGATGATATTTAGGTAAATTAACACACTTTTTTCTTTTACTTTATACTTTTTCAAACATTTTCCACTTTTTCACTCACTCTCTCTCACACATACACACTTTTTCACTTTTTTCACTCCCACTCTCAATCTTTCTTTTTAACACACTTTTTTTCACTTTTTTTCTCTCTCTCACACACACTTTTTCAAACTTTTCTTACTTTTTTTCACTTTTTTCACACCCCCTCTCCCCATCATCTTTTTTCTATGTATCTTCTAAATTTTCTTTATCTTTTTGCTCCTCCTATCTTCCACTAACTTTCTCATTGTCTTTATTATTTTCATATTTTGATAAAATTTTAATATATTGTTTTTTCTATCAATAAGTTTTTTTTGCTTCTTTGAAAAATTCAAAATTTTAATATAATATTATTTTTTAGTCTCTCTGAGAAATATTACATGTTGTTGGCATAGTATTATCATCTTAAAATGTAAATTAAGACATTTTTCACTTTTTCACTCTCTCACACGACGGTACTTGTGCGTATGCACGGGCATACTACTGGCATTATTCTTTATCTCTACTGAAATTAGGAAAATAGTTAATTATCTTTAAATAATTTGGTTTTAATTCGGCAATTAAAACTTCTCTCTAGTGACTTTCAATTCTTCAAATAGAATTCTACTATCAATTCTCTCTAGTTTCTACTAAGCACAATAAATTTTTGTGCCTAAAAAAAATGGGATCCTGGGTCGTCCATTCTCAGGGTCACCATCGACTTTGTAGCTTAATGAGCTTTGGACTCATCCTCCGAATCTCGGATCTGAAAAAAACTAAAATAGAACTCCCTATTTTTTTATTTGTTTTGTATTTATTTTTAGTACTTATTTGATCTCTATTTCGAGGGCGTCCATGAGATTTTTTGTACTTATGTTCTCTCTCTCTCTCTCTCTCTCTCTCTCTCTCTCTCTCTCTCTCTCTCTCTCTCTCTCTCTCTCTCTCTCTCTCTATATATATATATATATATATATATATATATATTGACGTCTGTTGCGCCCCGAAAAATCCGGTTAAGGATTCCTCAGTTTGACAACGTGAAAAATTTTAAAGCCGCCACCAATATTTATTTTTAAAGACTAAAACATTGGAAAAAGTCTTTTTGGAAAAGGCGGATGGTCTTTCGAAAACACAGAGATGTAGGTTCGGGGGTCGGTTAGGTACGGGGAAGGTATTAGCACCCCGCACCTCCTTTCTACCGAAAGAGAACCATTAACTTTGATGTGTGGCTTAGAAAAAGTTGACTTGAAATGATTTTTGTTCTACTTCCTTTCTTTTTATTTTTGTTTGAGAAACGGTTTTATTGAGAAGAAAAGTATTTTTGGTATCTTTGAAAAGCGGAACAAAACAAAGATTTTTAAAAGGGGTGCTTGACGGGTTACAACCCGCTCCTACGTACCCTCTCTGGAAGAGGGATCAAAGCTACGTAGTTCTAGTGAACAAAGGTTTTTTTTAAAAGGGTGCTTGACGGGTTACGACCCGCTCCTACGTACCCTCTCTGGAAGAGGGATCAAAGCTACGTAGTTCTCGGCTTTGGATTTGAAAATGTTTTTGTGTTTTTGGAAATAAGACTTGAGTGTTCACGAATGCCAAACAAGCAACGGCTTCGAGTGGCGTTCATTACTAACTTGAAAAAAAAAATAGTTGAAACCGGTAATCAAACAAGCAAAGGCTTCGAGGGACTACAAGTAACAACGTTTTATTATCTTTTTTGTTGAAATCATTTTTGAAAAAGGGTGAGCCTTGGTGGTAATTGCATTGTTTTTGAAATTGGAATTTATTTATTTTTTAGTTAAGGTGTGGGGGCTTTCATGATAGCCAAACAAGCAAAGGCTTCGAGTGACTACCACTAATAACTCCTCATTAGCGATCAAACAAGCAAAGGCTTCGAGTGATGACTAATGATTTATTTAAGAAAAATGCCTTAGGTTTTTTTATTGAAAAAGCATTTGATTTAATTTGAAAATTAGTTCTAAGAAAAAGATGATTTGGAAAAGGATTTCGGAAAAATAAGTAGAACATTTCAACCAACTCCGAGTCCATAACCAAAAGATGCGACATGAATGAATGAAATACAAACACATTCACTAATCAAGCAATTATGAACGTGTTGATCACTAACTGAGATTAAACATGCCAATATGATCAAAAGATCCACTTATCAAGGATGCAAGATGAAGTTCTCAAAGCAAATGTGTGTGTGTAGGAAGGGGTGTATTTACCCTAATGACTCTATGCTACAACATGCATGTAGACTTACGTCTTCATTAGGAGGTCATACACATGGATGGAATGGCATACAATTGAATCAAGACATTTAAAATGCATCAACAACAAAAGAATACAATTGATCATAGGCGTAAAATAGTCTAAGTTAAATGGATGAGCATGTGATCATGATGTGCTAGATTAGATAAGCATGAATGCATGTAAATGCATGAACATTTGAGAATGAATGCAAGAATGAGTATATACAAAGATGTATGAGCATACAAGAATGCATGAGCATTTGATTAATGAATGCATGGACATGTGAGGATGAATGCAAGAATGAGTATATACAAAGATGCATGAGCATACAAGAATGCATGGACATGTGAGGACGCATGGTTATTTAATTATGAATGGACATGTGAGAATGCAAGAAGTATAAACAAGTAAGGATGCATGAGGTACTAACAAGTGAGAGTGCAAATGAATATGCAAGAGATATGAATATATGAAGAGGCATGGAGATTAAAACAAGAGAGTATGCAAGAGATACAAGCAAATGAGAATGCAAGAGAGTGAATAAGGTTTTATTTAAGTGCAAGTGTGTGAGAGTGTGTCATAAAAAGTGGTAAAAATTTAGTGACCTTATTCTTAGGAAATGGTGAAATGTTTTGGTGTTTTTAGAGTCTTAGGAAAAAGTGGTAAAAGTTTTTGGGTTGATTTTTTAAAGTTGAAAAGTTATAAATGTAAACTAGAAAATGTTTTGGGTCTTTTTGTAATTTAAGAAAGGTAAAAAGTAAAGGTAAATTATCAATGAAATGGTAACTTATTTAAGTGAAGGTGGTGAATTATTTAAGTGAAGGTAAATGGTAAAAGTAAAAGGTAAAATGTTTTTTAGGGTTTTAAGTGAAAGGTAAAAAAAGGTAAGAAAATGTTTTTTACTATTTAGTAACACTTAAGTGAAGGGTAAAAACTAAAAGGTAAAAAGTAAAAAAAACACAATTCACAACAATTAATTTACCAAACAAGATCAAACAACAAATTTGAGTAAGTAAATTGGTCACAAAAATGGCTTTATGGCCGAAACATACATACACAATAAGGCTCAAATTCAACAAATTTCTTGCAACCAAATCACATCATTAGACACACACACATAAACCCTAAGATCTACACATGTATATCACACTCAAACAATCATCATTTCATCATTTATTAACATAAAAACAAGAGGGAACAAAAAGTATAAAAACCCTAATTCTACACTATCAAACCTTAGAGCATGAAGGACTACCTTAACCAATTTTATTCCATCAAAACTCAAGAAACAAGCAAGAAAACATGTTATCCAACAAGAGAGGCTCTAGGCCGAAGCAAAAAGGTAAGGAAAAATAAATTTTTATTTGGTGAAAATCGCATGAACAAAGAGCAAATCACAAGAACAACACATAATCAACACATAGTCACAAGAACAACTTATTTAGTGGGTGAGATGCCAACTCTCACCCACAACAGCCCCTATTCTACATTTAAATGATGTTATGAGATGCAAATATAAGTTGAAAAAGGATTTTGATGCAAGAAAGTGGATGAAAATGCAAAGGGTTTTAAGTTATACCTTAGTTCCAAGCTAAACAAGAGTAGAAATGAAGATCAAGAGTAACCAATCACCAACAATCTTCAAAAATCACCAACAACAACCACGTGACCTTGAAGGATCAGCCCCTTTGATGATGTAAATGTGGAATCAAAGATGAAAGGAGGAGGATATATGAATATGGAGTGAGTTTGAGGTGAGTTAGTGGATGGAAGTTGAAAAGAAAATGGAGGAGAAGGGGTGAGGGGGCTACGGCCTTGGATAGAAAAGAGGTGTGCTAGGGTTTTTGAATGAAGAGTGAGGCTAAGAGGGTGTGTGGGCTGGTCATATGAAGGTATATATAGTGCTCACTTATCATTAAGGGCTTCTAGGTCATTTTGATTTCCATTGTGCTCTAGGATTGCATCTAAATTTTGAACCAAGGGTCAAGATCAAATGTCACATGGATTAGGGGCAATTAGAAAGCACAAAGTGAGGAGAGAGAGGGCTGAGGGGCGCAGCTTAAGGATGGTGGTGAAGGATAAGCTCAATTACAAAATTGTATTTTTCTATGAAGCTTATTACAAGAGTGCCATTTTAATTCAAATGAAGGGTGAGGATTGCATTTAGCACTTGAATGGAAGGCCATGATTTAAACACAATTTGCAACCAATAAAATAAATCAAAATGGGGGAAAAAGGGGCTGGAATTCGCAGCCAAGGAGAGAGAGTGAGTGGAATTGCAACTTGTACTATTGTACTACACTTGACCTTTCAAAATTCAAAGGGATATTCCTTATTCCCTTCTAGATAATTCTTCTAAATTCTTGCCATTTTGGGCTATGTCCCATGATTCAATGATTGGGCTCTGAACTTTATGATCCCACCAATCCCAAAAATGATTTATTGACCCCACTCCAAAGGAAATGACCATTTTGCCCTTTTGTTCAAAAACCGAATTTCATGCAAAAAATATTCCAATGATGCACAAAAAAAATACACAACTCCACTCACTTGGACTCACATAAATTCCTCAAGAGATGCATAGTGGTTTTTACTGAGAAAATATTTATTTTAGTGAAATGACCAAAATGCCCTTTTGGTCCCAAAAACCCTGATTTTGCTCTAAACTTCATTTCCACTCTAACAATGATCCTGAGACCCTTTGGATGACCCTAAAACTCTAGAAATGCATGCATGATGAGAAAATAAGTCTTTTTGGTGAAATTACCAAAATACCCTTCGACCTAAGAAAAACCCTAGAAATCCTAGAAATGCTCTAAAGTGCTCTAAAATGCCATGCTATGCTTTTCTAACCCTAAAATGCATTATGAAACTTCTAAAATGCAAGCATGATGCTCTTCCTAACCTCTAGGATGAATGCTAAGACTTGGTTTATTTATTTTTGGTTGAAAATTAGGGTTTTGCTCTAAGCCGGACAAAATTGGGGTATGACAACGTCATGCATCAAACTTACATTAAAAAAAACGTTATTAGCGAGGGACATTAGCGAGGGAATAACGGTCCCTCACAAAAACTGGCTTTAGGTCCCAGGAAGGTAGCTCAGTTGGCGAGCTAAGGGACATGAAGGAGTTGTAAAATTGCAAGAAGGTGGTCCAGGGTTCAAACCCCAGAAACTAACATTCCCCCACCCCCACTAACATTTGCTTATAAAAAAAAACCGGCTTTAGCGACGGAATTGAAGGTAATAGCGGCGGAATTAGGATCTGTCGTTTTTGTCTGGATTTAGCGACGGAATTGAAGGTAATAGCGACGGCTTTTCCGTCGCTAATTATTTGGAGGGAAAATTTAGTCAAACTGCATGTAAATCAAGGACGTTTAGCGACAGAATGATAAATCCCTCGCAAATTAAAGTGAAAATTAGCGAAGAAATGGTAAATCCCTCGTAATTTTTTTTTAACTTTTTTACTTAAATCTGCGTGTACCCTCAACAACACACTCACTCTTCTTTCTCACTCACAACACCCTCAATCTTCTTCTCTCCTCTTCACCCTTCCTCTTCCCTTCCTCTTCCTCTACTCTCCACCACCACACAACCACCACCACCATCACCACCACACAACCAACCTACGACCTACTCTCCCCTTCCTCTTCCTCTACTCTCTCTCTCACCTACAAACCCTAACCCACCACCACCACCACCTCGTTGTTTTGTTTGTCCTTGTAGTAAAAGAAAATTTCCATTCTCGCTGTTCTAGTATCTTTTCCTTTTTCCACATGAGTCCCTATCAAAAATGATTACAAAGATTATAACAAGTAAAAATAATATTATCGAGACTACCAGATGCAGAGTTATCTGGACTGGAGCATTTTATGTAGCATGGTGGTCTTGTAACAGGAAAATATTGCAGAAAATTCAAATTCTTGATTTGGCTAGCAACAGTTTGGACACTGTGGTTGGAAATGAACCGTCGAATATTCCAAGAGAATATTTCTAATCATGAGGCGGTTATTAGTAATATCAAACATACCTCTTGGAGTTGGTTTGCAAGTAGATTAGGAAGGAGATGTAATATGACGGTAGCCCAATGGTGGAATAATTCATTGGTGTGCATAAACAATATTTATTAGTATCTTTTGTATTGGGTTGGAGTACCCCTAGTACTCCCATTTAATACAATTTCTCTTATAAAAAAAATTATCGAGACTAAAACAAAAAAGCGAAAACCAATTGCTATATCAGAAAATTGAGTACGGAGAGGTTGTTTGTTAAACTTTACCGATTAAAGCTAAATATTTGCTAATTTCTATGAATAAAATACTTAATAATCCCAAGAAGGTAGCTCAGTTGGCAAGCTAAGGGACATGAAGGAGTTGCAAAGTTGCAAGAATGAGGTCCAGGGTTCAAACCCCAGAAACTAACATTCCCCCACCCCCACTAACGTTTGCTTATCAAAAAAAAAACTTAATAATCCTTAAACTCTTGTTCCCTCGGACAATGTTTACCCCCTTATGGAACATTAGTTCGATTTTCATCGTGACCAAAATTGGTCATTTTTGTTAAGTGAAATTATTAATTACACGCGTAGGAACAACTCTATGAATACATATAACCGTAAGGTCTGGCTCAACTGGCAAATGCCGATATTTTTATGATAGATATCATGTCTCAAATTTGAATCCGAGACCTTACAGTTGTGTGTGTAAGTTTCAAGTCGCATTTGAGAAAAAAAAAACTATATGGATACATATATTGAGGTAGCTGTCACATCACCTTAACACAAGTATATTATAATAATATAATTTTTAAAGTTATTTTTGGATGATTCAATTTAAGCTACTTGCAATGTCTTGCTTCTACTTCTTTGAATGCTTTGCTCCACTCTTCTAGAATTAACAGCTCCGACAGGTCTGAGTAGGTGGAAGCTCAAAACATGGAAAGAGATGGAAGAAGATATCACATAGGAATGTAACGACTTTAAGCCAAGAAAGAAGGCCATGTACCATGTTTTTGATCTAGGGATCCATATAGGATGTGTTACGGATTGGGCCTTTATCACTAAGGCCCAACACCAAATGCAAATTCATCAACCAATGGTGGAGATTAAAGGCCTAGATCCAATGGTTCCCATTAGATTCCAAAACCTATAAATAAGCATTCAATGCAATGTCTAAGGTACACACTCTTTCCTACTCTTTACCTCTAATTAGCTCTCCAGCTGACTTGAGCGTCGAAGTGTTCTCGCAGGTACCACCTGCCCCGGATCGGAAGCGGAGCCCGGTTGATCAAGACCAACCCCTACCAACTATCTCGGATCGGACCTTGTGTCTAAGATCGGATACAGGCCCAGAGATACGGTACAGAACATTGGCGACCACAGTGGGAGGATCTTGTACTCTAGTTCCTCTCCCATCTTCTTGATTGACGATGGCTCTGACCTTACGTCGTAGGACTATCCCGAGTGTCGTTGAGAGACCGGTCCTACAGCAGGTGACTCCGGAAGGAGTGGCAGTCACCTTACCCCTTAGCCCGGCACATGCTCGAAGCTCGGCTACAGCTATGGTTCATGGGAGCTCAGCTCGGAACCGACTTTCGCCTCCCCCGCAGACCGTCCAGGTATCGGTCGATGTTGTCCAACAACTCGTCTTGTTCATAAATCGGCAAGCCGAGGCCGACCAGCAAGAAAGCCAACGCCACACCCAGTTAGAAGCTCAGATTGCTGAGATCCGGGCTCGTAACATCCCGGATCGGAGTTCCCCTCTGCGCGACTCTTCAAGTGGAACGACTCATGGCCGCGGGCAACGCCGATCTCCGGCTTGGAGGAGATACCATCATCGCACTCCACCTCGTTGTAGAGGAGGGCGAGGACCGAAGACTCCCCCAAGTCGGACCCCTGATGATTCCTATGGTCCTGAGGGTTCCCCCTCGGCCTAGCTCGTTTCTGTTTTCCTCTTCTCCGAGGCGACGTACCAGAAGTCGGAAAAGGTCTCCGAGGCAAGAACGTCAGCGCCCTAGCTCGCGGGAATCCCCCGGCATGTATGGCTACCGACGGTCTCCACCCCTTGAGAGGTCGGCAAAGCGTAAAGGACCTTTCACAGCTAAGATCGACTACTTCCCGGTGCCAAAGCACCTCGAGAAACCGCCTGAGGGTTTGAAAATGCATGATGGGACTGGCGATCTGGATCGCCACCTCGACTACTTTAACACGGTTATGCAATACCGTAATGTTCCAGAGGAGATAAAGTGCCGAACATTTCCCCTCACTCTAGAGAAGGCGGCTCTAGACTGGTTCAGGGCTCTTAGGTCAAATACGATCTCCTCTTGGGATCAGTTAGCCAAGCTCTTTTCTGCACACTTCGCCCACTCGAAGATGAAGCCTAAATCTCGGAAGGTATTGCAGGCAATTCGGCAAGGAGAAAATGAGTTCCTCCGGGACTACATAGAGAGATTCAATAGAGAAGCTGCTCAAGTCTGGAACCTCGACGACTCTTTCCGTCTTTACTTCATGGAGGCTGGTCTTCATGAAGGAAGTCTATTTCAGATAGACGTCGGGGTCAACCAAACCGAGTCGCTTGCCGAGTTCCTCCAGCGATCTCAAAAGTATATCGATCATGAAGAATGGATTAACGCAAGAAGGTCACGTGTCACCTGGGTCTCGGAATGAGCCTACGGGCGTGATGTAATCCGACTTTGTAAATATTCAACCATCTAATATATATATATATATATATATATATATATATATATATATATATATATATATATATATCCCGGCTACGATTTTCCTCACACTGAGTACGTGATAAAAGTGAGTTCCGAGGTTGAAGGGAAGGATTTGGGATCGGTCGAACGATCGCCTTAAAGTTCTACGCTAAGATCAGAACCCGAGACACCGAGTTCAACATCGCTAGAGGATCGGAACTCCTGATGATTCCTACTGATCCAAGGGTTCCCCTCGGCCCTGCTCGTCTCTGGCTTCTTCTTCTCCGAGGCGACGTTCCAGAAGCCGGGAAAAATCCCCGAGGCAGGAACGTCGGCGCCTCCGACTTTAAACTGACACCTTGAGTCACTCAGGTGGTCACGTTTTAAATGGCCGAGGTTGCCATTACCCTGAAGGGCGAGTTCGATCTGGGCCGAGTCCTGGTAAATTGCCTCGAAGGCAACTTTAAACTGACACCTTGAGTCACTCAGGTGGTCACGTTTTAAATGGCCGAGGTTGCCATTACCCTGAAGGGCGAGTTCGATCTAGGCCGAGTCCTGGTAAACTTCCCGAAGGCGACTTTAAACTGACACCTTGAGTCACTCAGGTGGTCACGTTTTAAATGGCCGAGGTTTCCATTACCCTGATGGGCGAGTTTGATCTGGGCCGAGTCCTGGTAAACTGCCCTAAAGGCGACTTTAAATTGACAGCTCGAGTCCCTCAGGTGGTCACGTTTTTAACATTGTCGAGGCTGGTGGCCGACACCCTCGCTGGTACCAGCCCGGCCTCAAAGATATTTGACAAGACTCGTATCTCGGGCGCTCCGAGGCTGATGGTAGACACCATCGCTGGTATAAACCCGGCCTCGAAGATCTTTGACAAGACCCGTATCTCGGGCGCTCCGAGGCTGGTGGCAGACACCCTCGCTGGTATATGCCCGGCCTCGAAGAATACTGTCCTAAAGGCGACATTAAACTAACTCGAGTCACTCGGTGGTCACACCATTTCCTGACACTCCGAGACTTCCGAGGCTGGGGGCAGACACCTTCGTAGCTATAAGCCCGTCCTTGTAGAAGGTCGCAATCTAAAGACTGAATCCCGGATGTTCAGCGGAACCTTAAGTCACTCAACGGTCATCTCTGTCTCGGGAGCACTAGCCCGGTTTCGTAGAGCTCAGACAAGGCTTTCAAGTCTAGCTCGCCCCAAGACGACCCGACTTGGGGGGCAACTGTTACGGATTGGGTCTTTATCACTAAGGCCCAACACCAAATTCAGATCCATCAACCAATGGTGGAGATTAAAGGCCTAGATCCAATGGTTCTCATTGGATTCCAAAACCTATAAATAAGCATTCAATGCAATGTCTAAGGTACACACTCTTTCCTACTCTTTACCTCTAATTAGCTCTCCAGCTGACTTGAGCGTCGGAGTGTCCTCGCAGGTACCACCCGCCCCGGATCGGAAGCGGAGCCCGGTTGATCAAGACCAACCCCTACCAACTATCTCAGATCGGACCTTGTGTCTAAGATCGGATACAGATACAGAGATACGGTACAGAACAGGATGTAAAAGTGGGTGCCTCCTTTAAGTCATTGTTCTTTTATACCATGTTTTCAAAGCAACTTGTTCAGTGCTAGGATGGTTTGGTTCAGATTTTGCACAAAAAATTAAAAAATCTAAACCAATCCAAGGCAAATAAATATAATTAGTTCGGGCAATAGATTTAGGCAAAACGACAAATGAACTCCCCTAGGACAATATTGAAGTGGTTGTCCCCATGTCAAGGCTGCAAAACATTTGACCTTCACATTTATTTCTCTTCCGAGCTCAATGTATTAAAACATGATGCTCCATTATCACTGATTAGCATTAAGTTTAGCTTCTTATCAATTTTCTCCACAATTTAACAAAGACTTTAAACATATATTTTTATATATACACTTTCACCTAAAAACATATATTTTTATATATACACTCCACAAGTTAAGCATTAAGTTTATTCCTAAAAACACACTTTCACCTTTATATAGTGATCATCAACAATTGTATCTCTTGAAGGAGAGCTTTACGGTCCATTGTGGTCCTACCCGGCTTGAGGGATTAGTCTCTACAGTTGCGTGTAGAGGATACCCGGTTTATACCCAAAAAACCACAATTGTAGCTAAAACATATTAATTAATGACACTGGTTACTCTAGGACAAGTACTTATTAAGCTTATAATAAGGCTAATATATAACTCTTATTTTTAAAAGTTATATCACATAGTAAGAGAGACACAACTATATCACAGTCGATGCCTTTCGGTCCAAAAAAAAAGAAGTTATATCACATAGTAAGAGAGACACAATTATGTTTTTCCCTATTTGAGATGGAACCGGTGCTTAGGAGTGCACAAATTAACCGGTTCAACGGTTAAACCACATCTATATCCATATCCGATTAAAAAAATCCGGATATTTATGTTATTTTTATAATCGGTTAGTTCAATTTGTTCAATAATGGATATAGTTTTTATCCGGTTTTTTAATGGACATCCATTTGGATATCCAATTGGTTTTTGCCCAAGAATTTAAACAAGCCCACCAAAATAATTTTAAAAAAGTTTAAATTTTAAAAATATCTTTAAATATATATTTATATATATATAAATATTATATTAATTTGGTCAAAAAAATATTATTAATATATTTAAAATATAAATATATTTATTATATTAATATATATATATATATATGTGTGTGTATCAATATTATATTAATACATATTATATTTATATATGGGTGGGTTGTGGTGGTGGAAGGTGGCGGCCGCGGCGGCGCTCCAGCATGGGTCCGGTGGTCCATGGCGGAGCTGCGGTGGCCGACGGCAGCGCTTTGGCAGAGGTCCGGTGGCTGGCGGCGGCGCTCCGGCAAGTTGTGGTTATATATATTATATTATATTTATATATTATTATATTATTATATATATATATATATAATATTTTATATATTTTTTTATTTCCAATTTTTTTTTAATTTCATTTTCTGGAATTTATTTTTTTGACTAAAAAATCTGGAAAAAATATTTTTTTAAAATACTGAAAATATTTTTAATTTTTTTTTAAATACTTGTTAAACGTTATGGATATAACCAGTATAACCGATTACATATCCAGTTTTGCAAATTAATAACCGGTTATAAAAAATAGATATTTGATGGATATGGATTGGTTTTATAATCATGATTATTTGTGCACCCCTACCGGTGCTTCCGGGGACTCCCCCAACAAGCAGTTGGGTGAGAGTTGGATGAAGATACTTCTCCGGAATGCGAGGAATCGAAGTTGAGCAGAGAGTTGTATCTTTTGAAGTATATTTAAGGAATTTGTTGATGTTTTTGCTGAATACCTCTCTAAAGTCGATACAATTAGACTTGTAAAGTCTTGACGCTCGCTCGGGAAGAAGAGAGAGGGAAAAGATTATTCCTAGTAAAATAGTGACCATAGTGAGGACAAAATAAAAGCAAACGCACTTGTATGTTCTTTTCACAATGTTGATGAGTTTGAGTAATGTGTTGAAAGACACGAGGAAATACTTGATACATATTAGTAAAACCACATAGAAATGTGCCGACAATTTAAGTGTGAGTGGTTAGTACCTCATTGACTAGGAGTGAATTATATGAAGGATATATAAGAGAGGGGGGTCCATAAACCTAATACCTTATGGTTTTTGGTGGAGATGTGGTGTCTAAGTGTCTTGGTAGTTTGGTTCATTGGCTAGCTCGTTGTTACTCTCGGTGCTCCCCAGATTCCCCCAACAGAATGAAAAGCAGTTAAGTAGATAACACATCTCTATTTTGTCTTCATTGAAATGAGTGGAAAGGGGTCCAAAGTTGCATGTTTTTTCTTTAACGAGTAACAATATTAACGAGTACTCATTTTGTATAAAAAAACAAGTAATTCCCGGTTTACTTTATATTAAAATAAGTTTTGTAAGTTTTTAACTCAAACAATGACAAGATATATATGAATTAGGCTAAATAGCCATTTTGGTCATTTATCTTTGCTCCAGATTTCACTTTGGTTCTTTATCTTTTTTTTGGTCTGTTTTGGTCATTTATCTTTCATTTTTGTTTCACTTTGGTCCTTTATCTTTTTTGGGTCCGTTTTGGTCATTTATCTTTTATTTTCGTTTCATTTTGGTCCCTCGCGTTATTATTTAATTCAATTAAAACATTAAAACAATCAAAACAATTAATTCAATTAAAACAATTAAATAAATAAAACATAACCCCCCCCCCCCCCCCACCGTCCACCACCACCCACCACCACCCACCACCGTCAACCACCACCCACCACCACCACCACCCACCATTCTGTAAACCCCCACCACCTCCTCCCACCACCACCCACCACCTCCCACCACCACCGTCCCCAATTTTTGACAATCAAACCCTAACTCTCTAATCTTTGATTCCTTCACTTAAAGCTAGTATCCAAACTTCTAATTACTTTTCAAACCTCCTAAACTCTTGAAGGAAGAAGAAAGCTCAAGGTTCCATCACCTTCTTCCTCAAACTCGAAAATGGCAAAATATGAGAGAGTGAATTGTTGGAGATGATGTTGGTATCAAATTGAAGAGGATAAAATGGTGATCAACTTTCATGTTGGAGATGATGATTTTGTTTTATATTTAATTGTTTTAATTGAATTAATTGTTTTAATTGTTTTAATTGAATTAAATAATAACGTGAGGGACCAAAATGAAACGAAAATGAAAGATAAAGGACCAAAACGGACCCAAAAAAAGATAAAGGACCAAAGTGAAACAAAAATGAAAGATAAAGGACCAAAACGGACAAAAAAAAAATAAATGACCAAAGTGAAATCTGGAGCAAAGATAAAGGACCAAAAGTGCTATTTAGCCTATGAATTATAAATCAATAAAGATGTTGATAGCAAAACTGAAAAAATATACATCGTTAATCCGAACATTTTTTATAGTTATTCGAGTTCGAACTTAAAATCTCCACTTCAACGGTATAGAGAAAGAGTGGCTGCCTAGTAATACTTCATTGGTTTTCATATTATATAATTTCTATAATTCTTTCTCAATACTGTTTCATTAGTAGTAGTAGCATCACTGGTTTCCCCCTTGTCTGGGAAACAGTATAGCAAAGCAAACAAAGCATCGAATGTGCTAAGCCAGGAAGAAGCCAGGTGTTAAGTTTCCACAAAGCCACAAATACAAAAAACTCAAGATACCATTTTTACCCCTCTCAATACGCCACGTGTCCCCAAACCAATAAACTCCTCCCAACAATCCCACGTAGCTTACGCTGTTCCTTCCGCGCCAAACGTACAAGGTTTGTACTCTCCACTTCCACGTGCCAACCATCGCTTTCATCTCAACATCAGTAAGCAAACAATCCTTGACTAACACCTGGTAGCCACGTCACTACCCATCATCTATATCCACCCATAACACCCAAACACAAATATTTCCAAAATAAATAACGGCACAAATATTATTTATTCGTGAACAATACTCACTCTCATTCTCACTTAAAAAAAAAACCTTCACTCTCTCACTCTTACTTCCCATTCGGGACTGTGGTCCCAAACAAAAATGTCTATTCCCATTTCAAGTGGTGTTGAATATCCTTCATTACCAGATAAAGAACAAGAAAATTCTATTATGGTATCGGCGCTTATCCACGTTATTGTTGGGGAGTCCGAGGAAGCACCGAAAGCAACATCTAATCCTATTACTGATAGTGGCACTTCTCATCAGATTCAAATACTTCCCAACCAACACCACAACTGGGAATCGGCATTAGCCACGTCATCATGGTCCTCTAACACAAGTGGGTCCCTCTTGTCTTACACCAACCAATCAGATATCGACACGTGTCATGTTTGCCAAATCAGTGGCTGTCTCGGTTGCAAATTCTTCATGCAACCACAGCCATCGGATGAGGAAGTGAAGAAAGTGAAAAAGTACAGGGGAGTGAGACAGAGAGCATGGGGAAAATGGGTAGCGGAAATCAGAGACCCTCGAAAAGCTACTCGAGTTTGGCTTGGTACTTTTGAAACTGCTGAGAAAGCTGCAAGAGCTTATGATAAAGCTGCTATTGAGTTTCATGGTGTAAGAGCTAAGATCAACTTTGATTTCTCTGATTATGCTATTGCTGAGAAGCAAAGTGGTGTAACGGTTGAGAAAGAGCGTGATGGAGAGGTTGTAGGAATGAAGCAATTCAAAACTGGAATCTTATCATTTGGAAGAGCAGATTAGACTCGAGCACGTAAAATGTTACAGTTTGTTCCCCTGAAGCTATTCGCGCATGCAGTTCATCTATCAAAAATTTGAACTTTTATTTGGTTATTTATTTCCAAAATAATTGTTTTAGATGAGTATCAATTTGATTTCTTAACTTATTGTATTTGTTTTGTACTACGTAGTATGAATCAAATTTATATGATATATGACGTATTGAGTGTCTTTAAGGTGGCGGGTAATTCGTATTCGCACCCCTTTTTTTTCCTAATACACATCTTAGTTAACTTTTTTTATTATTTTTCGAAATACCCCTACTCAAAAGTTAACTTTTGGAAGTTATGTCTATTTTGTTTTTTTTTTATAAGCAATATTAGTGGGGGTGGGGGAATGTTAGTTTTCGAGAGTTGAACCTGGGACCTCCTTCTTGCACTCATTTGGTGCACTCCTTCGATATCCGTTAGCTCGCCAACTGAGCTACCTACTTTTGGAAGTTATGTCTATTTTGTTGATAAATAGTCTTCTAAAACCTAGCTTTCGAATAATTTATTACATTTAGAAACTAACTTTTAGATTATTTGTTAGCCTCTAGAATATATTAGGAAGCAAACTTTCAAAGGTGTTGACACCGATGATCCTCTTAAAAATATATTTAGAATCACCTATAAGGCCTAGTTCAACTGGTAAATGCCAAAATCGTTAGGCTGAATATTCTGAAGATGCTGTACTCATTAGTGAGCGCCTGGTCTATGAAGATATTTATACTTCTTTTCACATACGGAAATATGAAATTCAGACTCATGTGACAAGCCATGGTCCCGAAAGAATCCTTCAAAAAAATCCCAATTGTTTCAAAATTTCGCTTGTTCGAATGGAATATTTACAGAATCCCCATAACAGGAATAGGACCAAAACTTATTTATTCTAAGGTATTTTATGTTTTTTTGTCTGTCGCTTCCTTTTCGTTTGTTTCGAGAGATCTATCAATCAATTCCGATTCTTTTTCTATTCATTTCCGATTGGAGATGTATGGATTAACGAAAATGTGCAAAAGCTCTATTTGCTTCCGCCATTCTATGAGTCTCTTCCTTTTTGCGTATGGCATCGCCACTCCCTTTGACAGCATCCAATAATTCGGAACTTAATTTGAAAGCCATATTTCGACCCGGACGTTCCCGGGATGCCCCTAATAACCAACGAATGGCAAGTGCTTTTCCTTGTTCATCACCCAAAATTTTACAATTGTGAGTTTCAATTAGTCCTTGTCACTTAAAAAAATTGACTCAGAATGAGTTGTAACCAACAAAGAATTAACTGATCGTGTACAGCCTAATGGTGTCCACTCGTAGACAAAAGGGAAAATGTTGTGTTAGACAAAACAACTAAACCTGATTCCTCACTTTTTGAGTATGTTTATGCAATGAAATCAATACATACATAATAATAACAATTCAACTCAATCTTCATCGCACACATTTGTACGCTATGTTCAGAAAGGAAAAAAAAACTGGAGAAATCGTTTAAGAATGAAGAGACGTGGTCAAAAAGTGCATATGATATAGACAATTCGGGAGAAACTTTGCTAGGAACTTCTATACAGCCCCCTTTAAAAGTCCATAAAATTAAATGATCCAATTGGAGACGAGCTCCAACAACAATCACAACCCAAGAGAAAATTAGGATTTCTCAAAACTGACACTTCACTTGTAATAATGAAAAGAATATATGAAAACAACTAATGATTTTGATACACAAAATCCCAACAAGGTGACAGTAATGAAAGTATCAATCACTTCAAAGCCTTGATAATGATAATCTAACATTGAACCTGCTCTATGCCCAAATAGAAGCTAATCAAAATTTTATTTCACCCAGACCAAAAATTGATAATAAGTTACTTCTTCAGGCCACTCATGACAATGTTGATGACCCATTAATAGTCTGCTTGGCCACATATATTTGTTTGACCTTTGACGAGGAAAAGTTCTTTTCTGCGCCAACAGCAGATTGGTTTCTTCCTGGGTATCTACGGTGGGACCATTCATTCCCAGAACTATTTCTCTGAGAAACACTACCTCCTCTTTGGTAATTAGCATACTGCTGGGTAGAAACAGATTGTTGCGAGGGCTGAGTCTTATAAGAACCGACATTCTGTTTATTACCATTACTGCTGCTATTACCATTCTGAACATCAACCTTGACAGCATCCGTAATTGTTAACATAGATGGAGTTTGGCTGACAACACCCTGAACAGAAGTCTTGGTAGTAGTGGAGTTTGAAGTGTCCACTAATCCAAGTTCTTTAGGCAATACATTAACTTCGGCTGCTCTAGGAAAATTCTTGTCACCGTCGGAAGATGTTGAAGTATGAGAACCAGTAAACCTTCTGACGTTGACATTTATTGCCTGGTCAGCAGAAGGGCCGGGACTCAGTTGGGAAATTTGTACCCCTTCTTGTTGATGTGAGGGCATTGATAGAGGAATGGATGAATGCGGAGCATTAGGAGCATGTGGCCATCTAGCTTGACCTGACATCTCGTTAGAGGGCTGACATGAAGTCCACACATTTGTTAGCTACTACACCAAGAAAAGATTTACACCTTAAACAGATAAACTAAAATAAAGCAGCAACCGATGGCTTTAATTATCTTGTTGAACAAATTAAACTTTAAATGACTCGTATTGACAAATTCCAAGCAACAACTAAGCTATCCCCAGCACTGCAATACTGTAAAACAATCATAGAAGCTTTTGAATAACAATTATAGAAATTAACCCCAAGACAGATTAACTGTTTACCTGAAAAGGAGAAACATCAAACATAGCAACAGGAGATCCCATCGGCTGAAGTGGCGAGCCAGGAGCAAGATGTTGAATTTGAGAAGGCATGTTAGCAGGATTACGCTGTGAAGATGCCATATTCATATTGCTCATATCCCCTTCACCAGTCCCTGCAGAAGAAGTTGGAGGGATGTGTTTCCAATCAGGCGGCTTTCCAGAGGGGATATAAGTGGCGCCCATGAAACTCAAGCCAACTTGACCAAATTGTCCAACAGGTGCAAAATGGTTATAAACAACCATGTGTGGCGGCCCCTGGACTCCTGGAATGCCCCCAGGAGGAGCAATAAAAGGTCCAGTAAATCCTGTTGGAGGACCATAAAAGGATTCCACACCAGAATGGCACTGTTGCCAGCTTCCAATTGGCCTTGATGCTGGTGCAGAACTTTTTTGAGGCTGTGACTGTGTTGTAGATGTAGACTCATCATGTGGTCCAAAAGCAAACACAGGACCACCCATCATAGGATTCATTTCATAGAAAGGAAAATGAGAAGGCGGGCCAGAAGGAAAATGAGGAGGGACAGAAGGAAAATGTGAGTTCATCTGGCCTGAAGAATTCTGTGTATTTGGTAAGGGAGGCCACAAGGAAATTGGTGGGGTCTCAACAGACAAGTCTGCAGGAAGAGATACACTAAGAGGCTCCACAGATCTCGATTGACTAGCTGAATGCTGCTCACAGCCTACTCCTGCCAATGTAATTAATATGATATGATTAGCATATGGCAACAACAACAAACTATACTGATGTATTGTGATGAGGGAAAAGAATCACCTGCTACCCTATCAATGTCTGCGGCTACAAAACTTTTAGCATCTGAAACTGAGACAGAACAAGTACCCAATTCATTTCCAACAACATCATCACTACCAATAGCAGCAACAGCAACAGCAGAAGCAGCTGCTTCAGCTTCGGCTTCTGCAGCACAATCTTCTAAATGGCCATGGGATTCATTACCACGTTTCTCTTTATCAAAGAAAACACTGCAATCATTGTCAGACCCAGCAAGGTTGTGGGTGTGGGATATTTGCATCTCTGATCTAGACGATCGAGGGGGACCAATGCCATGAGACAAAACACGGCTGCTAGGAGGAAGAACAGTTGGAGATGTTACTGCCCCTGAAAACAAAAAATAAATATACTCCGTCAGCTGGGCAACTAACATGCGGAAATATCATGTCAAACTGCAAGAAAGTGGCCTTTCAATATTATTATGACCAAACTGATTGACTAAACAAATCTCAATGCAGAATTTAATATCTAACCAAATTGAATTTTCTCTCCGGCAAGCAAGGAATTTATTGGGCTGGCAGCAGATGAGAATGCTCTCTCTTTTATCAAAACGGATGATGTTGGCAAGCTGGATTCACTAACAGCACCTGTCATTTTGCCAGCAGAAGCTTGTGAATCAAACTGTTGGGGCTTCATAGCCTCATCAAGTTGTGTCTGTGTTAGCGCCATGACCTGCCATGCAATTTATTTTAAATTGTCACACAAATACTGAACAATAAAATATTTATGGATGGGATATTATAAGACTTGGTTGTTTAAAACCAGTAAAATTCTAATAATATGCAGCTATTGGTTTGACAACATAGAAGACAAACTACTTTTTATGATAATATATCCTATGTTTAGTTAGGCACTGTATATATCATTCTGGATAGGATAAAAAGTAACGATTTTTACCAAAAATTCTGAAAATATACTCTGCCAAAAACCTAAAATTTATTATGTTGCGCTAAATTTAAATTACTTATTTATATAATTGAAGTCATTTATAATATTGTTCGGGTTGATAATATTGTTGGCATAGCTTTAAGTGGGCTACAATTTAGACTGATCTATTGGCCAATATATTATTTACTTATTACTTATTTATATAATTGAAGTCTAAAATTTAAATTTTAAATGATTTATTTAATTAAAATTTCAAACAGAATAAATTAATTTGCAACCAAAAAATTTAAAAATAACTTTTACATAAAATAGATTAATATTTGTAGGGTTGAAATTGAAGAGGATTGTACATGAGCCTATACCATCAAACTTCAACTAATCCTAATCTTACACCTCAAGGCCGGATTAAGTTATCCATTATTTCTTATATAAAATAAAAAGAGAATGTTTTTATTTTTTATATAAAAGAGGGTTTTGATGGATAAACTTAATAATAATAAATAGTATACTAACACCAATAGACTAATAAACTCAATGTATTAGCTTTAGCTATCATGGATGATACAATATGTCAGTCAAACGAGTATCAGCAAAGGGGGGCCACATACATGAAGCAAAACCTAGTTTATTGTTGTTGGAACCGAGTAAACAAGCAATAAAGTGAACAACTTAAATCCAAATAAAGCAAAAGCATTAAAGAAATCAAATCACGTCCATGAAATAAAATCAAGTTCCTAATATTGTTGAATCCAAATAAACAAGTATTGAAGTATAAAGAAAAAGCATAAGCCTCTATTACTATAACTTAAAAAGGGGGAGGAGTTGAAACCTGTTGGCTAATTTGCACATTGCCCCAAGAGCCCAGAGATGGCTGAGCATTAGCAACAACTTTGTTCTTGCTTTCAAATATCACACCGGACCCAGGGTCCTTTTCACTACCAGAAACTGATGGCAGACTTGTATGAAGTGACCTGTAAATAAAAGGACGTAAATAAAAACATTGACGCTTTCTTACAGTGACAGCCAAGGGAAATCTTACACGACAGTAACTACCTGTTTGTCTGTGATCTTAAATGTGGCTGGGCATCAATTTTCATAGGAGCCGGGCCTATAGGAGGTAATGTTTGGGACAATAAGTTTGAATTATATCCAGATGAGGCATCACTCTTGGCCTTCGCATGCACCTCAGTAGCAATAAAATCAGCACCACCGCTGTTTGACACTTCTCCAGTAGAAATGAATTCCTTGCTAGAATTGGCCATGGTTCCAGTACTTCGTGAAGTGGAACGGGTTTTCCGTGGCACCTAGTATAAAAAAGAAACACAAATATAAAAGATGCACTATAAAATAAAATTATTCCTACAGACAGGAACTGTGAAGGTTATATACCTTTGCTACCCGAGACTTGGCCTTAATTTCTTTCTCTCTTTGTTCTCGCCGATCATTTATCATTTGCCTCTTTGACCTGACTTCTATGAAGTCATCTTCATCACTAGGAGCTTCAATTCCTGGTTGCTCAAACACACGAATAATTCCACTTCGCAATGGAGCATCTACATCTTCCTCAGAACACAAGTTCCTTTTGAGATTACTCTGTCCAGAATGTGAGATGCTCTGAGCCTTTGTTGATTGTTTTCCATCAACCTTCTCAGCTCTGCTTCCATAATCCACGCTGTGTGAATTGTCTCCAACTAATTCTACTGTCTGTTTTCCCAATTTATTGGCAAAAGACTTTCTAGGTCCAGTTCTTCCAGTCATGCCGGTTCCCCTTCCGGGGACATTTGACTTATAATCAAAGCCAAACTGATCAGTTGAAACAGAACTAGAAGACTGCCTCTTCTCAGCACTTTCCCGAACTCGAAACTCAGTGCGCTGTGTATTCCGATTAGGTCTCCTCATAAGGCCCCTGGCATCTGCACGATTATCCCTTGGAGCAGGAGCTGATGATTTTGAGCTTGAAGTTTTTACTGTATAGACATATCTCTTTCCTCTACCACCAGATACAGGAAATTGGGCTTTGGACTCGATTAAATCTTTCCCTTCTAAAACTGAATGAAGTGATCCATTTTTGGTATGAGGCAGAACTTGTTCTTTAGCATTGGATGAAGAACTGTTACTCTTTCCAAAAACGTTTTGCCCCTGCTGCGTGTCCAATTGGAAACTGGGAGCAGTCCTTGTGCTATTATTAACACCTTGGGGACCATCAATTTGACCCTGCTTTATTCCAGCTATATTTTCTGCACCATTACTTGGCAGTGAACCTTGAGATAAGTTTCTTGAACTATCTGGTTGGCCAAGAATAGATTGATGCCTGATCTCCTTGTTAATAAAGGAGTCAGAAGTTCCTGGACCGGTTTGAACCGGCATTTGACTTCCAGGGTAATGATTAAAAGGGAAACCAGATGGGATATTAGGCTGAACAAATGACATTGATTGAGGACCCAGAGGCATCATCCCCTGTGACACGGGTGACGCATACCTAAGCTGGCCAAATTGAAATAAAGGAGGCTGTGATGAGTGCATATGAGAGAGGGGTGCACCAACCTGTGGATGCAGATGCAGTGGCATCTGTATGGAACCTATCTGTATGGCTGGTACAGGTGATGGTATCAAAGATGGACCAGAAAAAAGACCAAATTGAAGCTTAATGGGTAACTCAGCTTGACTTGGAGCGGCAGCTAGATTGGACGTTACAATTTGACCTGAAGATGTGTAGTGCGGGGCAATAGTAACTAAAGATGGTGCAGACAGGCCATTAGAAGCCACTACATTACCTAAACTTTCCACTGCCACTGATGAATGGGCATTACTAGGCTGAATGACCAAATCTGGAGTTGGTTTTTCTGATTCGTGGAATGCACCAGAAGAACTATCGAGAATAACCTGAGAGGTATCATCAACGGGTTGAAGTGCTTCGCCATCCTTGTCAAAAGGTGCTTTTAGAGTCATGTTTGAAGTCCTTTCAAACTCCTCATTGGGCATCCCAACCTGAACGCCCTCATCAAATCCTAATACTAGGTTATCCATCAAGTGTGGCAATCCTTTTTCATGCAAATGCATATTTTCAAAATCTTGGTGGAGGTCAGCATTATCATCTCCTTCATGCACTTCATCTTCCCGATATTCTTCATCTTCATCATACTCTTCTTGTTCCTGAAATTGCTCATTATTCTCAGTGGTCCATTCATCATCATCATCTCCACTAGACACAACACATGAAGCAACATTCTCGATACCAGCTACGGCAGGTGTTACAATGGACTCATTGTCTAGAGCTGAGACAGAGCCATTATTGTTCTCTTCAGAAGTCAATACCACAGGAGAATCTCTAGAGTCATCTAGGTCATCGTGAGAGAGATGTGTTGGAGAACTAGGGGCACTTGAAACAGAGAGTGAAGACTGAGAAGCACATCTTTGTGAGGTCTCAACTTTATGATCCTCATTCTGAGCAGTCTCTTGGAGGGTATCAACTATTTCAGGTTGCCCACGATTCCCATTGTCATAACCAGTTGGCATGGTAGAGTTACTCCTTGTCTGATTATACTGTATCTCATTTTCTAGGAATGCGGAAGGACCAGGGTGTGCATTTCCACTCCTATAAGTTCTGTGAACAGCAGCAATTGAAGGAGGGGGTAGAACACGAGGCTGCCTAACAGAATACCGTGACCTCCCCATAGTATTAGGTCCATCTGATTCAAAGTTCTGGTAAGGAGGGCGGTCAGGGAATGGAGAAAATGGATTTCCACGGCCGCGATTCTGTGTCCAGCCATCGCCAAATCTTTCAACATAATTTTCATGAAAATCAGAATCTATCTCTGTATTTCTGCTAAGATGATCTCCATCAACAGGATTCCACCTGTTGGCTTTAACATGAGCATATTCATCTAAATGAGGCTCTGAAATCCCTCCCTTATTGTAAGTCCTTGAAGACATATATCCAGCACCACCGATATATTCCTTCCTCATAAATGGCTTTCCACCAATGGATGAATCTCTACGAGGACTGTTGTGACTACTCTCCTGGTCCTGTGGATAGAATGGTGGGCTACTCCACGTCTCATATGCATCTCTTCTCCATGAATTAACTGGTTTTCCTCTATCCACAAAGGCAGAAGATAAATCTCTAAAATGAGACCTATTCACACTTGATGAATCAGAAGATGCTGAAGTTAATATCCTGTCAACCATTCTTTCACTATCCTCCCAGTCACCTATATCTGTAGCCTTGGATGCATCTTTATCATTCACTACCCCAGATATTTTCTCATCACTGACGACTGGAGCATTACTGTTACCTCTGGCTGCTTCAGCCTGCCTCCTAGCAATCTTCTGCTCCAATTCTAAAAGTTTTTGTTTAGCAGCTTGTTTCCTCCTCTCTTCTTCTAAATGCATTCTTTGTTTCTCTTCTTCCCTTGCAAGTCTCAGCTCTTCAGCCTTCTGCAAAGCTTCAGCCTTTTCTTGTTCTGCCCTCCATGCTGCCTCTCTGGCTTCATCTTCCAACCTCCTCTGCCTCTCTTCCTGTTCTCTAGCTAGTCTTAGTCTTTCCTCCTCCTCCCTGCGAACTAAATCCAAAGCCCTTTCTTGCTCTTCAATGATTCTCTGCCGCTCTTGTTCTTGCATCCTCTGAACCCTTTCTAGCTCAGCCTCAAAGGATTCCCTAACAGGATCATGGAAATCAGTTTGCTTGGGTACATCCTTCTTCTTCTTGACCACCCCAACAAGACCTCCTGAAAAAATATCCCTCCCATCAAATGCAGTTGCTCCAAAATCTTCCAAGTAACCTTTTTCACTCTTTGGCAAAGTGCGTTTTTCTTTGCCAAAATTAAGCAGAGGATCATTAACAGGAAGCCCTTTACCACCCAAAGAAAATGAAGATTTGGACACAAAGCTCTGAGCAGAATCAACTCTATTCCGGTTATGTTGATCACCACCAACATGACGATGATCCCACTGCCCATTTCGATCACCATATGATTGCATCACATTATTCCAAGGCTGTTTCCCACCCTGACCATATCCCACATCCCTCTTTCCAGAATCATCATGAACAACATCTCTAAAGGTGGACGAACTATATTTGTTATCCTTCCCTACATCTCTATTCCCACTGGAAGGCCTTGCACCAACAACACCATTTCTCTCATTCCCAGCATCTTTCACACCAAAACCATCCTTCAAAATAGTCGAATTCCTCCAAGAATTCCCTTCCCTTCCAGGCATTCTATCATAAGGGTCCACCTTAGGAACTTCACTGGAGGAAACCTTTCCAGCTTCATTGCCCCTCAACTGTCCCCTCTTGTCAAGACCACTACCACCATGCTTCTGTGGTAAAAAACCAACACGAGGCATATCAAAATCCCAAAAAGTATCGCTTTTGGGAAACCCATGATCCCTGCCCTCTCTGCTCCGCTCCTGGAAACCATAACCCGTATCACGCTCATCATCGGCCCAATCAGATCTCGGATTCAACCGTACCAGAGGCAAAGGTCCCGGAAAATACTCATCATGATTCCTCCTACCTAGGTTTTGATTCCCCCCATGAGAACCAATAAAACTGCGAGTGTCACGGCCATTTTCACTGAGAAAATCCCCACTGCGTGGAACATTGAACCTAGAGTTCGCATTAACAACTGAAGAACCATCACCATCAGCATCCACATCCTTACCCTTCTTCTGCTCAAGAGATACATTCTCGTGAGCCGAATCCTTAGACTTCTGATTCGAATTCTCCTGGATCTTCTGATTCTGGCCAGGCCCAGTTGCAGGAGGCACTAGGGTGGCACGCAAAGAAGGAAAATCCTCTCCTCTTAACACCGCCGACAAGACAGGCGGAGCAGCCGGTCCAACCGCCTTATTTCCCCGGCCAAATGAATCAAATGGTCGCGGCCCATCATCAGCTAAAATCGGCTCTTTTTCTTGCAAAACAACTGCTGCCGGCTTCGTCCACCCCATCCCAGACGACGAAGGTCTCGAACCGCTTCCTGAACCGGCTCCACCAGCCGGACCACCACTAGATCCAAGCGAATCAAACCGCTCATGTTCTTTCCGGAGCGAAGGTAAATTCAAGGGGGGAGGAACAGAAAGCTTCGTCGCAGGCTTCTGCGAACTCCGGGGTCTCGATAGCACCGCCATACCCCCACCAGCACCGGCAGGTCGCGGCGTTCTGGTGGATCCAAAAGATGTGGTGTTCTGCCCATACGACTTGTTGAGATTCACAGACACATATTTGGTGCCGGAATTTGCCATCGCAGTCGCACCGCAAGTGTAAATCGCCAAAGCATGAAAACCCTAACCCTATTGATTTCCCACTCGTGATCTGAATTCGTCAACGATCGGATCGAATCGAATCCTCTAACCCTAACCCAAACTGTGATGATCGAAACGACGATGCACCGAAGGCTTCAGCTGTGATTGGCCGATAGATCGGTTTCGGTTTCCTTTATTTCCGGTACTAATTAGGGTTAGTGTGAGAGGAGTTAGGGTTTGAATTGAAAGGGGGTGAGTAGGATAAGAGGATCACCACCGAGGGGGTAAAATAGAGCGCGGCGGTGGTTAGGAGCGCAACCAATGAGAGAAGCCCTACTCTAAAATGTGTACCTTTATAAGCGGAGAAGGAGGGAGAGATATATAGACGGAAAACAAGTTAACAATGAATGAGAGTTGAAGGGAGTAGACCAAACTAAGGAAATGTTTTTTCTGTCTTCGTGTTTCAACCCCTGTTTTTCAAGGTATTTATGTTTCCACCACACTGTCCCTTCACGTGCAATATAAAGTTATAAACATTCGGTTTAATTAATTTAAGCACAGTTTGCCTAAAATAATTTAGGCCAAATTGGTCATGTGGCTCTTTAATTTAATATAAAATTTTTGGGGGTTTGGTGAGTAGGCATATCAAATTTCACATCGGTGAAACACTAAAATTAACCGTTGGATATTGTTTAAAATATTATGAATGGTTAAAATTGAATCAACTAATATTAAATCTCAACCATTGATGAAATTTTATACTACATCCAACGGTCAATTTTAGTGTTTTACTGGTGTAAGATTTAATTTACTCTTTCACCCTAAAAGCACCCAAAATTTTTAGATTTATCCGCTATATTTTATTCGGTTTAAACTTCTAAATTTTAAAATGATAATATGTGCTTGGGGTTTGAACTTGAGAATGCTACATCATATTACTAATAGATTAATATGAAAACTATATATATATATACATATATATTGTATAAATATTTGAATTTTTTCAAAAAAAATATTTGAATTTACAAATATTTGGACAAAATAAATATTAAAATTAAAGTTTTTTTTGGGTAAACCCGGGTATCCACTGCACGGACAGGAGTGACTAATCTCTCGCTCATTGTAGGTGCCTCGAGGGGCAGAACAGTTGGCCCAGAGTTTTAACGCTGCTCCGTACCCAAGGCGGGGATCGAACCCCCGACCTTTGGTTAAGGAAGGTTCATCCCCAACCGCTGAACTCCACTCTCTGGGTTATTAAAATTAAAGTTTAATTACATATAAATATGTAATATATTTATATATATATATATATATATATATAAACGTTGTATGTACCCAAAAAAGTGTATATATATTAATAAGTATAGTAATTAATATTAAAATATAAAAAGTATAGTAACTAAATTTAATACTACACAAATATTAAATTTAAAAAAAAATTATAGTAATTAAAAATAAGATATATATTATAAATTTAATATTACACAAATATATGAATATTATTGGATATTGGATGTCCATTTCTCTTCTCCATCATCTCCTTTATTATCTTTGTGTAGTGGCCTTTATGGTTGACTACTCACTTGTCCTTCACCACCCTGTAAATAAGGACTCATCCCCATATGTAAAGATGTACTTGTGAAGAGAAATACAAAGACTCCCAAATTCTATCATTCTCTCATTCTTTGGTTGCTATAGTTTTGATTATTCTACAACACGTTATCAGCACGAAGTTCTACCAACCTAAGGTAATATCGGTTCTTTCATCTTACCTCGCTTGATTCCATGATACTACTTGTTGTATAGTATGTGATGTCTTTTCCTAAGAAATGATAATGTCAAGACAATCGTATACTAATTCTAAAATAATAAATCCATGTGATAGTTGGATAGTGTGTAAATAACTTTAAATTGTTTTCTGAATTTTGATAGTCCAATTCTTTTCTGATTTTTTATTGTTCAATTCTTTTGATACGTTCAATTATTTTCTAATTCTTGATCACCGAGTAAACTGAGATCCATCAAGAAAGAACCTTAAATTGTTAATAATGAACACAAAACAAGCATGCCATTATTACTGAGTACTTTTGATTCAGATAGTATATGATCATCACATGGTTTTCGATTCAAAAATAATGGTCCATCAACTATTTTGTTTTGGCCAAGGTCCATCAACTATTAACAGATACGAAAGTCACATTTTTTATATTCGGTGATAATCATTTACGGCTTCAAATTGATATATGCGAATAAGCCCGACACTTTGTGAATGTGATGATCTGGTTATAATAGTCTAATTAATAAGACATGTAATCTAGTAGGGCTGAAATATGTTTATGGATGATTACATGTTATTCTAGTAGTCTATTCTTTTTCTCTCCAATTTGTTATTGGTTCTTGAATACTACTTCTTTGCAATTGTACATGAATGGGATCTGAAGGCACATTTCTTCTTTCGGTACTCAGATTTTATGCTTGACACATGTAGGAAAAGATGATCTCTGATTTTCCTTCTTATTTTTCATCTCCCCAAATTTATTGTTTGTAATATTAAATTTAAGCTTGTTGCATGTTTATCTTATTAAATTTCCTTCTGATTTTCCTTCTTATTGTTTGTAGGAAAAATTTATTGTTTGTAATATTAAATTTAAGCTTGTTGCATGTTTATCTTCATGATTTTTTGGCTTTCTACTTCAAATTGTTTATTTGACTGTCCTGTAAGTCTAAATTATCAAATATGTTTCTTGCATATTTTTCCTTTTTTCTCCCATTTTCGGTTCTCCCGATGAATATTTTGTATTTCTAATTTGTCTTCCAGAACCCTATAGTCTGTTAATCTTTTCTAATGTTAAAAACTTAAGATTTCTTATCCCAGACTTCTTCATAATGTTATGTTTAATCTAACTTGTTTAATTTTATATTTTCATGATAGTTCTAAATATGTCAAACCTTACTAAACTTGATTTTGAGGCTCTTGACATTTCGGGAAAGAATTACTTGCCATGGGCTCTAGATGCTGAAATTCATTTGAATGTCGAAGGGCACGGAGATACTATTAAAGAAGGAAATAAAGCATCTAATCAACAAAAGGCAAAAGCCATGATTTTTCTTCGCCACCATCTCCATGAGGACCTTAAAAATGAATACCTTACGGTAAAAGACCCACATGTCCTTTGGAACAGTTTAAAGGAAAGATATGAGCACCAAAAATCTATTATCCTCCCAAAAGCTCGTTATGATTGGATGCATTTGCGTTTACAAGATTTTAAAAGTGTAACTGCCTATAATTCTGCAGTATTTAGAATCACTTCCCAATTACAATTATGTGGAGAAAAAGTGACTGATGAAGATATGTTAGAAAAAACATTCTCCACTTTTCATGCATCCAATGTGCTCCTGCAGCAGCAAAATCGAGAAAAAGGCTTTCAGAAATATTCTGACTTGATTTCTTGCCTTCTTGTGGCCGAGCAAAATAATGAACTTTTGATGAAAAATCATGAAGCTCGTCCCACTGGCACTGCTCCATTCCCAGAAGTGAATGTAGCAACACACGATCACTATGGACAAACTCGTGGTCGTGGTTGTGGTCGTGGCCGTGGTCGTGGTCATGGCTATGGTCGTGGTCACGGTCTTGATCATAGTCACAGTGGAAATTACAAGAACACGTCTTTTCACCAGAAGTGGAAAAATGTTGGAAAGAATGAAAAAGGTGGCCAGAGTAGCAAAAGTAATGAAAATATTTCCTATCGTTGTGGAGGAAAAGGTCATTGGAGTCGTACTTGTCGTACACCAAAACATCTTGTTGATCTTTATCAACAATCAATTAAAAATAAAGATAAAAGGATTGAGAGTCATTTTGCTTATGAAGATGATGGTAATACAGATGCTACTCATTTGGATGTTGCTGATTTCTTTGCTGACCCTGATGGAAATATTGGTCACCTTATTGTGGATGGAAATATAGTCAAGAAGTAGATTTTCCTAAATATCACAATAATAATAAAGTTTGAGAGTGTCTTTGAATTTTCTATGATGTTTTGAATATCCTATGCTAATAATAATAAAGCTTTATATTTAAGTGTGTTTTCAACTTCTATAGATTATGTTCAAATAATTCAATCATAAAATTTTTATTCTTTCTCATGCTTCTCTCTTATCATATTCTTTTCTTCTTTGAATAGAATGAGTATTGACACTAGCATCAATAATGGAGATACGTGTCTTGTCGGTAGCGGAACTACCCATACAATTTTAAAAGATACAAAATATTTCTCTTATTTAGTGAAGCAAGAAACCAATGTTAGTACTATATCTGGCTCTTCAAAGATAATTGAAGGCTCCGGAAGAGCTAATATAATGTTATCCCGGGGAACAAATTTACACGTTGAGAATGCATTATATTCCCCCAAGTCTAGTAGAAATTTATTAAGTTTCAAAGATATCCGTTTAAATGGATATCATATTGAAACAAGAGATGAAGGAGATATTGAATATCTCTATATAACAAGACATACTTTGGAAAAAATAAGTGTAGTGGAAAAGCTGCCCGCCTTTTCCTCTGGTTTGTACTACACTTATATCAGTGCAATTGAAGCACACGTTGTTGTAAACGAGAAATTTACAAATCACAAAAAATTTATTGTTTGGCATGACCGGCTGGGCCATCCCGGATTCATAATGATGCGAAAAATAATTGAAAACTCGTGTGGTCATCAATTGAAGAACCAGGAGATTCTTCAATCCAATAAGTTCTCATGCACTTCTTGTTCACAAGGGAAGTTGATAATTAGACCATCACCAACAAAAAATAGAAGTGAATCTCTCAACTTTTTAGAACGAATACATGGTGATATTTGTGGGCCAATACACCCACCATGTGGACCATTTAGATATTTTATGGTTTTAATTGATGCATCAACTAAATGGTCACATGTTTGCCTGTTGTCAACTCGCAACCAAGCATTTGCGAGATTGCTAGCTCAACTAATTCGAATAAGAGCTCACTTCCCTGATTATCGTGTCAAGAAAATACGTCTTGACAATGCTGCTGAGTTTTCATCTCAAGCATTTAATAAATATTGTGCCTCCATTGGAATTGAAATTGAACATTCTGTACCACATGTTCATACACAAAATGGACTTGCAGAATCATTTATTAAACGTATAAAATTAATTGCAAGACCACTTCTCATGAGATGCAAACTTCCCATTTCCACTTGGGGACATGCAATTTTGCATGCTGCAACATTGATTCGCATCATGCTAACAAGTTATCACGACTCTTCCCCTTTACAATTAGTTTTTGGTCAAGAACCTAATATTTCCCATCTTAGAATTTTTGGATGTGCGGTGTACGTTCCAATTTCTCCACCACAACGCACTGAGATGGGTCCTCAAAGAAGGTTGGGAATATATGTTGGATATGAATCTCCATCTATTATAAAATATCTTGAACCAACAACAGGAGATTTATTTACAGCTCGATTTGCTGATTGTCATTTTGATGAATCAAATTTTCCAGCATTAGGGGGAGAGAATAAGCAGTTGGAAAGAGAGATCAGTTGGAATGTATCGTCATTGTCTCATCTTGATCCTCGAACTAAACAATGTGAACTTGAAGTGAGATAATTCATTTGCAAAGCTTAGCAAATCAATTACCAAATGCATTCACTGATCCAAAAGGTGTGACAAAATCATATATACCAGCTGCTAATGCTCCAATAAAAATAGATGTCCCTGTTGGGCAATCTAATATTGCAAATGAGTCCCAACCACGACTGAAGCGTGGTAGACCAGTCGGTTCCAAAGATAAAAATCCTCGAACAAGAAAAGGAGCTAAAAAGAAAGATGGTCTAGAGGAGGATATAGAAACTCTCAAAGAGTCTACAGACATAATTGACATTCAAGTCCCAGAAGAGATTGATCAGGTACCTGAAAGTCATGAATAAAGAGATCTCAATAAATTATGTCACTAATGGAATACAATGGAACCGACAGGATGTCAACGTTGATGATGCTTTTTCATATCATATAGCGCTAAATGTGATAAATGGTAATGAGGATCATGAACCAAAATCCATTAAAGATTGTAGACAAAGTGAGAATTGGCCAAAATGGAAAGATGCAATTGAAGCAGAATTAAACTCGCTTTACAAGCGAAAAGTTTTTGGACCTGTAGTCCGAACACCTGAAGGTGTGAAACCGGTTGGATACAAATGGGTCTTTGTGCGAAAACGAAATGAGAATGGTGAAATTGCAAGATACAAAGCTCGACTTGTTGCTCAAGGGTTTTCACAAAGACCTGGCATTGATTTTGATGAAACATATTCACCTGTTATAGATGCAAGTACTTTTCGGTACTTAATTAGCCTTGTAGCATATGAAGGGCTTAATTTGCACATGATGGATGTTGTCACAGCCTATTTATATGGCTCACTTGATAGTGACATTTACATGAAGCTCCCTGAAGGATTTAACTTGCCTGAGGCACATAGTCCGGGATCTCGAGATGACTACTCCATCAAATTGAATAAATTAATCTCTCTATGGGATAAAACAATCTGGACGCATGTGGTATAATCGCCTCAGCGAATATTTGCTAAAGGAGGGATATACAAATGACCCTATTTGTCCATGTATTTTTATAAAAAGATCTGGAAAAGAATTTGGTATCATTGCTGTATATGTTGATGACATAAATATTATTGGAACTCCTGAAGAGATTCCAAAAGCTATAGATTGCTTAAAGAAAGAATTTGAGATGAAGGATTTGGGAAAGACAAATTTTTGTCTAGGATTACAAATTGAGCATTTGAAAAATGGAATTTTTGTACATCAAGAGGCTTATATAGCAAAAGCTTTAAAACGTTTCTACATGGACAAATCTCATCCGTTATCTACTCCTATGGTTGTTAGATCACTGGATGTGGAGAAAGATCCTTTTAGACCTCGAGAAGAGGGTGAAGAACCACTTGGTCCTGAAGTACCATATCTCAGTGCAATTGGAGCACTGGTGTACCTTGCTAATTATACGCGCCCTGATATATCATTTTCTGTCAATCTATTAGCAAGATATAGTTCTTCACCCACACGAAGACATTGGAATGGAGTCAAGCATATACTTCGTTACCTTAGAGGTACAATGAACATAGGGGTTGTTTTATTCCAAAGTACCCAAATTAGAATTAACAGGTTATGCAGATGCAGGTTATTTGTCAGATCCTCATAGTGGCAGATCACAAACAGGTTACTTGTTTACTTGTGGTGGTACAGCAATTTCATGGAGATCTGTGAAACAGACCATAACAGCAACATCATCAAATCATGCAGAACTTTTAGCACTACATGAAGCAAGTCGAGAATGTGTTTGGTTAAGGTCTCTGATTCAACACATACAAGAAACTTGTGGTTTGTCTTCCGGAAGTAGATGCAACAACAATCTATGAAGATAATACTGCATGCATTGCTCAGTTGAAAGAAGGTTACATTAAAGGAGATCGAACAAAGCATATTTCTCCAAAATTCTTCTTCACTCATGATCTTCAAAAGAATGGTGATATAAGCATTCAAAAAATTCGTTCATGTGATAATCTTGCGGACCTTTTCACAAAATCGCTCCCAAGCAGAATTTTTGAACGACTGGTACAAAAGATTGGTCTTCGCCGTCACAAAAATGATTGTCTGGATGAGGGGGAGAAATAAATAAATTTTGTAAAAGGATATTGTACTCTTTTTCCTTCACTAGATTTTTCCCACTGGGTTTTTTTCTAGTAAGGTTTTAATGAGGCATATCCTCAATGGACATCCAAGGGGGAGTGTTATGAATATTATTGGATATTGGATGTCCATTTCTCTTCTCCATCATCTCCTTTATTATCTTTGTGTAGTGGCCTTTATGGTTGACTACTCACTTGTCCTTCACCACCCTATAAATAAGGACTCATCCCCATATGTAAAGATGTACTTGTGAAGAGAAATACAAATACTCCCAAATTCTATCATTCTCCCATTCTTTGGTTGCTATAGTTTTGATTATTCTACAACAATAAAAGTATTATTAAGAATAGCAATAATTAAAATAATGAATCATTTATTAGACAATTAGACAAATATAATAAAATGTTTATTACAATATGTCAAAAAAATTATTAATTTCCAATTTTTATATGTATTATAAATTTCATTACAGAAAAAGATAGTAAGATATTAAATTTTATAATAAAATATTTAATAATTTTAAACATATTTGTATAAATTAAATTTTTAAACATTTTAACTATTGTACTTCTTTATAATGTTTTTTAAAACAATTTTATAATTCATTTTTCAATAATATTTTTACCATATATGTCTAATACTGAATTTTTTATACTTTTTTTAAAATTGTTATCATATGTGTCTAATATTAAATTTGGTAATACATTCTGGAATAATTTTTTATTACATTTGTCTAATATTAAACTTTATAATATTACATATTTGAAGTTTTTATTTATAATAACTTTTATATTTATATTTATATTAATATTTACACTTTAGTTACAATATGAGTTTAATTGCTACGCACAATTTGTAATTGGTAAATGATATAAAACACTTATACACTTATTGTGTATATAAATTAAATCCTTTCAATATTTTCATTCCAATCAAATATTTATTGTATGTATAATATTTACGCAATGAGTTGTTAGTAATACTGCTAGGATATGAGTAAATTCATACGGACTACTTCATTTTTTCACATATTTTTGAAATGTAATTGTTGTCAAACTTTGGGTTTAGCCCAGAATCGACCACCAGTTTGAACTCTTGATTCCTTTCTTTCAATGATTAAACTTAGGAATGAACTATGTTCATTAGTTATGGGTTCTCTAACTACTCCAAAGTATGTTTGACTAGGTGTGAGAGACGTGTAAGATTATATAAATGATATGCATAAAGGTAAATAATGAGAAAATGGAGAGTAAAATGCTTGAAACATGTAAGTTTGATTGATTGATCATGTGTTCTACAATATTCACAAGCTATATATATAGGGGACGACTTGGGTGATAACACTTGGTTATTATGAGAAATGAGAATATTTAATCATAATTGTTGGATTCAAATTAACGGCTCTAATTATGTCATTAATTACGATATCCCTTGTGATCTTTAACAAAAAGAAAATAATCATGCGAGATCTAGTGGTTGACAAAGGTCTCTGTCAGCCACTAACACTAACCTACAGCTAACCATCGTTGGATCGGCTAAGCCTTCGCCTCGATTGAGCTCTTCTCCGGCCAATAACTCAACAAATTTTTGGTGTTAACAGTAATTTATTTTTAAAATAAAAAATTTAGATTGTGCCAAACCTAGTTATTTTTTATAATAACTTCTAATCTAGAATCAAAAGTAAAATGATATTATACCAATAATATGCTATAATTATAAATAAAAAAATTGTAGAAAAAATATATATTAAAAACGGGTAGTATTATAATGTAATTAAATAAAGTTAAACTTACAAGTTAAATATTCAATTATAAAAACCAAATATGTCATAAAAAAGTTATTCTGCCAACGTATAACATTTTCACACTGCAAATTAACAATAACGAAATTATAACAATAAGATGTAATATTTTTATCCGAAGTAGGTAGTTCAGTTGGCGAGCTAAGGGATACCGAAGATTGCAAAAAAGAGGTCCAGGGTTCAAACCCCAGAAACTAACATTTCTCACACCCCCACTAACATTGACTATAAAAAAAACATGTAATATTTTCCATTGAAATTAAAACAAAAAATATTCATCCATAAACACAAAATATATTCTAACAAAGTGTAGTACTGTTTTCTCATATATTTGAATATATTTTTATAGTAACTTCTATCAAATGAATTTTTTTTTACAGCAACTTCTATCAAATGTGTTAGTATAATGCAAAAATTTAATAGTGTATATTTTCTAGTTTCTAAACTATTCTAAAAAATAAATAAATAAAAAAAATTTTGAAGAAAGAAAAGCAGGTAATAAATTTGGATTTAGTTAGAGTGCAATGGCAAAGAGACAGATTGTTTTTATAGTATAAATAAAGCAAAATTACACCAGAGCTGCTTTAAGTTATTTTATTATAATAACAAGTTGGTCATTTATGTTTTTTTCGTAACGTTTACGCAGTTATTATTTTTTTAAATTAGCTAACATTTACACGGTTATTATTTTTTTAATTTTTCATCCATCTCCGTTAAAAAAATGCTTATGTGGCAGTTAAGTGCTTATTTGACACCTCCAACATGTATTTTTTAATCTGACTCATAGTTTTTTAGGGTTTTAATTGTTCATGTTCCTTCTTCCATATTAAAACAAAAAACAAAAAAAATTCAATTTAGGGTTTTAATTGTTCATGTTCCTTCTTCCATTCTTCATGCTAAAACCCAGAAATTGAACGATCTGACCGTGTCTATTGCTGCAGATACGGACAAGAACACCCAATGAATGATAATCAAAGACAAAATATATGGATGAATCCATATAATTTATAGTGCAATCATCTACACTTATCCACTGAAAAAACATAATTCCATACAAAACTAATTATTAATCAGACAATTCTTAGTGTGATTGCAACAGAGTTTCATTTCATCCATTTTGGGAACGTGTCGTTTCACACAGCTAAGTGGATGTGGAACACAATCAAACATCACAATTAGAGAAAGTATGAAATTAGGAGGGATTATGAAAAAGAAGATGAAGAACAATTAATTTTGATTTTTTGTAAAAAGAAGGAGGAAGAGGAAGAAGGAAGGGTTTTTTGGGTTCCTTGGAAGATGAAGAAGATGTTCATCTAAATTTTTCATTTTTTGATTTTTAATAAAATATTAAATAAAAATTATGAGTCAGCTTTAAAATTACATGTTGGACCTGCTAAATAAGCACTTAACTGCCACATAGGTTTTTTTAATGGAGTTGGATGGAAAATTAAAAAAGACTAACGGTTAAAGACCTAAGTTGGTACGGAAAAAACTTAAAGGACCAACTTATTACAAATAAATAACTTAAAGGACCTCTGGTGTAATTTTGTCAATAAATAAAGAATCAATTATAAAAAATAAGTAGAAGAATTAAAACGACACTTTTGATTTTAATAATTAATAGGTGTAACAATATAAGATGTCTAAGAAAGTAATTTTAGTAGCATTTGCTTGTATAGTTTTTTATTAAAAAAAGTATAGGTAAGTTGGGTTTTCGAACCCACGTCATTGTGGGATGTGAGCTGAATCTGTAACATCCCTAATTTCGGTTAATTTCGTTTTATGAAATTAACTAGCTAATTGTTATTCGATAAAATATTAATTCAATTTATGGACATGTTAAAAGCGTGAAAGCAACATTTAGTTGTTAATAGTATGAATTATGTGGTTGTTTTGAGGTAGAAATAGAGTTACCGGTTACGTGGGGATTAGGGAGTCAATGGCGTTTTGGTCATTTCCATATCTTTCGAATCCCTAAACCAAATTATGTAACATCCTCAAAATAATTAGTCGAATTATTTTGGTGTTAACCCAATTAAATTAATTTAGTACTTAATTGGTAAAATTATTGAGTGCTAAAGATAATTATTGGTTATCTTAGGATCGTTAACCGGTTAAGAAAGAAAGGAAGCGTGAAACAGAGGAGGAAAAGAAGAGGAAAAGGAGAAGAGAAAAGAAGTGGGTTTGGATTGAAGAAGAGAAAAAGGGGATACCAAAGTTCATCAAAACATCATACCTTCTAAACGAAAAATGATCACCACCTCTTCCTCTTCATTTTGATCCTAAGATCATCAACAACCATTCACTCTCCTTCAATCCACCATTTTCGGTTTGGAGCTCTAAGGTGAGGTTATGAGAGCTTTCTTCTTCTTTTAGGTAGTTTGAAAGCTTGAGAAGTTCGAATATGAGGTTGGTTGCTAGCTTGGAATGAATGAATCAAAGGTTTGGTGAGTTAGGGTTTAGAATCAAATTTGGGGTTTTATGGATGAATAGTGATTGAAGCTTGAAGATGATGAATAGTGTCCTTGGGTGACTCTTGGTTGAATGGGAAGATTGGGAAGAGGATTCGATTGTCGTCGAAGCGTAAAGTTTATGCGGGGAACGTTCGTGTGGTTATGTCGAAAAAGCGATTTCGCGGAAAGTCTCGGCTATTTGTGATTTTCATCACAATCGGTGAGTTTTACTCACACTTAGGATTATTTCGTTTGACAATGAATTTTACGTTGATTGATTTTGAAAGATTTTGAGTCGAAAATCGTTATTTCGAAATATATCGTATTTTGATAAAATTCGTTTATGTTGAGTTTTTTATTGATTTGATTGATTGTGTGATATTGATTGAATCTGTTTTTATGGTTGTTTGAACTGTTTTCAGTCGGAATTGAGCGGAATAGCGGATTTCGCGAGAAAACGCAAAATCTGCATTTCTCAGCAGACCGTCGCGTCGCGACCCTTCATAAAATTTTGCAACGAAATATTTCTGATATTTTCGCGTCGCGACGGAAGCAGTTCGCGTCGCGACGCTTTGCAGTTTTTCAACAAAAATCACTCATTTTGTTTTCGCGATAACTTTTGATCCGGGAACCCGATTGAGGTGTTCTCATGTGCGTTTGAAAGCTCATTGAAAGGCCTAATCAAATAAATGATTTAAATTGTATAATGAATTGCTTTTGAAGTTATAAATCGTTTCGAAAAACCGAATAATAGTACACGTGTGCGGATACGTTTTATTAATAATAAAGCGGACTATGAGTCCTACGTGGTATAGGAAACGGCCCAATGCGGGCATTGTGTTCGATTAACGGTCAAAAGTAGATGGACTAAATGTTCATTGACTATAGGTGAACTAACAGGGCATCGAGTGTAGATATATTTAATATATATCGAGTTGGGTGACGACCCATGTTAACATACTAGGCGGGGCAGTCATGATCCCTTACCCTAGGCCCTATACCATTAGGGAAAGTACTATTGGTAAGGGGGTTCAGCGGGATTTCAGCGCTCGCGCAGGCGGTGTTATGTTAAATTGTTTGTTGTACGATTCACCAGGTTTGTAGCGTTCGCACAGTCGGTGTCGTGCTAAGTTATAACAGGTTTGTCGGGTTTGTAGCGTTCGCGTAATCGGTAATCTGTTAAAAGTTTGTTGTGCGGTTCACTGGGTTTTAGCGTTCGCGCAGTCGGTGTCACATTGAGTTATAACACGTTCACCGGGGATTAGCAGCAATGCAGTCGGTGTCGTGTTGAAAGATAATGCACGTGGTTATGAACTAATCCACGGATGATAGAAAGTCCTATAATACGGTTTACCGGGTTTTAGCGTTCGCGCAGGCGGTGTCGTGTTAGGTTAAATAGGATTCTTAATTGAACCGAGAGTGTAGATAGGGGTCTCGGTAGAACTCGCTGAGATTGTATCTCATTGTTTATATGTTGATGTTTTACAGAGAAACAGGGAAAATGGAGATCGAAGAGGCATGAGTAGATGATTACTCGGGAGGTTGCTGAAGACTTGGCTTTTATGTTTAAGCTTATGTTTTTCCCTTATTATCTTTGTATCATAACATTATGTCGATACCTGATGTATACGTTATGTATTTTGTTTCCGCTTTCTTGCATGATATTGAACACTGTAGTTCACTGATGGTTTTTGGTCAGAGAACCGACATGGTCTTACTTATGTTTAAGACGGTCTTGTTATTATTCAGTGAAAAATTTAGAGTGGTGTTCAGTATTTAAATAGAAAATATATCTGAGGTTTTAGGGATGGTGCACTTGGGTATTTCTACTCGTTAGAAATTCCAGGGTGTTACAAATTACACGACACCAAACATAATCCTTAACTCCATAAGACCACAACCACAATTTTTAGAAGTTAATTATGAGTTAGTGGTTATTTAAGGGTAAACTAAGGTGAGGAGTTAAGTGGAGGGCATTTTGGTCTTTTCTCATCCACTTAAGGCCTTGCCCAGCTGACCAAGCCTCATTCCATCCAGAAACCAGAAAATAAAAACTCAGAATAGAAAGAGAAAGAGAGGTAGAACTCGAGAGAGAAGAGGAGACAAAGGGAAGGAGGAAATCTTCAAGATTGGATGCATGTAAGTGTTCTTATATCCAATCTTCTCCATTTTTCATTCTCTATCCAATGATACCTGTAACACCCCAGTATTTCTAACGAGTAGAAATGCCTAAGTGTACCATCTCTAATACATCAGAGATAATATTTCCTGTTTAAATACTGAACACCACTAAAAAATTTCACTGAATAATAACAAGACAGTCTTAAACATAAATAAGACCATGTCCATTCTCAGACCATAAACCATCAGTGAAATACAGTGTTCAATATCGTACAAGAAAGCGGAAATAAATACATAACGCTAAAGACAAAATGTCTTGATACACAGATAACAAGGAAAGATATAAACTTAAGCATAAAGCTAAGTCTTCAGCAACCATCCGAGTACCACCTACTCGTGCCTCTTGGATCTCCACTTTCCCTGTTTATCTATAAAACCACAACATATAAACAATGAGATACAATCTCAGTGAGTTCTACCGAGACCCCTAACTACACTCTTGGTCCAATTATGAAAACCTTTTTAACTTAACACGGCACCGACTGCAACTCTGCTAAACCCCGGTGAACGTGTTATAACTCAGTACGACACCGACTGCAATTCTGCTAACCCCGGTGAACCGTACAACAAGTTTTTAACATAACACCGACTGCAACTCTACTATATCCCCGGTGAACCCCCTTACCAATAGTACTTTCCCTAATGGTATACGGACCTAGGGTAAGGGATCATGACTTCCCCGCCTAGTATGTTAACCTCGTGGGTCGTCACCCACACTCGATATATAAAAATTTATATATCTTATATCCACCCACATTGGGCCGACACTTAACCCTGATATAATATATATATATCGTAACAAACACTTGAACGTTTGATTCTTTAACATTAAACCGTTACTGAACATTTAGCTCTACAAGACAAGCATATTATGTGTTCGCTCCCGTATACTATTTTACGGTTTTTTGAATTAAACATAACTTTGCAAACAATCATAAAAACCTTTAAAAACATATTCAAAATCATGGCATTATAAGCCTAATATCATTGGAAAAGGGTTAGGAAAGGATTAAAAGAGGATTGGAATCGATCGGGATCGTTTCAGACAAGTTTGGAAAATTTGGACAGAACACTGCGCATGGTTCGTGCTCCCATACGCACGGGTCGTGGTCCCTGTAAGTCATCTTTGCAAAACACAAACCGAAAGAGACGCACGGTCCGTGTGCCTGGGACGCACGGGTCGTGCGCTTTTGACAACACTGAATTTTTATCCCGTTTTCGCATTTTTCGTCGTTCCGATCAATTCTGATACCTGTTCCAGTCCAGTCCCAACATAAAAACAGTCCAAAAACATATTTAAACAACCTTGATCACCATCAAATCATCGTTCATCAATCACAAACACAAACGTAAACAATTTTATCGTTTATGTCAAAATACGTTAATTATTCAAATAACGGTTTTCAAAACTCAAATTCGACACTTCGAAAGCCTCAATCAAAAACCTAAACGTGAGTAAAACTTACCCTTGACGCGAGAGCGACAGTTGAACCGAAATCTCAAAAATCCCCAAATGAAACCCTATAATCACCAATCCGATCCCAATTTCGAATCGAGCTTCAATCCGCTTTCAATCTTCCTTGGGTCCGCTTCTAATCATGTGTAAACCATCAAAATCATCTCCCAAAACCCTCAAGATTCGAAATCCACAAAAAGGGGGAAATGGGTGAGAAGCTTACCTAGCTCTTGGGAAACGAAAGTGGAGGGAGATGATGATGATGATGATGATGAACTTGGGGCTTGGGTTCCTGTTAACAATTCAGCAAGTGCACTGAAAGCGTTGCAAGTAGTAAAATTACGGTAAGTACCGGTCGATTCCACAGGGATTGCGTGTTGTAACAATAGCAAAGCTAATTAATTCTAGGTTGTGAAAATTGGTTGATTTGTAATTGTGTAACGCGAAAGTAAAAACTATTGTTGAATTGATGAGAAAAAGCGATTAGGGATCGAATCCTCTCCCTTCACCTATGTTATGAACCTTCAGCTAATTACAGATTAATTGTTTGAACTACCAGATTCAATTCACTAAAGTAGGTTAAGGACAATTCCTTGCCTCAGAACCCCTTTTACCCAATTGAGTTACCCTAATTCCTTAGGTGAATCATGTCAACCGATAAAGCAATAAACTTAAGAAATAAAGAATTCATGCATCCAACCACATATTCCTATAGTGATCACAAGTACATGATCTAATACCCCATATCCAGCATGCAACCCATATCCCTATGCGATCACATAACCTAAATCATTATAATTATCATATGTAACTATAAAGCATTACGATCAGAGGCATAGACTTATGATAATTCAAACAACTAATTGTATTAACCATAACAAAGTATCCATAACATAGGTTCGGGGAGAATCATCTCTCCCTAATCTTAGAAAATTAGTTACACATGGTGAATAGAGACATAACTAGAGTAGAGAGAGCAATACAAGTAAAGATAGACATAGGAACCTTCAACCCTCGTTCCCAAGTGGTGAAAAGCTCCCAGAATATGACTTTCCTCTGCTCCCAAAACGTCTAGCTGCGCTCCAATGACCAAGCTCCCTTGAAAAAACACAAAAACTGAATTAAAACCCTAACTTCAGCAAGCCATCGCGTCGCGACACGAGCCCATCGTGACGCGATATTGGACAGAATTGTAGGTTGCTCCTGCATCGGGCTTCCATCGCGACGCGAACCCTCCTGGTCGCGATGCGATATTGAACAAAACATACCTCAAGAGAATAGATACGGATATCGAGTCCGCCTGTCGTCCTTCAATTCCCAAGTAGCTTCCTCGGTGGAGAAACCATCCCAAACCACTTTGACAATGGGAATTGTTTTCGTCCGAAGCGCTTTTTCGCCACGTTCCATGATGTAACTGGGACGTGGTTGGAAAGACAAGTCCGGTCGAAGGTCAATTGTCTCGAAATTCAACGGCTGACCCGGATCTGGAATGTACTTTCGCAATTGAGACACATGGAATACATCGTAGAGATTGGACAATGGTGGAAGCAAAGCAATACAGTATGCTACTGGTCCAACCCGCTCGATAATTTGGAAGGGTCCAATATATCGAGGATTGAGCTTCTTCGCTCGTAATGCCCTACCTGTACCAATCGTTGGTGATAATCTTAAAAATACATGATCACCAGGCTCAAACTCTAACGGCCTTCTTCTTTTATCAGCATAGCTCTTTTGCCTACTCTGGTCAGCTTTCATTCTTTCTCTAATTTGCCGAATCTTTTCAGTAGTTTCATGAACCATATCAGGTCCTAACAATCGGTTCTCGCCGACGTCCCACCAACATAATGGAGTTCTACATTTCCTTCCATACAAAGCTTCAAATGGGGCCATTCCGATACTGGAATGATAACTGTTGTTGTAGGAGAACTCTACTAACGGGAGATGGTCCTCCCATTTCCTTCCGTTATCGAGCACAAAAGCTCGAAGCATGTCCTCTAAAGTTTGGATAGTCCTCTCTGTTTGACCATCCGTCTGCGGGTGATAAGCGGTACTAACAAACACCTTAGTCCCCAAGGCTTCATTCAAAGCTTTCCAAAATCGAGAAGTGAACTTTGGATCTCGATCCGACACAATACTGGTAGGACTCCCATGCAACCTTGCTGTAGCGACCGAAAAATCCGAAGGAGGGATTCTTCGTTGTTTTGAACAATGGAGGCGCCATCAATATTTATTTTTAGGAAAACATTGAAAAAACCTTTGTTTTTGGGTTCGGGGGTCGATTAAGTGCGGGGAAGGTACTAGCACCCCGCAACATCCTAAAAAAGGTTACCTTTTAATTTAATGTGTAGAAAAATTAGTTTAAAGAAAACATTTTAATTTACCCTTTTTTGTTATTTGCAAAAAAAAACGGAAAGGAAGACTTAATAAAAATTTTAGTTTTTTGCGCTTGACAGGAGTGGGCCCCCGCTCCTACGTATCTCCGGGTGCGATGGAGAAATCAAAGCTACGTAGTTCTCGGGTAGAAAATATTTGTGTGTTGGTATTTTTTATTTTTGAAAAGTTTGCGAAAACTAGAGGCCGTTCATGGTGACCAAACAGATAAATCCAGAGTGGTCGTCATTAATGGCTTATTCGGAAAAGAAGGTATTTACAGCGTTCAAACGGGCGGGGCCCAGAGTGACTGTTATAAATACCCGATTTGTGATCGAGCGTTTCGTTCGAAAAAATGCTTACTGGGAAGCGTGATTTTTTTTTTTTAGAAAAAGGGAGTTGAGATTACGTTTGTTTTCTATTAACTGAAAATTTCTTGAAGTTTAGGCGGGTGTTTGCGATGATCAAACGAATAAATTCAGAGGGATTACCGCTACTAATCCGCTGTGAAAAAAAAGAAGGTTAGTCCTAACGGTCAAACAAGCTAGGCTCAGAGTGACCATTAGTAACAACCTATTTTTTGTGTGAGTATGGTTGTTTGAAATAAAGAAAAATGATTTGAAAGCATTATGGTGTAAATAAAAGCGTAGTGGGTGATAGTAAAAAGGGGGAGCGAGCAACAGGGATGTTATATCAAAAATGGGGGGTGTACTTAGTATCAGCCCAAAAACGGCGTTTTTTTTTTGGACTCTTGTGCGAAAGTTGGGCTGAAAGCGGGGTGCCGTATTACTAAAAATGCGAGAGGTGCGAATAGCGGTTTGACGCTAAAAATGATTGCTTGATTTTTTTTTACTTTATTACCTTACCCTAGAATACATGATTCTGAAGCGCTTCTCTTTTCTTTTTTTTTTAAAAAAACCTAGACTAAACACGCATTGCATTTGAACAGATTTAGTTTATAAAGGAATGTTCTCTTTTTTTTTGAAAATGGTTGTCATAGTTATGCTTTTACTGTTTTTTTTTAAGATGATTATTGCTATTATTTTTTTTTAGAGAGGGCAGTGGTATTAGTAACCATTTATTTTTTAAAAAAAATATTTTTTTTTTAATATTTTATTTTAATCCGAAAAATACAGCAAAATAACAAAAAAAACAGCAACAATTTAATAAAAAAAACAGCAACATTTTTAATAGAAAAACAGCAACATTTAATAAAAAAAACAGCAACATTTAATAAAACATAACAACATTTAAATAAAAAAACAGCAACACTTTTTAATAGAAAAACAGCAACATTTATTTTTAAATTTTTTTTTTTAATATTTTATTTTAATCCGAAAATACAGCAAAATAACAAAAAATACAGCAACAATTTAATAAAAAAAACAGCAACATTTAATAAAACATAACAACATTTAAATAAAAAAACAGCAACACTTTTTAATAGAAAAACAGCAACATTTAATTTTAAAAAATATTTTTTTTAATATTTTATTTTAATCCGAAAATACAGGAAAATAACAAAAAATACAGCAACAATTTAATAAAAAAACAGCAACAAATAAATAAAACAGCAACATTTAATAGAAAAAAAACAGCAACATTTAATAAAAAAAGAAAGCAACAATAATATCTAAAAAAAAATTATTTACGAATTTACAGCAACAAAAATAAAAAAACAGCAACAATATTAAAAATAAAATAAAAAGCAACAACAATATTTACATAAAAAAAACAGCAACAATAATATATATAAAAAAAAGGAGCTTACGAATTTACAGCAACAAAAATAAAAAAAACAGCAACAATATTAAAAATAAAATAAAAAACAGCAACAATATTTACATGAATAAAATTACAGCTACTAAAAAAAATAAAACAGCAATAATTAAATAAAATATTACATTACAATACCTTAAACAAAAAATCCGGAAATGTTGAAGGAGAAGTTTTCTTCTTCGGATTTCCTCAATACAATAGAATTTGAAACTAAAAAAATTTATGAAAGAGAAGAAAAGAATAACAGTAAAAAAAAACTCTCAAACTCTCTTTTCTAAACAAAACCTAGACTCTCCTTCTTTTCCTTTTTTTTTCGAAAACTCCTCTTCTTCTTCCTTTCTCTCAAAAAAAAAATTCCGTCCTTTGCTTCATGGTTGTAGCCCCTATTTATACAAAAAGGGTGTCTTTTCTTTCATTTTTCTGACTTCATCTTCACCATACCTTGTACAGTTTTTTTCTGATGGTATGCAAAAGGGGGTAAAGGGGTATGGGCATGGCAGAGGAAGAGAAATGATGGTTTGTTTTCTTTTTTTTGTGTGAGAAAGGAGAGTGAATCCGTGAGTGAGAGAGAATGATGTGAGGAGAGAAAAAAAATGGAGTTTAAGGGTTTGGTGGGGAGGGGTATGCGTGGAGATGGGAGAGTGGGGGAATGGGAGGATGAGTGAAAGAGAGAGAGAAGTGTGTGAGTGTGAGTAGGAGAAATGATGAGAAAGATGAAGTGAAGTGTGTGAGAGTGTGAGGGAGAAAGAGTCGTAGGATGGGGGAGAGAGGGAAAGGTTGAGTGTGAGTTGGAGAAAGAGAGAGAGATAGGCGTGAGATTGGGGAGAGAGAGAGATGGAGCCGTGTATGGGGAAGGGAAAAATGGGGAAGTGGGAAGTGTGGGGAAGTGGAATTGAGAGAAAAGAGGAAAGGTGGAGTGTGGAAGGGAGAATGCAATTTTCAAGGAGGAAAAAGGGGGGAGTGGGTCGAATTTTTAGGAGGGGTTTTGGGGAGTGAATGTGGATGATTTTTTAGGGAAAGGGGGGGATTGAATGTGGATGATTTTTAGGGTAAAGGGGGGGTGGTCGAATTAGGGTTTTATGGAGGGGAAATGGGTATGGGTTGGATAGTAATTAGGGTTAGGAGGAGTTGGGTTATGGGTTGGATAGGAATTAGGGTTTGGGGTGAATTGGGCTAGTTTTTTTTTTGGTTGGGTTGGGTTTCTGATGGCCCAATCCTGATTGCACCTCATCCTTTTTTTTTAATAGACCCCCCTCCATTTCCTCCTTTGCTTATATTTTTTCTTCACTTCTAATAAAAATATTTTTGTTAAAAACTTGTGGCAACTAAAATAGAATAATACACGACATGAAAAAGAAAATAATTATTTTTATTAAAAATAAATAAAATTTCTTATTTTTGGATAGGACAAAATTAGGGTATTACAGCTGCCCCTCTTTATTTATATTTTGCTAGGAAATCGGAGGGGTTCCAAATTTCTCGAGGAAAATAGAAATAAAGATAGAAAGACACTAATTTTGTCCAGACTGAGGTTTTTTGTTTTTTTTTTTTTTGAAACTTATGAAAACTGGGTTGATTTAGACAGAAAGTAAATGGGGATCGCTGGGGATCTGAAGGATCGCTGGGGATCTGAAGGATCGCTGGGGATCTGAAGGAGCATCGGGGCTCTGAAGGTCTAGTTCAAAAATCAATGCTTGGCGCATCGACTTGCGTTCGACTGAGGGACCGTCGGGGTCTGAAGGGCATGCCTAAGCCTGAGGGACCGATGGGTCTGAAGGAGCGCAACTAGCTTATGGTACTAGTAATACGGTCTAGGGGTGGCCTCTTTTCGAGCGGCCATTAGGGTTAATCAGGTCCGGAACTGATATAACCACGAAGGACGTGCACTGTGTTTTTTTTAGGCGGACACAGCTAGTCTGAAGGGCCTGGGGCCGGATGATCCGTCGGTTGCTCGATAACGCGACGTGCGATCTGGATTGAAGGACCATTGTTGGTTTGAAGGAGCGCCTGGGCTCTGAAGGACCACCAGGGGTCTGAAGAATTGGTGCTAACGATACATACTAGAATTATCTCAACAGACACTTGCAATGAATGATGCATGCGTGCATGTAGTTAAGTAATTGATGACATGATGAATGAAATGTGGAATGATTTTGTTTTTGGATTTTGTTCTTGGCTTTTTTCTTTTTTCATTTTCTTTTTTCTTTGCTCTTTTGCTCTTTAGCTTTTTTTGCTCTTTAGCTTTTTTTTTGCTCTTTAGCTCTTTTTGCTCTTTAGCTCTTTATTGACTTTGCTGGCAACATCAACTCGCATGACTCTTGACGTGGGATACGAGGGTTGCCTCAAGCAATGGTGCCAAAGTGCGGGTTATTAAGATTTGCTGAAGTGATTATGCATTTGTCCTTTTTGCAACTTTATGAGAGATCATCTCTTTTTGTGATTTTTAGAAATTTCGCAAACGATTATAATGCTTGTGATCATGCACATGTTCCGCAATTCAGTATCGTCTACCATGAACGTTATTTTTACGATAATAGGGAAATGAGAGAATAAAGGAAGTGTTTAATATTCAAATGGAAAACAAACGCGCAGAAGGTCGCGCTGGCTGAAAATTACATTGGGAGTTTAAACTACAAAAAGAAAGAGAAGAAAAAGAAAACAAGGAAAGCTGATCCTTTGATTGTTTGTATCTTTGAAGTAATAACGCCGATCGCCCATTAACACAACTATGAGCATTCCTCATCCAACTTTCGGAGGTATTGACTGCCTTTGTAGCTCAAAGTCCAACTTCTGACCCTAATTTTTGCCTGGACTGCTCTTTAGAGTTTTCAGTCCACCGGGTCGCTCTAAATTTTGCCTAGGCCGCCCTTTCGGGTTTTCGACCTAGCGAGCTTATTTTTGCTTGGCTCATCTTTCTCTTTTTTCCATATATTTCTTTAGGCATAGTACTTCTTAACTGCGTCCGAGTTCACTGGGAGTGGGAGGTCTTCACCGTCCATTTTTGTGAGAACAATGCTCCTCCAGAGAATGCCTTTTTTTACCACATAAGGTCCTTCATAGTTGGGGGTCCATTTTCCACGGGAATCCTTTTGGATAGGTAACATCTTCTTGAGCACGAGGTCTCCTTCTTGAAACTGGCGGGGGCGCACTTTTTTTATCATAAGCCCTTTTCATTCTTTGTTGGTACAACTGCCCATGACACAAAGCAACTACCCTCTTTTCTTCTATGAGGTTCAACTGATCCAGACGAGCTTAAACCCATTCTGCTTCCTCCAATTTTGTTTCCATTTGCTTCCTCCAAAGCGAAGGGCAACATTTCATGCCAGTCCTTGAAGGTCACTACCATCTTTTGCACGATCTTCTTTATGTTCTTATTTGCTGCCTCAACTGCCCCATTCATCTTTGGACGGTATGGGGAGGAATTATGATGCTGGATTTTGAAGTCGTCACACAACTCTTTCATCATCTTATTGTTCAGGTTTGTCCCATTGTCTGTGATGATCTTATTTGGAAGACCGTAGCGGCAAATTAAATCTCTCTTTATGAACCTGACAACAACTGATTTTGTTACACTGGCGTAAGAAGCGGCCTCGACCCATTTGGTGAAATAATCAATAGCGACAAGAATGAAACGATGTTCGTTTGATGCCTTGGGTTCGATGGGACCGATGACATCCATTCCCCACATTGAGAATGGCCATGGTGCTGTTAGGACATTCAGAGAGGCAGGTGGTACATGGATATTGTCGGCATAGATTTGACATTTGTGGCATTTTCTGACGTAGTTGAAGCAGTCAGTCTCCATTGACAACCAGTAGTAGCCAGCCCTTAGGATTTTTCTTGCCATGGTGTGCCCATTAGAATGGGTGCCGAACGAGCCTTCATGGACATCCTTCATAATTCTTTCTGCTTCTTCTTCTGCTACACATCTGAGGAGGACCATATCGTGATTTCTCTTGCAAAGCACTTCCCCATTTAAGAAGAAACCCATTGACAGCCTCCTAAGTGTCCTCTTATCATTCTCGGTGGCACCAGGAGGATATTCTCTGTTTGTGATATAGTGCTTGATATCGTAATACCAAGGTTTACTGTCAGGCTCTTCTTCGATTGCCACACAATGATGTGCCGGTAGGTCTCGGTGTTGGATTCGGATGAATGTCAGACTCTTGTCGTTATTGATATTGAACATTGATGACAGAGTCGCCAAAGCATCGGCCAACTGATTTTCTTCGCGAGGGAGATGATGGAAAGTGATCTCTTCAAATTATTCAACCATCTTTTGGATGTGATCATGATAAGGAATTAATTTGGAATCCCTGGTTTCCCAGTCACCTTTTGTCTGATGGATGACTAAAGCTGAGTCCCCATATACATCGAGTCTTTTGACTTTCCATTCAAGGGCTGCTTTGATGCCTAGGACGCACGCTTCATATTCTGCAATGTTGTTGGTGCAATAGAAACTCAGTCTAGCGGTAAACGGTACGAAGCGGTTATCAGGAGAGATCAGTACAGCTCCGACCCCGTGCCCGTATAAATTAGAAGCGCCGTCGAATAACATTCTCCACCTTTCGTTGTCTGGAGGATTCCCTTCTACGAATAGAGCCATTATATCTTCGTCTGGGAAATCGCACTGCATTGATTGGTAATCTTCGATGGGCTGGTGTGCCAAGTACTCAGCCAATGCACTACCCTTGATTGCTTTTTGGGTGACATATAAAAGGTCGTATTCAGATAGTAGCATTTGCCAGCGAGCGATCCTCCCTGTGAGTGCGGGTTTTTCAAAAATATACTTGACTGGGTCCATTTTAGATACCAACCAAGTCGTGTGGCTCAGCATATACTGCCTCAAACGACGTGCAGCCCAGGCCAGAGCACAACACGTTCTTTCCAACAATGAGTATCTTGTCTCGCACTCGGTGAATTTCTTGCTTATATAGTAGATGGCATGTTCCTTCTTTCCGGATTCATCATGTTGCCCCAGTACACAACCCATTGACTTGTCTAGAACTGTTAAATACAGGATGAGAGGTCTGCCCTGCACAGGCGGCATCAGAATCGGTGGATTTTGGAGGTACCTATTGATCTTTTCAAAGGCTTCTTGGCAATTATCATTCCACTTTGTTTCTTGGTTTTTGCACAAAAGCTTGAAGATAGGCTCGCATGTAGATGTTAGCTGCGATATGAACCTAGAGATGTAGTTCAATCTTCCCAGGAAACCACGAACTTCTTTTTCAGTACTCGGTGCCGGCATTTCTAGTATTGCTCGTACTTTGGCTGGATCTACTTCTATTCCCCTCTGACTAACTATGAAACCCAACAGCTTTCCCGATCTTACACCGAAAGTGCATTTGGCAGGGTTTAATCTGAGTTTGAACTTCCTGAGACGTTCGAAGAGTTTTTGCAGATTGACGATATGCTCTTCTTCAGTCTTGGATTTTGCAATCATGTCATCCACGTAAACCTCTATTTCCTTATGCATCATATCATGGAACAATGCGACCATTGCCCTTTGGTATGTTGCACCAGCATTCTTCAGTCCGAATGGCATTACTTTGTAACAGAAAGTTCCCCAGAGAGTGATGAAGGTGGTTTTCTCCATGTCTTCAGGGGCCATCTTAATTTGGTTGTATCCGGAATATCCATCCATGAAGGAGAACAGAGAGTGTTGTGCTGTGCTATCTACCAGGACATCAATGTGAGGCAAAGGGAAGTCATCTTTGGGACTAGCTCTGTTCAGATCTCGATAATCAACACACATCCGAACCTTCCCGTCTTTCTTTGGGACTGGTACAATATTGGCTACCCATTGAGGGTATTTGGCCACCGCTAAAAACCCAGCATCGAACTGCTTCTTAACCTCATCTCGGATTTTCAATGACATCTCTGGTTTCATCCTTCTTAACTTTTGTTTTACCGGCGGGCATTCTGGTTTTACTGGTAACTTGTGCTCGACTATGTTGGGGTCCAGTCCGGGCATGTCTTGGTATGTCCATGCGAAGACGTCAACATAGTCAAACAACAACTTAACCAATTTCTCTCGCTCGCTGTCTTTCAATGTGGTGCCAATGTTAACTTCTTTTTTGTCTTCTTCCGTGCCTTAGTTGATCGTTTCAGTTGATTCCTCGTGGGGTTCGATTATTTTTTCCTCTTGTTCCATCATTCTCATTAACTCTGGAGGGGTTTCCCAATTATCCTCAACATCTTCCTCAGTTTGATTGATGGGGTGATCAAAGTTACAATATGGATTATTGGCGTTGTTATTTTCAAAGACATTTTTTTCGGATCTGCATTAGCGTAAATTAACGGAATAAAAAACGAATGAAAGAAAATAAGAAGCGAATGTAAAAAGAAAAAGGAGAACGAGGGTTTATTGGGAACTGAAATAACGTTGCATTAATATTAATACTGAAAGGAAAACATGCGTGCCCGAATGAAATATCCTAAGGCCTTGGGCAGAGCCAGCGGATTACATTATAGAAACATTACTTTGAACTAAAAACCACAGGAAAATCAATGATCTCCCAATTCTTGAGTCTTTTGTTTGCAGAACAAGGGCGTACAAGACTGACGATGCCTTCTTCAGCGCTTAGATCGTCCTCAACTGCGGCGATCTGATTGGGGTTCAACATTCCCGCACTCCGAAAGCTTTCCTTGATGTCGCAGATGATGATCCTTTTCGTATTTGGCACCCTGTCCTCAAGCCTGGCTAACCTCCGGTCCTTCTTTTCCTCCACAATCCTTCTCTTGTCAGTGCGATTGGGCCGATATCCTATCCCATGCCTATCTTTGTTCTCCTCTGGCTGTATTGGCGTCAGGATCCCCTGTCCGGTCTTTCCCAAGCCTCCTCCAGCTTGGTAGCCTTTTCCTAACATGAACTTAGCAACCATCACGACATTCTTGGATAGCCTGGGTTCTAACATAGCAGATGTATTGGCGATTTCCAATGCTTGGAAGGCAGTCTCGAAAGACTCTTCAGCAGCCTCAATGTAACGAGTGGGAGCGGACTTATTTATCAGCATTTCTTCCTCACCGAAAATAACCACCAGCTTATTGTTGACTATGAACTTGAGCTTCTGGTGTAAAGAAGGGGGAACTGCCCCTGCAGAGTGGATCCATGGCCTCCCCAAGAGACAAATGTAGGATGGGGCAATATCCATTATCTGGAAGGTCACCACGAAGTGCTCCGGACCTACTTGTACAGGTAATTCCATTTCTCCGATGACTTCCCTTTTCGATCCGTCAAAGGCCCTGACTAATATGGAGCTTGGTCTCATGTATGAACAGTCCACATCTAATTTCTCCATGGTTGATCTGGGTAATACATTCAAAGATGAACCATTGTCAATAAGTACCCGAGCAAGAGAGTAATCTCCACACTTCACAGATATGTGTAGGTCCTTGTTGTGCCCCCTTCCTTCAGTTGGAATTTCATCATCAGTAAAGGTGAGATAATTACTTGCAACAAGGTTTCCGACGATCCCATCAAATTGGCCGACCGAGATGTCATGAGCGACATGGGCCTCATTCAATACTTTTGTCAATGCTGCACGATGGGCATCGGAACTGAGCAATAATGACAACAGAGATATCTTTGCGGGAGTTTGGTTCAGTTGATCAACCACCTTATACTCGCTTTGTCTCATAAGCTTCAGAAATTCACTGGCTTCTTGCTCGGATAACGTCTTCTTTCCTGCATTCTTATCGACAGGTTCCTGCTCTATGCTTTTGCCCTTACGGGCTCTTTCCTCCCCTTCTTTTGTTCGGTCCTCACTAGGCCCTCCAGGGGTATAGAAACGCCCACTTCGAGTCATCCCACTGGTCCCTGAGATGTTAATGACATCAGGGGTAGTCTGAACTTTCACATCGTAACTCCACGGGACTGCATTGGTGCTTTTAAAGGGAAAAGGGACTGGCACTTGAATAGTGATTGGTTTAGGCACAGCGGTGGTTAGCTTTGTGTCCTTTTTGTAATGGATTTCCAGTGGTTTCCGGATACTCTTGCTCTGTTCAATGCTTGACTGGAGAGTCGACACGCCTTCCTCTTTCTTTTGAAGACCTATTTGTATTATGTGTCGGTCTAACAAGTCTTGCAGGATTGGCTTGAATGCTTCACAGGCCCCGACACAAAGGGGATCAACACACGAACCCTTTCCGGTACATCCTTTCATAATGACTCCGAAGTGACACAAATCAGCATGGATGAGGTCCAGGGGTGTGACAATGTCCTCCACCTTTCTGACCAATAATTGCCCCTCAACATTCTCAATGGCATTGACGGAGGGTTTCCCGTGCCCCGGCAGAGGGTTAGTGGCAACATTCGGACCATCTTCTGCGAAGCTTAACCATTTAGATTCAATTAAGTCTTGTACTACATATTTCAATGCCTTGCAATTTTCTGTTGAATGGCCAACTGCCCCAGCGTGGAATCCACAGCTAGCCTCTGGGTCATAGCTCCTAGGGAAAGGAGGTTGAAGGGGTCTCATTGGACGGGGAGTGATCAAGTTGTGACTGATGAGGTGATTGAATAGGTCGGTGTATGACATGGGTATTGGGTCGAAATTGGCGGGCTTTCTTTCTTGGTAGTTTTGTGGTCTATAGCCTGGGTTGACTTGGTGAGGTGGGGCTTGTGGTGTGTGAGTAGGTATTTGTAAAGTCTGTCGGGGGTTGTTGTAGGGAGGCTTTCCTGATCCAGAGTTGGCATTGGTTTCTCCGTCTTTCTTTTTAGGGAAACCTGGGAAGGGCCTTTTCTGATTGCTGGTTCCAGCGGAGCTATATGCAATTTTCCCGTTTCTCCATCCATTCTCTAATCTTTCTCCGATGACGATCATATCTGAAAAGTTCGAAGACACGCTCCCAATCAACCTGTCGTAGAAAGGTGATTGAAGAGTATCCATGAACATTGATACCATCTCTTTTTCTAACAAAGGTGGTACCACCTGTGCAGCCAAACCTCTCCAGCGTTGGGCATATTCTTTGAAGGACTCATTGTCTCTCTTTGTCATGCTCTGCAGCTGTGTTCTATCGGGAGCCATGTCAATGTTATATTTGTATTGCCTCAAAAATGCATCGGCTAGGTCTTTCCAGCATCTGATATGTGCACGTTCTAATTGCATGTACCAACTCGAAGCTGCCCCAGACAGACTATCTTGGAAGTAGTGGATGAGCAATTTGTCGTCGTGAGCAAACGCCGCCATCCTCCTGCAGTACATGGTTAAGTGGCTTACAGGGCAAGTCGACCCTCTATATTTGTCGAAGTCTGGCACCTTAAATTTTGGAGGGATGACTACGTTAGGGACGAGGCACAAGTCATAAGCATCTCTCGCACCAACATTGGATCCCTCGACTGCTCTCAACCTTTCCTCAAGCATTTGTAGTTTGTCTTTGGCTTGAGGGTTCTCCATAGAGTAATTGTGAGGGAGCCCACTCATACCATAGTAAGGATGGATCATCGGAACTATGGCTGGGTTCACATTTGGGGTATGTGAATGAGTGGGATTCCTGAGGTTGGAACCTTGAGCTTGAGCGTCAACTATCGGCGGTGGAGGGCAGCCAAGTGGGAGTCCTTGTGGTATGACGACGGGGGTCGGGTTTTGAACTTGTGGTGCCCCTGGATTACCATCGTGACCCGTTGGTGTAAGCTGTTGTTGGCCCGCGACTCCTGAGGGACCGTCTTCTGGACTAGCATCGACTGTCGGAGGTGTGTAACCTTGTGAAAGTCCGTAAGGAGGCCATATGTAACCCTGGTCATTAGTCCCAGTGGGGGGCACTGTATGCGAGATCCCGAGTCCATTGGGAGGAGGAGGGTTGGTAACTTGATTTTCCGTGTTCCCAGCGGAGACATCTTCACTTGTGTCTTTGTCTCTCAAAGCTTGTAAGACCTTTAAGATTTCAGCCATCTGTTCTTTCATCCCGTCTATTTCTGCCCTAAGCGCTTGATTGCCTAGGTCCTGAGGTGGATTGCCTTGATCCAGGTTATCTTGAGGCGGATTGTCCTGATTTTCTTCCATGTTTCTGGCCTGAGAACGAGTCCAATAGCGATGTTGACGCACCAGCTTGTCTTTTACTCTCTGTTGGTGGGACACATGGTATGAGTATATGTATGAGTATATGAATGGATGAAAATGCGAATGATGCATGTGTGCATGAGTCTTATTGTTTTAGGTCGGGAATTGCAAGCGCATCCTGATTTGTCACAAGTACACAGATTAAAGTTCCACAATATTTTCAAGATAAAGGATCAGCGTGTGAGACAAACAAACTTCATTGATGGAGGAAAGTACAACATTTTGGAAATAAAACTTCGAAAAAGAAAAGTACAATGTTCTTTAAATTTCACTCAAATACATATGGCTTTCATTTTTCCACTCCTCTCTCTTTTTCTACTAGTAGTGCTGCCAGCCTTCTCCCGGAGTTCGGCAATCAGAACCTCGCAAAACTCCATGAATTCGGAAACTTGGACCGGGGTGTTAAACGGGTGCATTGCTGCGTTAGCCTCCTTTAGACGTTTGGGGATTCCCGTGATAGCTCGATTGGCCAGCCATGCCAACTTTGAGAATCTGTCTTTCCAGTATAAGCTTTCATTCTTCAACTCTATGAAGGCTTCATGGTTTTCTATCCTGCTGACCAACTCCACAAAGCGGTTCTCCCAATAGATGCTTTCTGTCTTCAACTGGTGGTAAACCTCTTCTTGATATCTGATATGGTCGTTCAGCTCATCAGATTTTTCATGCTCCCTTCTCTAGGCTTGTTGGTATTCTCGGAGTATCTCTTCAATGGTATCTTTATCCTGCTTGATACTTTTCACTTGCTCTTCAAACTCGGCTGCCATCATCCGGGACTCTCTCTTTGATACCATTAGCAGGCTCTGTGCGGTCTTTTCGATCAGCCATCATTGATTCTTCCCATAACTTTTTCAACTTGTATGTATCATCGATGGCTTGGTCCATTTTCAGGTTGCAACGTTTTATTTCCTCTTTCGCCCCTCTTAGGTACTTTTGAACCTCTAGTTTGTTCTTTTGTTCAATCTTGAGCTGCTTGCGGCTGTCTTCAATGGCCACTGACTTACTTTCGCCCCTTCTTTTCTTCCTCAGCTTTTGACAATGCCATTTTAAGCTTATCTAAATCTTCGACAGTGGGAAGTTTAGGTTCAAGTATTTCTTCCTCCACCCATAGTGCACTTTGGTAAGGCAATCGGGTGTCTTGGATCCTCTTTTGGAGCCATTGACGAAAGGTGGTTTCCTTATCGCCATTCTTCTTAGTAAGCTCTTGTCCCTTGCGGACGACCATATTCCATGCTTGAGAAATCTTCCGGAGCATGTCAACCTCTTTTGGGCTTCCTTCATGGAGGTAAAAAGGGATTAACATGTCTTCGGTGGGCGGATTTCGCATGGGGTACCCCAGCTGTCTTAGAGTTAGAGAAGGATTGTAATTTATGCATCCTCTTGTCCCCATGAGCGGGACGTTTTGAAAGTTTCCACATCGAAAAACTACTGCGGGCCTATCTTTCCACCATGATGGGTGCCAACGAACCTTGTATTCATGAAGGCCCCCTAGCGCTTGCAACCATTCACTAGTGTTCATTGTCTTCACCTCACACCCTCTGGCATCTTCAATTGGGCCTTCTACTCTGACTTTGTTAACGAAAGCATGGGTGAGAAGCCAAACATACAAGGCGTGCAGGCAACAGGATATCCTCTTTCCTCTTAACTCACTATAATGAGTGAAAGTACAGTAAGTGTCTGCAAGCATGGCTGGAATCGGATTCTTGAAGGATAAGAAGACGCCAATAGCTGTTGTGTCCACATACCTTTCAAGGCGTGGAAATAGGACAATGCCAAAGATAATCAAAGCTAACACCTGCTTAAAAGGACCCCAATTTCTAGCGTCGGCGAAGGATTCCATTTGGCTTTCCAGATACTCTTGTGGGAATCCTGCAATGCCATTTCGATCTTTCTTCCGGAGCTTCAAGTTCTCTTTGCTGGTTTGTAACATTGAGGCGAGTTTCTCATCTGTGTAGTATTGTCCCTGATACTGGTAGGGTCCATTGTCTTGTTGAGGAAAGCTGAAGATCTGTGTATAGTCTTCCAGGGTAGGTGCCATTTGGAAATTTTTGAAGGTGAAGCATCTTAATGAAGAGTTGTAGAACTGGCTCAAAGCGGCAATGGCCTCCGTTTGCACATCCAAATGTAGTAACATAATAATCTTCCCATACGCTCTATCAAAAGATCTGCGCTCGATGGGCGACAATCGACCAGCACATTCCGTTAGACTTGTCAGATTAGGCTGTTTTACTATAGGGTACTTCAGAGTTTGGATTGCTTCACAGTTTGATCCCATATCGCCTTGCTTATGACAAAACTTTCGAGCCTCTTACAATTCCCGGCAAACCTAAATGAGATGAATAGCATGCATGTGAGGATTTTTTTGTATATTATTTTTTGAAATAACGATGATGTATGATGAGTTAAAGAATGACGTTACAGAGAAAATTTTGGTGATTCAAAATTTGAGAAACATTAACCATGTCACATAAAATATATGTAAAGGGCAAAAGAGTAAATGGTTTTCATTATTTGATTTTTTTGAAAGATAAAAAGTTTTTTTTTTGTTTTTTTTGTTTTGCGAAGATGCAACGGGTAGGTGAATTGCCCTTGTGTCCTAAACAGGTTAGGTCTTATATACAGGTTACGGTCTAGGGCTACTTGTGTGATCAATCTCTCAGGTGGCTCTAATCACGTCCTCACAAGGGTCTCCAGAGCTGAAATCTCTTTCGTGATATGACCCACAACGATAGCGAGCTACCTGGTGTGGGATACCACGAAAGAGCGTACTCTGGCTGAGGCTTTCATGAGAGTCAGACAGATAAAATCCAGAATGACTGACACTAATCGTCTCCGCTCGTCCTAGGTTTTTTTTTCAGACCCGGGTATAGGGCCCCGCTCAAGAGTGTGTGCAATAAACAAATGTAATTGATGTGTGTGATATAAGCAACCTAAACTACCCGTGCTGCAAAAGAAATACAGATAATAGTGCAAAGGTTTTCTACCCTAAGGTTCAATAAAACAAATAAACAGATAAATGAAATAAACATGCTAATAGAAGGACTAAGGGTAAACAAAGTTCTAAACTAACAATAATCTACATATTTAATTAAATTAGGCTTGACCCTCTTAAAAAAAGTCCCCAGTGGAGTCGCCAGCTGTAGCGACCGAAAAATCCGAAGGAGGGATTCTTCGTTGTTTTGAACAATGGAGCCGCCATCAATATTTATTTTTAGGAAAACATTGAAAAAACCTTTGTTTTTGGGTTCGGGGGTCGATTAAGTGCGGGAAAGGTACTAGCGCCCCGCAACATCCTAAAAAAGGTTACCTTTTAATTTAATGTGTAGAAAAATTAGTTTAAAGAAAACATTTTAATTTACCCTTTTTTGTTATTTGCAAAAAAAAAACGGAAAGGAAGACTTAATAAAAATTTTAGTTTTTTGCGCTTGACAGGAGTGGGCCCTCGCTCCTACGTATCTCCGGGTGCGATGGAGAAATCAAAGCTACGTAGTTCTCGGGTAGAAAATATTTGTGTGTTGGTATTTTTTATTTTTGAAAAGTTTGCGAAAACTAGAGGCCGTTTATGGTGACCAAACAGATAAATCCAGAGTGGTCGTCATTAATGGCTTATTCGGAAAAGAAGGTATTTACAGCGTTCAAACGGGCGGGGCCCAGAGTGACTGTTACAAATACCCGATTCGTGATCGAGCGTTTCGTTCGAAAAAATGCTTACTGGGAAGCGTGATTTTTTTTTTTTAGAAAAAGGGAGTTGAGATTACGTTTGTTTTCTATTAACTGAAAATTTCTTGAAATTTAGGCGGGTGTTTGCGATGATCAAACGAATAAATTCAGAGGGATTACCGCTACTAATCCGCTGTGAAAAAAAAGAAGGTTAGTCCTAACGGTCAAACAAGCTAGGCTCAGAGTGACCATTAGTAACAACCTATTTTTTGTGTGAGTATGGTTGTTTGAAATAAAGAAAAATGATTTGAAAGCATTATGGTGTAAATAAAAGCGTAGTGGGTGATAGTAAAAAGGGGGAGCGAGCAACAGGGATGTTATATCAAAAATAGGGGGTGTACTTAGTATCAGCCCAAAAACGGCGTTTTTTTTTTTGGACTCTTGTGCGAAAGTTGGGCTGAAAGCGGGGTGCCGTATTACTAAAAATGCGAGAGGTGCGAATAGCGGTTTGACGCTAAAAATGATTGCTTGATTTTTTTTTTACTTTATTACCTTACCCTAGAATACATGATTCTGAAGCGCTTCTCTTTTTTTTTTTTTAAAAAAAACCTAGACTAAACACGCATTGCATTTGAACAGATTTAGTTTATAAAGGAATGTTCTCTTTTTTTTTGAAAATGGTTGTCATAGTTATGCTTTTACTGTTTTTTTTAAGATGATTATTGCTATTATTTTTTTTTAGAGAGGGCAGTGGTATTAGTAACCATTTATTTTTTAAAAAAAATATTTTTTTTTAATATTTTATTTTAATCCGAAAAATACAGCAAAATAACAAAAAAAACAGCAACAATTTAATAAAAAAAACAGCAACATTTTTAATAGAACAACAACAACATTTAATAAAAAAACAGCAACATTTAATAAAACATAACAACATTTAAATAAAAAAACAGCAACACTTTTTAATAGAAAAACAGCAACATTTATTTTTAAAAATTTTTTTTTTTAATATTTTATTTTAATCCAAAAATACAGCAAAATAACAAAAAATACAGCAACAATTTAATAATAAAAACAGCAACATTTAATAAAACATAACAACATTTAAATAAAAAAACAGCAGCACTTTTTAATAGAAAAACAGCAACATTTAATTTTAAAAAATATTTTTTTTTAATATTTTATTTTAATCCGAAAATACAGCAAAATAACAAAAAATACAGCAACAATTTAATAAAAAAACAGCAACAAATAAATAAAACAGCAACATTTAATAGAAAAAAAAACAGCAACATTTAATAAAAAAAGAAAGCAACAATAATATCTAAAAAAAAAAAAATTATTTACGAATTTACAGCAACAAAAATAAAAAAAACAGCAACAATATTAAAAATAAAATAAAAAGCAACAACAATATTTACATAAAAAAAACAGCAACAATAATATATATATAAAAAAGGAGCTTACGAATTTTCAGCAACAAAAATAAAAAAAACAGCAACAATATTAAAAATAAAATAAAAAACAGCAACAATATTTACATGAATAAAATTACAGCTACTAAAAAAAATAAAACAGCAATAATTAAATAAAATATTACATTACAATACCTTAAACAAAAAATCCGGAAATGTTGAAGGAGAAGTTTTCTTCTTCGGATTTCCTCAATACAATAGAATTTGAAACTACAAAAATTTATGAAAGAGAAGAAAAGAATAACATTAAAAAAAAAACTCTCAAACTCTCTTTTCTAAACAAAACCTAGACTCTCCTTCTTTTCCTTTGTTTTTCGAAAACTCCTCTTCTTCTTCCTTTCTCTCAAAAAAAAATTCCGTCCTTTGCTTCATGGTTGTAGCCCCTATTTATACAAAAAGGGTGTCTTTTCTTTCATTTTTCTGACTTCATCTTCACCATACCTTGTACAGTTTTTTTCTGATGGTATGCAAAAGGGGGTAAAGGGGTATGGGCATGGCAGAGGAAGAGAAATGATGGTTTGTTTTCTTTTTTTTTTGTGTGTGAGAAAGGAGAGTGAATCCGTGAGTGAGAGAGAATGATGTGAGGAGAGAAAAAAAAATGGAGTTTAAGGGTTTGGTGGGGAGGGGTATGCGTGGAGATGGGAGAGTGGGGGAATGGGAGGATGAGTGAAAGAGAGAGAGAAGTGTGTGAGTGTGAGTAGGAGAAATGATGAGAAAGATGAAGTGAAGTGTGTGAGAGTGTGAGGGAGAAAGAGTCGTAGGATGGGGGAGAGAGGGAAAGGTTGAGTGTGAGTTGGAGAAAGAGAGAGAGATAGGCGTGAGATTGGGGAGAGAGAGAGATGGAGCCGTGTATGGGGAAGGGAAAAATGGGGAACTGGGAAGTGTGGGGAAGTGGAATTGAGAGAAAAGAGGAAAGGTGGAGTGTGGAAGGGAGAATGCAATTTTCAAGGAGGAAAAAGGGGGGAGTGGGTCGAATTTTTAGGAGGGGTTTTGGGGAGTGAATGTGGATGATTTTTTAGGGAAAGGGGGGGATTGAATGTGGATGATTTTTAGGGTAAAGGGGGGGTGGTCGAATTAGGGTTTTATGGAGGGGAAATGGGTATGGGTTGGATAGTAATTAGGGTTAGGAGGAGTTGGGTTATGGGTTGGATAGGAATTAGGGTTTGGGGCGAATTGGGCTAGTTTTTTTTTGGTTGGGTTGGGTTTCTGATGACCCAATCCTGATTGCACCTCATCCTTTTTTTTAATAGACCCCCCTCCATTTCCTCCTTTGCTTATATTTTTTCTTCACTTCTAATAAAAATATTTTTGTTAAAAACTTGTGGCAACTAAAATAGAATAATACACGACATGAAAAAGAAAATAATTATTTTTATTAAAAATAAATAAAATTTCTTATTTTTGGATAGGAAATAATTGTTTCTTATTCTCTCATTTCCCTATTATCGTAAAAATAACGTTCATGGTAGACGATACTGAATTGCGAAACATGTGCATGATCACAAACATTATAATCATTGCGAAATTTCTAAAAATCACAAAAAAGAGATGATCTCTTATAAAGTTGCAAAAAGGACAAATGCATAATCTCATCAGTAAATCTTAATAACCCGCACTTTGGCACCACTGCTTGAGGCAACCCTCGTATCCCACATCGAGAGTCATGCGAGTTGATGATACCAGCAAAGTCAAGAAAGAGCAAAAGAGCATAAAGAGCTAAAGAGCAAAAAGAGCAAAAGAGCAAGAAAAGAAAATGAAAAAAGAAGAAGGCCAAGAACAAAAGCCAAAAATAAAATCATTCCACATTTCATTCATCATGTCATCAATTGCTTAACTACATACATGCATGCATCATTCATTGCAAGTATCTGTTGAGATAATTTTAGTATCGTTAGCACCAATTCTTCAGACCCCCAGCGGTCCTTCAGAGCCCAGGCGCTCCTTCAGGCCAACAATGGTCCTTCAATCCAGATCGCACGTCGCGTTATCGAGCAACCGACGGATCATCCGGCCCCAGGCCCTTCAGACTAGCTGTGTCCGCCTAAAAAACACAATGCACGTCCTTCGTGGTTATATCAGTTCCGGACCTGATTAACCCTAATGGCTGCTCGAAAAGAGGCCACCCCCAGACCGTATTACTAGTACCATAAGCTAGTTGCGCTCCTTCAGACCCATCGGTCCCTCAGGCTTAGGCATGCCCTTCAGACCCCGACGGTCCCTCAGTCGAACGCAAGTCGATGCGCCAAGCATTGATTTTGAACTAGACCTTCAGAGCCCCAATGCTCCTTCAGAGCCCCAGTGCTCCTTCAGATCCCCAGCGATTCTTCAGAACCCCAGCGATCCCTATTTACCTTCTGTCTAAAGCAACCCAGTTTTCATAAGTAAAAAATAAATAAAAAAAAAACCTCAGTCTGGACAAAATTAGCGTCTTGTTATCTTTATTTCTATTTTCCTCGAGAAACTCGGAATCCCTCCGATTTCCTAGCAAAATATAAATAAAGAGGAGCAGCTGTAATACCCTAATTTCGTCCGATCAAAAATGAGAGATTTTATTTTTAATAAAAATAATAATCATTTTTATGTCATGTATCATTTTATTTTAGTTGCCACAAGTTTTTAACCTAAAAAATATATTAAGTAGAAGTGAAGAAACAAAAAATAAGCAAAGGAGGAGATGGAGGGGGTCTGCCAAAAAAGAATGGAGGTGCAATCAGGATTGGGCCATCAGAAACCCAACCCAACAGAAAAAAGGCTAGCCCAACTCGCCTAACCCTAAATCTCCTCCACCAAACCCTAACCCATCCAACCAACCCATAACCCATGACCCAACTCCTCACCTAACCCTAATTCCCTCCTCTCCTAGCCAAATTCGGCCACCCCACTCAAAAAACCCTAAAAATTTTAACTTCCCCCCTTTACCCTAAAAATCATCCACATTCATTCACTCCCTTCCCAAAAATTCGACCCCACTCCCTCTTTTCCCTCCTTGGAAATTGCATTTTTTCCTTTCCCACACTCCACCTCTCCTCTTTTTTCTCAACTCCCACTTCCCCACATTCCTCTTCCCCATACACGTTTCCCTTCTTTCTCTCTCCCACTCAACGGCTCCCCATCCCCCTCTCTCCTCAATCTCACGCCTATCTCTCTCTCTTTCTCCCACTCACACTCAACCTTTCCCTCACATCACTCCTCACACACCCTACGACCCTTTCTCTCTCACACTCTCCTATCACACACTTCACTTCATCTCTCTCATCACTCTCCCACTCACACACACTTCTCTTTCTCTTTCACTCATCCTCCCATTTCCTCTCTCTCCCCATCCCTACGGCCCCCCATCTCTCTCTTTCCTCTCACACACTCATTTTTTCTCTTCCCTCACATCACTCTCACACACCCACGCATACCCTATCTCTTTCTCTCTTTCCCTCACGGATCTCCTCTCACTCTCACACATCCATCACTTCTCTTCTCTCACCAAAACACAAAATCATCATCCTCTCCTCTGCCATGCCCATACCCCTCACACAAACCATCATAACCCCTCCTCTCACAAACCTTCATCAACCATCACGAAATCTCTACATCTCTCCATCATATCAAGTTTTTTTTTCTCAAGTCTGTACAAGGTATGGTGAGGCAGTCAGAAGAAAACGAAGAAAAAAAAAGAAGCCCTTTTTTGTATAAATAGGGGGCCATGACTTTGAAGAGAGGACGGTTTTGGAGGAAGAAGAAGATAATTTTTCGAAAAAAAGAAAAAAAGGAGAGTCTAGGTTTTGTTTAGAAAAGAGAGTTTGAGAGTTTTTGCTCACTGTTATTCTTTTTCTCCCCTTCACAAATTTTATTTTTTTTAGTTTCAAATTCTGTTGTATTGAGGAAATCCGAAGAAGAAAACTTCTCCTTCAACATTTCCGGATTTTTGTTTAAGGTATTGTAATGTGACATTTTACTTAATTATTGCTGTTTTATTTTTTTTAGTTGCTGTAATTTTGTTCATGTAAATATTGTTGCTGTTTTTTTTTTATTATTTTTATAGCTGCTGTAATGTAAATTCGTATACACTGCTGCTGTTTTTTTTTTATTTTTAAAATTGTTGCTGTCATGTTTTTTTTAGGTATTATTGTTGCTGTCCTTTTTATTTAAAATTGTTGCTGTTGCTGCTGTTATTTTATTTAAATTGTTGTTGTTGTTATTGTTGCTGTTTTTCTTATTTTATTGTGGCTTTTGTTTATTTAAATTGTTGCTGTTTTTTTAATTGATGCTGTAATTTCGAATTAAAATAAAGTTCTGTTAAAGTAAAAATATTGTTTTCTTTTCTCCAAATAAATGGTTACTAATACAATTATTTCAAAAAAAAAGGAGAATATTTCTTTTTAAATTGACAAATCTTTTTTCTCACCGAATGTTTTCTTCTAACGTAGGCAGTAATCAAATCCATCAAAACCGATTTTTGAAATAAACTAAAAAGAAATTAAGCAATTGTTTTTTTTTTCTTTAGCGTCAAATCGCTATTTGCGCCCCCATGTTTCAGTAATACAGCATTCCCCGCTTTCAGCCCAACTTTCGCGCAAGGGTCCAGAAACCCAAACAATGTTGTTTTGGGCTGATACTAAGCACACCCCCCATTTTTGATACAACACCCCTGTTGTTCGCACCCCCTTTTTACTATCACTCATTCCGCTTTTATTTACGCAGTGATGTTTCCAAACTGTTTTTCTTTCTTTCAAACAATCAAACTCGCGTAAAAAAAATAATAGGTTGTTACTAATGGTCACTCTGAGCTTAGCTTGTTTGACCGATAGGACTAACCTTCATTTTTCACAACGGATTAGTAGCGGTGATCACTCTGAGGTTACTCGTTTGATCATCGCAAACACCCGCCTAAACTTCAAGAAATTTTCAGTTAATAAAATACAAACGTAATCTCAACTCCCTTTTTTAAAATCACGCTTCCCAGTAAGCATTTTTCAAACGAACAAAACGCTCGATCGCAAACCGGGTATTTATAACGGTCACTCTGGGCCTAGCTCGTTTGAACGCTGTAAACACTTTCTTTTTCGAATAAGCCATTAGTGGTGACCACTCTGGATTTATCTGTTTGGTCACAATGAACGGCCTCTAGTTTTCGCAAACCTTTCAATAAATAAAAAATACCAACACACAAATATTTTCTACCCGAGAACTACGTAGCTTTGATTTCTCCATCGCACCCGGAGATACGTAGGAGCAGGGGCCCACTCCCGTCGAGCGCAAAAAACTAAAATTTTTATTAAGTCTTCCTTTCCGATTTTCGCAAACAATCAAAATGGGTAAGCAAAATATCTGCTTTTAAAACTAACTTTTTCTACACATTAAATAAAAAGGTAACCTTTTTAGGATGTTGCGGGGTGCTAGTACCTTCCCCGCACTTAATCGACCCCCGAACCCAAAAACAAAGGTTTTTTCAATGTTTCCCTAAAAATAAATATTGATGGCGACTCCATTGTTCAAAAACAACGAAGAATCCCTCCTTCGGACTTTTCGGTCGCTACAGCTGGCGACTCCACTGGGGACTATTTAAGAGGGTCAAGTCTAATTTAGTTAAATGTGTAGATATTTGTTAGTTTAGTACTTTATTTACCCTTAGCCCTTCTATTTGCATGTCTATTTTACTTATCTATTTATTTGCTTTATTGAACCTTAGGGTAGAAAACCTTTGCACTATTATCTGTATTTCTTTTGCAGCATGGGTAGTTTAGGTTGCTTATATCACACACATCAATTACACTTGTTTATTGCACACACTCTTGAGCGGGGCCCTATACCCGGGTCTAAAAAAAAACCTAGGACGTGTGGAGGCGATTAGTGTCAGTCATTCTGGATTTTATCTGTCTGACTCTCATGAAAGCCTCAGCCAGAGTATGCTCTTTCGTGGTATCCCACACCAGGTAGCTCGCTATCGTTGTGGGTCATATCACGAAGGAGATTTCAGCTCTAGAGACCCTTGTGAGGACGTGATTAGAGCCACCTGAGAGATTGATCACACAAGTAGCCCTAGACCGTGACCTATATATAAGACCTAACCTGTTTAGGACACAAGGGCAATTCACCTACCCGTTGCATCATCGCAAAAACTTTTTATCTTTAAAAAAAATCAAATAATAAAAACCATTTACTCCTTTTGCCCTTTACGTATATTTTATGTGACATGGTTAATGTTTCTCAAAATTTGAATCACCAAAATTTTCTTTGTAACGTCATTCTTTAATTCATCATACATCATCGTTATTTCATAAAAAAAAATACAAAAAAAAATCCTCACATGCATGCTATTCATCTCATTTAGGTTTTGCCGGGAATTGTAAGAGGCTCGAAAGTTTTGTCATAAGCAAGGCGATATGGGATCAAACTGTGAAGCAATCCAAACTCTGAACTACCCTATAGTAAAACAGCCTAATCTAACAAGTCTAAGGGAATGTGCTGGTCGATTGCCGCCCATCGAGCGCAGGTCTTTTGATAGAGTGTATGAGAAGATTATTATGTTACTACATTTGGACGTGCAAACGGATGCCATTGCCGCTTTGAGCCAGTTCTACGACTCTTCATTAAGATGCTTCACCTTCAAAAATTTCCAGATGGCACCTACCCTGGAAGAATATACACAGATCTTCGGCTTTCCTCAACAAGACAATGGACCCTACCAGTATCAGGGACAATACTACACAGATGAGAAACTCGCCTCAATGTTACAAACCAGCAAAGAGAACTTGAAGCTCCGGAAGAAAAATCGAAATGGCATTGCAGGATTCCCACAAGAGTATCTGGAAAGCCAAATGAAATCCTTCGCCGACGCTAGAAATTGGGGTCCTTTTAAGCAGGTGTTAGCTTTGACCATCTTTGGCATTGTCCTATTTCCACGCCTTGAAAGATATGTGGACACAACAGCTATTGGTGTCTTCTTATCCTTCAAGGATGGAGAAAACCCACTCAATCCGATTCCAGCCATGCTCGCAGACACTTACTGTACTTTCACTCATTATAGTGAGCTAAGGGGAAAGAGGATATCTTGCTGCCTGCACGCCTTGTATGTTTGGCTTCTCACCCATGCTTTCGTTAACAAAGTCAGAGTAGAAGGCCCAATTGAAGACGCCAGAGGGTGTGATGTGAAGACAATGAACACTAGTGAATGGTTGCAAGTGCTAGGGGGCCTTCATGAATACAAGGTTCGTTGGCACCCATCATGGTGGAAAGATAGGCCCGCAGTAGTTTTTCAATGTGGAAACTTTCAAAACGTCCCGCTCATGGGGACAAGAGGATGCATAAATTACAATCCTTCTCTAACTCTAAGACAGTTGGGGTACCCCATGCGAAATCCGCCCGCCGAAGACATGTTAATCCCTTTTTACCTCCATGAGGGAAGCCCAAAAGAGGTTGACATGCTCCGGAAGATTTCTCAAGCGTGGGATATGGTCGTCCGCAAGGGACAAGAGCTTACTAAGAGGAGCGGCGATAAGGAAACCACCTTTCGTCAATGGCTCCAAAAGAGGATCCAAGACACCCGATTGCCTTACCAAAGTGCACTATGGGTTGAGGAAGAAATACCTGAACCTACCCTTCCCACTGTCGAAGATTTAGATAAGCTTAAAATGGCATTGTCAAAGGCTGAGGAAGAAAAGAAGGGCTTGCAGGCAGAGTTAGAGAAAGTGCTCCTAAAAACCCAGAAGTTGGAGGAGGAGAACGCAAGTAAGTCAGTGGCCATTGAAGACAGCCGCAAGCAGCTCAAGATTGAACAAAAGAACAAACTAGATGTTCAAAAGTACCTAGGAGGGGCGAAAGAGGAAATAAAACGCCGCAACCTGAAAATGAACCAAGCCATCGATGATGCATACAAGTGGAAAAAGTTATGGGAAGAATCAATGATTGCTGAAAAGACCGCAGAGCCTGCTAATGGTATCAAAAAGAGAGTCCCGGATGATGGCAGCCCAGTTTGAAGAGCAAGTGAAAAGTATCAAGCAGGATAAAGATACCATTGAAGAGATACTCCGAGAATACCAACAAGCCTTGAGAAAGGAGCATGAAAAATCTGATGAGCTGAACGACCATATCAGATATCAAGAGGAGGTTTACCACCAGTTGAAGACAGAAAGCATCTATTGGGAGTTGGTCAGCAGGATAGAAAACCATGAAGCCTTCATAGAGTTGAGGAATGAAAGCTTATACTGGAAAGACAGATTCTCAAAATTGGCATGGCTAGCCAATCAAGCTATCGCGGGTATCCCCAAACGTCTAAAGGAGGCTAACGCGGAAATGCACCCGTTTAACACCCCGGTCCAAGTTTCCGAATTCATGGAGTTTTGCGAGGTTCTGATTGCCGAACTCCGGGAGAAGGCTGGCAGCACTACTAGTAGAAAAAGAGGGAGGAGTGGAAAAATGAAAGCCATATGTATTTGAGTGAAATTTAAAGAACATTGTACTTTTCTTTTCGAAGTTTTATTTCCAAAATGTTGTACTTTCCTCCATCAATGAAGTTTGTTTGTCTCACATGTTGATCCTTTATCTTGAAAATATTGTGGAACTTTAATCTGTGTACTTATGACAAATCAGGATGCGCTTGCAATTCCCGACCTAAAACAATAAGACTCATGCACGCACACATGCATCATTCGCATTTTCATCCATTCATATACTCATACATATACTCATACCATGTGTCCCACCAACAGAGAGTAAAAGACAAGCTGGTGCGTCAACATCGCTATTGGACTCGTTCTCAGGCCAGAAACATGGAAGAAAATCAGGACAATCCGCCTCAAGATAACCTGGATCAAGGCAATCCACCTCAGGACCTAGGCAATCAAGAGCTTAGGGCAGAAATAGATGGGATGAAAGAACAGGTGGCTGAAATCTTAAAGGTTTTACAAGCTTTGAAGGGCAAAGACACAAGCGAAGATGTCTCCGCTTGGAACACAGAAAATCAAGTTACCAACCCTCCTCCTCCCAATGGACTCGGGATCCTGCATACAGTGCCCCCCACTGGGACTAATGACCAGGGTTACATATGGCCTCCTTACGGACTTCCACAAGGTTACACACCTCCGACAGTCGATGCTAGTCCAGAAGACGGTCCCTCAGGAGTCGCGGGCCAACAACAGCTTACACCAACGGGTCACGATGGTAATGCGGGGGGCACCACAAGCTCAAAACCCGAACCCCGTCGTCGTACCACAAAGACTCCCACTTGGCTGCCCTCCACCGCCGATAGTTGACGCTCAAGCTCAGGGTTCCAACCTCAGGAATCCCACTCATTCACATACCCCAAATGTGAACCCAGCCATAGTTCCGATGATTCATCCTTACTATGGTATGAGTGGGCTCCCTCACAATTACTCTATGGAGAACCCTCAAGCCAAAGACAAACTACAAATGCTTGAGGAAAGGTTGAGAGCAGTCGAGGGATCCAATGTTGGTGCGAGAGATGCTTATGACTTGTGCCTCGTCCCTAACGTGGTCATCCCTCCAAAATTTAAGGTGCCAGACTTCGACAAGTACAGAGGGTCGACTTGCCCTGTAAGCCACTTAACCATGTACTGCAGGAGGATGGCGGCGTTTGCTCACGACGACAAATTGCTCATCCACTACTTCCAAGATAGTCTGTCTGGGGCAGCTTCGAGCTGGTACATGCAATTAGAACGTGCCCATATCAGATGCTGGAAAGACCTAGCCGATGCATTTTTGAGGCAATACAAATATAACATTGACATGGCTCCCGATAGAACACAGCTGCAGAGCATGACGAAGAGAGATAATGAGTCCTTCAAAGAATATGCCCAACGCTGGAGAGGGTTGGCTGCACAGGTAGTACCACCTTTGTTAGAAAAGGAGATGGTATCCATGTTCATGGATACCCTTCAATCACCTTTTTACGACAGGTTGATTGGGAGCGTGTCTTCGAACTTTTCAGATATGATCGTCATCGGAGAAAGATTAGAGAATGGATGGAGAAACGGGAAGATTGCATATAGCTCCGCTGGAACCAGCAATCAGAAAAGGCCCTTCTCAGGTTTTCCTAAAAAGAAGGAGGGCGAAGCTAATGCCATCTCTGGATCCGGAAAGCCTCCCTACAACAACCCCCGACAGACTTTACAAATACCTACTCAAACACCACAAGCCCCACCTCACCAAGTCAACCCAGGCTATAGACCACAAAACTACCAAGAAAGAAAGCCCGCCAATTTCGACCCAATACCCATGTCATACACAGACCTATTCAATCACCTCATCAGTCACAACTTGATCACTCCCCGTCCAATGAGACCCCTTCAACCTCCTTTCCCTAGGAACTATGACCCAGAGGCTAGCTGTGGATTCCACGCTGGGGCAATTGGCCATTCAACAGAAAATTGCAAGGCATTGAAATATGTAGTACAAGACTTAATTGAATCTAAATGGTTAAGCTTCGCAGAAGATGGTCCGAATGTTGCCACTAACCCTCTGCCGGGGAACGGGAAACCCTCCGTCAATGCCATTGAGGATGTTGAAGGGCAATTATTGGTCAGAAAGGTGGAGGACATTGTCACACCCCTGGACCTCATCCATGCTGATTTGTGTCACTTCGGAATCATTATGAAGGGATGTACCTGAAAGGGTTCGTGTGTCGATCCCCTTTGTGTCGGAGCCTGTGAAGCATTCAAGCCAGTCCTGCAAGACTTATTAGACCGACACATAATACAATTAGGTCTTCAAAAGAAAGAGGAAGGCGTGTCGACTCTCCAGTCAAGCATTGACCAGAGCAAGAGTATTCGGAAACCACTGGAAATCCATTACAAAAAGGACACAAAGCTAACCACCGTTGTGCCTAAACCAATCACTATTCAAGTGCCAGTCCCTTTTCCCTTTAAAAGCACCAATGCAGTCCCGTGGAATTACAATGTGAAAGTTCAGACTACTCCTGATGTCATTAACATCTCAGGGACCGGTGGGATGACTCGAAGTGGGCGTTTCTATACCCCTGGAGGGCCTAGTGAGGACCGAACAAAAGAAGGGGAGGAAAGAGCCCGTAAGGGCAAAAGCATAGAGCAAGAACCTGTCGATAAGAATGCAGGAAAGAAGACGTTATCCGAGCAAGAAGCCAGTGAATTTCTGAAGCTTATGAGACAAAACGAGTATAAGGTGGTTGATCAACTGAACCAAACTCCCGTAAAGATATCTCTATTGTCATTATTGCTCAGTTCCGACGCCCATCGTGCAGCATTGACAAAAGTATTGAATGAGGCCCATGTCGCTCATGACATCTCGGTCGGCCAATTTGATGGGATCGTCGGAAACCTTGTTGCAAGTAATTATCTCACCTTTACTGATGATGAGATTCCAACTGAAGGAAGGGGGCACAACAAGGCCCTACACATATCTGTGAAGTGTGGAGATTACTCTCTTGCTCGGGTACTTATTGACAATGGTTCATCTTTGAATGTATTACCCAGATCAACCATGAAGAAATTAGATGTGGACTGTTCATACATGAGACCAAGCTCCATATTAGTCAGGGCCTTTGACGGATCGAAAAGGGAAGTCATCAGAGAAATGGAATTACCTGTGCAAGTAGGTCCGGAGCACTTCGTGGTGACCTTCCAGATAATGGATATTGCCCCATCTTACAGTTGTCTCTTGGGGAGGCCATGGATCCACTCTGCAGGGGCAGTTCCCTCTTCTTTACACCAGAAGCTCAAGTTCATAGTCAACAATAAGCTGGTGGTTATTTTCAGTGAGGAAGAAATGCTGATAAATAGGTCCTCTCCCACTCGTTATATTGAGGCTGCTGAAGAGTCTTTTGAAACTGCCTTCCAAGCATTGGAAATCGCCAATACATCTGCTATGTTAAAACCCAAGCTATCCAAGACTGCCGTGATGGTTGTTAAGTTCATGATAGGAAAAGGCTACCAAGCTGGAGGAGGCTTGGGAAAGACCGGACAGGGGATCTTGACGCCAATACAGCCAGAGGAGAACAAAGATAGGCATGAGATAGGATATCGGCCCAATCGCACTGACAAGAGAAGGATTGTGGAGGAAAAGAAGGAGCAGAGGTTAGCCAGGCTTGAGGGCAGAGTGCCAAATACGAAGAGGATCATCATCTGCGACATCAAGGAAAGCTTTCAGAGTGCGGGAATGTTGAACCCCAATTAGATCGCCGCAGTTGAGGACGATCTAAGCGCTGAAGAAGGTGTCGTCAGTCTTGTACGCCCTTGTCCTGCAAACAAAAGGCTCGAGAATTGGGAGATCATTGATTTTCCTGTGGTTTTTAGTTCAAAGTAATGTTTCTATAATATAATCCTCTGGCTCTGCCCAAAGCTTTAGGATATTTCATTCGGGCACGCATGTTTTCCTTTCAGTATTAATATCAATGCAACGTTATTTCAGTTCCCAATAAACCCCCGTTCTCCTTTTCTTTTTACATTCGCTTCTTATTTTCTTTCATTCGTTTTTTATTCCATTAATTTACACTAATGCAGATCTGAAAAAAACGTCTTTGAAAATAACAACGCCAATAATCCATATTACAACTTTGATCACCCCATCAATCAAACTGAGGAAGGTGTTGAGGATAATTGGGAAACCCCTCCAGAGTTAATGAGAATGATGGAACAAGAGGAAAAAATAATCGAACCCCACGAGGAATCAACTGAAACGATCAACTTAGGCACGGAAGAAGACAAAAAAGAAGTTAACATTGGCACCACATTGAAAGACAGCGAGCGAGAGAAATTGGTTAGGTTGTTGTTTGACTATGTTGACGTCTTCGCATGGACATACCAAGACATGCCTGGACTGGACCCCAACATAGTCGAGCATAAGTTACCGGTAAAACCAGAATGCCCGCCGGTAAAACAAAAGTTAAGAAGGATGAAACCAGAGATGTCGTTGAAAATCCGAGATGAGGTTAAGAAGCAGTTCGATGCTGGGTTTTTAGCGGTAGCCAAATACCCTCAATGGGTAGCCAATATTGTACCAGTCCCAAAGAAAGACGGGAAGGTTCGGATGTGTGTTGATTATCGAGATCTGAACAGAGCTAGTCCCAAAGATGACTTCCCTTTGCCTCACATTGATGTCCTGGTAGATAGCACAGCACAACACTCTCTGTTCTCCTTCATGGATGGATACTCCGGATACAACCAAATTAAGATGGCCCCTGAAGACATGGAGAAAACCACATTCATCACTCTCTGGGGAACCTTCTGTTACAAAGTAATGCCATTCAGACTGAAGAATGCTGGTGCAACGTACCAAAGGGCAATGGTCGCATTGTTCCATGATATGATGCATAAGAAAATAGAGGTTTACGTGGATGACATGATTGCAAAATCGAAGACTGAAGAAGAGCATATCGTCAATCTGCAAAAACTCTTCGAACGTCTCAGGAAGTACAAACTCAGATTAAACCCTGCCAAATGCACTTTCGGTGTAAGATCGGGAAAGCTGTTGGGTTTCATAGTCAGTCAGAGGGGAATAGAAGTAGATCCAGCCAAAATACGAGCAATACTAGAAATGCCGGTACCGAGTACTGAAAAAGAAGTTCGTGGTTTCCTGGGAAGATTGAACTACATCTCTAGGTTCATATCGCAGCTAACATCTACATGCGAGCCTATCTTCAAGCTTTTGTGCAAAAACCAAGAAACAAAGTGGAATGATAATTGACAAGAAGCCTTTGAAAAGATCAAAAGGTACCTCCAAAATCCACCGATTCTGATGCCGCCTGTGCAGGACAGACCTCTCATCCTGTATCTAACAGTGCTAGACAAATCAATGGGTTGTGTACTGGGGAAACATGATGAATCCGGAAAGAAGGAACATGCCATCTACTATCTAAGCAAGAAATTCACCGAGTGCGAGACAAGATACTCATTGTTGGAAAGAACGTGTTGCGCTCTGGCCTGGGCTGCACGTCGTTTGAGGCAGTATATGCTGAGCCACACGACTTGGTTGGTATCTAAAATGGACCCAGTCAAGTATATTTTTGAAAAACCCGCACTCACAGGGAGGATCGCTCGCTGGCAAATGCTACTATCTGAATACGACCTTTTATATGTCACCCAAAAAGCAATCAAGGGTAGTGCATTGGCTGAGTACTTGGCACACCAGCCCATTGAAGATTACCAATCAATGCAGTGCGATTTCCCAGATGAAGATATAATGGCTCTATTCGTAGAAGGGAATCCTCCGGACAACGAAAGGTGGAGAATGTTATTCGACGGCGCTTCTAATTTATACGGGCACGGGGTCGGAGCCGTACTGATCTCTCCTGATAACCGCTTCGTACCATTTACCGCTAGACTGAGTTTCTATTGCACCAACAACATTGCAGAATATGAAGCGTGCGTCCTAGGCATCAAAGCAGCCCTTGAATGGAAAGTCAAAAGACTCGATGTATATGGGGACTCAGCTTTAGTCATCCATCAGACAAAAGGTGACTGGGAAACCAGGGATTCCAAATTAATTCCTTATCATGATCACATCCAAAAGATGGTTGAATAATTTGAAGAGATCACTTTCCATCATCTCCCTCGCGAAGAAAATCAGTTGGCCGATGCTTTGGCGACTCTGTCATCAATGTTCAATATCAATAACGACAAGAGTCTGACATTCATCCGAATCCAACACCGAGACCTACCGGCACATCATTGTGTGGCAATCGAAGAAGAGCCTGACAGTAAACCTTGGTATTACGATATCAAGCACTATATCACAAACAAAGAATATCCTCCTGGTGCCACCGAGAATGATAAGAGGACACTTAGGAGGCTGTCAATGGGTTTCTTCTTAAATGGGGAAGTGCTTTACAAAAGGAATCACGATATGGTCCTCCTCAGATGTGTAGCAGAAGAAGAAGCAGAAAGAATTATGAAAGATGTCCATGAAGGCTCGTTCGGCACCCATTCTAATGGGCACACCATGGCAAGGAAAATCCTAAGGGCTGGCTACTACTGGTTGTCAATGGAGACTGACTGCTTCAACTATGTCAGAAAATGCCACAAATGTCAAATCTATGCCGACAATATCCATGTACCACCTGCCTCTCTGAATGTCCTAACAGCACCATGGCCATTCTCAATGTGGGGAATGGATGTCATCGGTCCCATCGAACCCAAGGCATCAAACGGACATCGTTTCATTCTTGTCGCTATTGATTATTTCACCAAATGGGTCGAGGCCGCTTCTTACGCCAGTGTAACAAAATCAGTGGTTGTCAGGTTCATAAAGAGAGATTTGATTTGCCGCTACGGTCTTCCAAATAAGATCATCACGGACAATGGGACCAACCTGAACAATAAGATGATGAAAGAGTTGTGTGACGACTTCAAAATCCAGCATCATAATTCCTCCCCATACCGTCCAAAGATGAATGGGGCAGTTGAGGCAGCAAATAAGAACATAAAGAAGATCGTGCAAAAGATGGTAGTGACCTTCAAGGTCTGGCATGAAATGTTGCCCTTTTCTTTGCACGGGTATCGGACCTCTATCCGCACGTCAACAGGGGCAACACCATTCTCACTAGTATATGGGATGGAAGCAATTCTTCCCATCGAGGTGAAAATACCCTCCCTGCGAGTGCTAATGGAAACAAAATTGGAGGAAGCAGAATGGGTTCAAGCTCGTCTGGATCAGTTGAACCTCATAGAAGAAAAAAGAATAGTTGCTTTGTGTCATGGGCAGTTGTACCAACAAAGAATGAAAAAGGCTTATGATAAAAAAGTGCGCCCCCGTCAGTTTCAAGAAGGAGACCTCGTGCTCAAGAAGATGTTGCCTATATATCCAAAAGGATTCCCGTGGAAAATGGACCCCTAACTATGAAGGACCTTATGTGGTAAAGAAGGCATTCTCTGGAGGAGCATTAATTCTCACAAAAATGGACGGTGAAGACCTCCCGCTCCCAGTGAACTCGGACGCAGTTAAAAAGTACTATGCCTAAAGAAATATATGGAAAAAAGAGAAAGATGAGCCAAGCAAAAATAAGCTCGCTAGGTCGAAAACCCGAAAGGGCGGCCTAGGCAAAAATTAGAGCGACCCGGTGGACTGAAAACTCTAAAGAGCAGTCCAGGCAAAAATTAGGGTCAGAAGTTGGACTTTGAGCTACAAAGGCAGTCAATACCTCCGAAAGTTGGATAACGAATGCTCAAAGTTATGTTAATGGGCGATTGGCGTTATTACTTCAAAGATACAAACAATCAAAAGATCAGCTTTCCTTGTTTTCTTTTTCTTCTCTTTCTTTTTTTTGTAGTTTAAACTCCCAATGTAATTTTCAGCCAGCGCGACCTTCTGCGCATTTGTTTTCCATTTGAATAATAAACACTTCCTTTATTCTCTCATTTCCCTATTATCGTAAAAATAACGTTCATGGTAGACGATACTGAATTGCGAAACATGTGCATGATCACAAACATTATAATCATTGCGAAATTTCTAAAAATCACAAAAAAGAGATGATCTCTTATAAAGTTGCAAAAAGGACAAATGCATAATCTCATCAGTAAATCTTAATAACCCGCACTTTGGCACCACTGCTTGAGGCAACCCTCGTATCCCACATCGAGAGTCATGCGAGTTGATGATACCAGCAAAGTCAAGAAAGAGCAAAAGAGCATAAAGAGCTAAAGAGCAAAAAGAGCAAAAGAGCAAGAAAAGAAAATGAAAAAAGAAGAAGGCCAAGAACAAAAGCCAAAAATAAAATCATTCCACATTTCATTCATCATGTCATCAATTGCTTAACTACATACATGCATGCATCATTCATTGCAAGTATCTGTTGAGATAATTTTAGTATCGTTAGCACCAATTCTTCAGACCCCCAGCGGTCCTTCAGAGCCCAGGCGCTCCTTCAGGCCAACAATGGTCCTTCAATCCAGATCGCACGTCGCGTTATCGAGCAACCGACGGATCATCCGGCCCCAGGCCCTTCAGACTAGCTGTGTCCGCCTAAAAAACACAATGCACGTCCTTCGTGGTTATATCAGTTCCGGACCTGATTAACCCTAATGGCTGCTCGAAAAGAGGCCACCCCCAGACCGTATTACTAGTACCATAAGCTAGTTGCGCTCCTTCAGACCCATCGGTCCCTCAGGCTTAGGCATGCCCTTCAGACCCCGACGGTCCCTCAGTCGAACGCAAGTCGATGCGCCAAGCATTGATTTTGAACTAGACCTTCAGAGCCCCAATGCTCCTTCAGAGCCCCAGTGCTCCTTCAGATCCCCAGCGATTCTTCAGAACCCCAGCGATCCCTATTTACCTTCTGTCTAAAGCAACCCAGTTTTCATAAGTAAAAAAAAAATAAAAAAAAACCTCAGTCTGGACAAAATTAGCGTCTTGTTATCTTTATTTCTATTTTCCTCGAGAAACTCGGAATCCCTCCGATTTCCTAGCAAAATATAAATAAAGAGGAGCAGCTGTAATACCCTAATTTCGTCCGATCAAAAATGAGAGATTTTATTTTTAATAAAAATAATAATCATTTTTATGTCATGTATCATTTTATTTTAGTTGCCACAAGTTTTTAACCTAAAAAATATATTAAGTAGAAGTGAAGAAACAAAAAATAAGCAAAGGAGGAGATGGAGGGGGTCTGCCAAAAAAGAATGGAGGTGCAATCAGGATTGGGCCATCAGAAACCCAACCCAACAGAAAAAAGGCTAGCCCAACTCGCCTAACCCTAAATCTCCTCCACCAAACCCTAACCCATCCAACCAACCCATAACCCATGACCCAACTCCTCACCTAACCCTAATTCCCTCCTCTCCTAGCCAAATTCGGCCACCCCACTCAAAAAACCCTAAAAATTTTAACTTCCCCCCTTTACCCTAAAAATCATCCACATTCATTCACTCCCTTCCCAAAAATTCGACCCCACTCCCTCTTTTCCCTCCTTGGAAATTGCATTTTTTCCTTTCCCACACTCCACCTCTCCTCTTTTTTCTCAACTCCCACTTCCCCACATTCCTCTTCCCCATACACGTTTCCCTTCTTTCTCTCTCCCACTCAACGGCTCCCCATCCCCCTCTCTCCTCAATCTCACGCCTATCTCTCTCTCTTTCTCCCACTCACACTCAACCTTTCCCTCACATCACTCCTCACACACCCTACGACCCTTTCTCTCTCACACTCTCCTATCACACACTTCACTTCATCTCTCTCATCACTCTCCCACTCACACACACTTCTCTTTCTCTTTCACTCATCCTCCCATTTCCTCTCTCTCCCCATCCCTACGGCCCCCCATCTCTCTCTTTCCTCTCACACACTCATTTTTTCTCTTCCCTCACATCACTCTCACACACCCACGCATACCCTATCTCTTTCTCTCTTTCCCTCACGGATCTCCTCTCACTCTCACACATCCATCACTTCTCTTCTCTCACCAAAACACAAAATCATCATCCTCTCCTCTGCCATGCCCATACCCCTCACACAAACCATCATAACCCCTCCTCTCACAAACCTTCATCAACCATCACGAAATCTCTACATCTCTCCATCATATCAAGTTTTTTTTTCTCAAGTCTGTACAAGGTATGGTGAGGCAGTCAGAAGAAAACGAAGAAAAAAAAAGAAGCCCTTTTTTGTATAAATAGGGGGCCATGACTTTGAAGAGAGGACGGTTTTGGAGGAAGAAGAAGATAATTTTTCGAAAAAAAGAAAAAAAGGAGAGTCTAGGTTTTGTTTAGAAAAGAGAGTTTGAGAGTTTTTGCTCACTGTTATTCTTTTTCTCCCCTTCACAAATTTTATTTTTTTTAGTTTCAAATTCTGTTGTATTGAGGAAATCCGAAGAAGAAAACTTCTCCTTCAACATTTCCGGATTTTTGTTTAAGGTATTGTAATGTGACATTTTACTTAATTATTGCTGTTTTATTTTTTTTAGTTGCTGTAATTTTGTTCATGTAAATATTGTTGCTGTTTTTTTTTTTATTATTTTTATAGCTGCTGTAATGTAAATTCGTATACACTGCTGCTGTTTTTTTTTATTTTTAAAATTGTTGCTGTCATGTTTTTTTTAGGTATTATTGTTGCTGTCCTTTTTATTTAAAATTGTTGCTGTTGCTGCTGTTATTTTATTTAAATTGTTGCTGTTGTTATTGTTGCTGTTTTTCTTATTTTATTGTGGCTTTTGTTTATTTAAATTGTTGCTGTTTTTTTAATTGATGCTGTAATTTCGAATTAAAATAAAGTTCTGTTAAAGTAAAAATATTGTTTTCTTTTCTCCAAATAAATGGTTACTAATACCACCCCCTTTTAAAAAAGAAATAATAATTGTAATCATTTTCCCAAACAAAGCAGCAAAAACACCCATTTTAAAAAAAAATCATAACTATGACAATTATTTCAAAAAAAAAAGGAGAATATTTCTTTTTAAATTGACAAATCTTTTTTCTCACCGAATGTTTTCTTCTAACGTAGGCAGTAATCAAATCCATCAAAACCGATTTTTGAAATAAACTAAAAAGAAATTAAGCAATTGTTTTTTTTTTCTTTAGCGTCAAATCGCTATTTGCGCCCCCATGTTTCAGTAATACAGCATTCCCCGCTTTCAGCCCAACTTTCGCGCAAGGGTCCAGAAACCCAAACAATGTTGTTTTGGGCTGATACTAAGCACACCCCCCATTTTTGATACAACACCCCTGTTGTTCGCACCCCCTTTTTACTATCACTCATTCCGCTTTTATTTACGCAGTGATGTTTCCAAACTGTTTTTCTTTCTTTCAAACAATCAAACTCGCGTAAAAAAAATAATAATAGGTTGTTACTAATGGTCACTCTGAGCTTAGCTTGTTTGACCGATAGGACTAACCTTCATTTTTCACAACAGATTAGTAGCGGTGATCACTCTGAGGTTACTCGTTTGATCATCGCAAACACCCGCCTAAACTTCAAGAAATTTTCAGTTAATAAAATAAAAACGTAATCTCAACTCCCTTTTTTAAAATCACGCTTCCCAGTAAGCATTTTTCAAACGAACAAAACGCTCGATCGCAAACCGGGTATTTATAACGGTCACTCTGGGCCTAGCTCGTTTGAACGCTGTAAACACTTTCTTTTTCGAATAAGCCATTAGTGGTGACCACTCTGGATTTATCTGTTTGGTCACCATGAACGGCCTCTAGTTTTCGCAAACCTTTCAATAAATAAAAAATACCAACACAAATATTTTCTACCCGAGAACTACGTAGCTTTGATTTCTCCATCGCACCCGGAGATACGTAGGAGCAGGGGCCCACTCCTGTCGAGCGCAAAAAACTAAAATTTTTATTAAGTCTTCCTTTCCGATTTTCGCAAACAATCAAAATGGGTAAGCAAAATATCTGCTTTTAAAACTAACTTTTTCTACACATTAAATAAAAAGGTAACCTTTTTAGGATGTTGCGGGGTGCTAGTACCTTCCCCGCACTTAATCGACCCCCGAACCCAAAAACAAAGGTTTTTTCAATGTTTCCCTAAAAATAAATATTGATGGCGACTCCATTGTTCAAAAACAACGAAGAATCCCTCCTTCGGACTTTTCGGTCGCTACAGCTGGCGACTCCACTGGGGACTATTTAAGAGGGTCAAGCCTAATTTAGTTAAATGTGTAGATATTTGTTAGTTTAGTACTTTATTTACCCTTAGCCCTTCTATTTGCATGTCTATTTTACTTATCTATTTATTTGCTTTATTGAACCTTAGGGTAGAAAACCTTTGCACTATTATCTGTATTTCTTTTGCAACATGGGTAGTTTAGGTTGCTTATATCACACACATCAATTACACTTGTTTATTGCACACACTCTTGAGCGGGGCCCTATACCCGGGTCTAAAAAAAATCCTAGGACGAGTGGAGGCGATTAGTGTCAGTCATTCTGGATTTTATCTGTCTGACTCTCATGAAAGCCTCAGCCAGAGTACGCTCTTTCGTGGTATCCCACACCAGGTAGCTCGCTATCGTTGTGGGTCATATCACGAAGGAGATTTCAGCTCTGGAGACCCTTGTGAGGACGTGATTAGAGCCACCTGAGAGATTGATCACACAAGTAGCCCTAGACCGTGACCTATATATAAGACCTAACCTGTTTAGGACACAAGGGCAATTCACCTACCCGTTGCATCATCGCAAAAACTTTTTATCTTTCAAAAAAAATCAAATAATGAAAACCATTTACTCCTTTTGCCCTTTACGTATATTTTATGTGACATGGTTAATGTTTCTCAAAATTTGAATCACCAAAATTTTCTTTGTAACGTCATTCTTTAATTCATCATACATCATCGTTATTTCATAAAAAAAAATACAAAAAAAAATCCTCACATGCATGCTATTCATCTCATTTAGGTTTGCCGGGAATTGTAAGAGGCTCGAAAGTTTTGTCATAAGCAAGGCGATATGGGATCAAACTGTGAAGCAATCCAAACTCTGAACTACCCTATAGTAAAACAGCCTAATCTAACAAGTCTAAGGGAAGCATCGCTATAAATTTGGAATTCCAAAGACGGATCCGGAAGAATCAGGATTGGAGCAGAAGTCAACCGATTTTTTAACTCTTGGAAACATTCTTCACAATCGGCATCCCAAGTAAACGATTGGCTCTTACGAGTTAACCGAGTAAGTGGAAGAACTAACTGCGAGAACCCTTGAATAAATCTCCTATAGTAACCGGCTAGACCCAAGAAACTTCTGATCTCTGTGACTGATGATGGTCGCTCCCAGTTTAACACAACTTCCACTTTATTGGGATCTACAACAACTCCCGATTGGAAAATCACATGTCCCAAAAACTTTACCTCAAGCATCCAAAAATCACACTTCGAGGGTTTTGCGTACAACTTCTTTTCTCGGAGTACATTCAGAACAATGCGGAGATGTTGAACATGCTCCTCAATGGTCTTCGAGTACACCAAGATATCATCGATGAAGATGACTACAAACTGATCCAGGTACGTGTGGAAGACTCGGTTCATGTAATCCATGAATACCGCTAGAGCATTAGTCAAACCGAAGGGCATCACTACGAACTCGTAATGTCCATACCTAGTACGGAAAGCTGTCTTCAGAATATCTAAGGCTCTAACTTTTATTTGATGATACCCCGACCTTAGATCAATTTTTGAAAACACCATAGCACCTCGAAGTTGATCAAGCAAATCATATATCCTTTGCAATGGATATTTATGTGGATACCTTGTGTTGCAGGTAACCTGATATTGCAGGATGTGTTTTGATGATGAAAAAGACAAAGGTAAGATTGACGGTCAAAGTCAATAAAAGTGACTAAACGTCAAAGTCACAATCCAAGACAAGCAAGCCAAGAACTGAAGATTCAAGTTTAAGGGTAGTCCTTAAATATAAGGGTAGTCCTTAGGGTTTGGGTGTGTCTTAGGAAAAAGTGTAAGCTCTTTCAAAAGGTCAGCTCGTATCTCAAAGTCTCACACACTCACAAAGTTTTTTAAGGTGTATGCATATTTACGTAAACATTCTTATCACCTTTTAAATAACAAAATCGATTTTCCTCATGCATAAACAAATAGCAAAATCGATTTTCAGGCAAATTAGAAAAGATAGAAATCGATTGTCAGGCCATGTTTCATAATACACAAATCGATTTCTGAGCCAAATATTTTTTAAGGGAAGAATCGATTCCCAACCTTTTGCACATAACTGAGAATCGATTCCCACTTGTCTCAGGCAAGCTGAAAATCGATTCCTACATATTTTCACTAAGTATAGAATCGATTCCTAGCTTTCCATGGCACTCAAGAATCGATTTCCCATATTTTACAAACAAAGATAAAATCGATTCCTTGCCTAAATAAATCGATTCCTGGATCAAATACTTTTTAACAAAGAATCGATTCCTACATCATTTTCAACGTAAAAATGAATTTCTCATAGCCTATAAATAGGCAGTGCTTCACGATTCATTTTACACACAACACACATCAACCCACTTGTACGAATCAGAAAAACTTTTTGAGAAAACTCTTCACGCTTATACTTTTGCTCGTCACACACCGTTGGTCTGTCTGAGCTGATCTGTTGCTAAGAGTTAGTTGGGGTTGTATTCTTCAAGTTGTAATATCTGCCTACACTAGAGGTATTTCTGCATTTACAATTGTTTATTATTTATTTGTTGTGTTTTGTTCTAGGGAGTGGGGTATCTCTCTAGGGTAGCTGCATGTACTAGGAAGTGGGGTATCTTTCTAGGGCAGTTGATTGTAACAGGGGTGGGGTATCTCTTGTTATTGTTATATTAGATCTAAGGGCTCTCTATAGGTGGGGTATCCTAGGAGGAGAGTGCCTAAGTCTGTAAAGGTTTTCCAAGGCACCTGTAAGCCTTGTTGTTGTTTTAGTGGAAAATCTCACAAGGGTGTGAGGACTGGACGTAGGTCACTAGGAGGTGACCGAACCAGGATAAATCTCTGCGTGCTTTACTGCTTTCCTTCTTTACTGTTATACCGCTTTACTGCTTTAGACTCTAATTCCTTCGCTTCCACTTAACCTGCGCGAAAATTGATCTAAGTCATTGAAAAGGGGAAAAAAATTTTCAAAAGATCTGAAAAGTTTTTAAATCTCAATTCACCCCCCCTCTTGAGACTGAAGCCACTTGGTAACAAGTGGTATCAGAGCTAGACTCTTGTATAAAGAGCTTAGCCGCTTCAAGAGAAATGGCTTCAGGTTGGTCTACGCAAGAGGGTGCTTCTCTTTTCCGTCCTCCGGGATTCAACGGAGAAGACTATGCATATTGGAAAGAAAGAATGAGAATTTTTATTGAAGGGGTAGACTTAGATGTTTGGGATGCTGTGGAAAAAGGACCTTTCGTCCCCACGCACATAGTAGATGGTATTCTTACAATAAAAAGTAGAAATGAATGGTCTGATGATGAGAAAAGAAAAGTGCAACTTAATTTACGCGCTAAAAATATTATTACTTCTGCTTTGAGTACTGATGAATTTTTTCGAGTTTCAAACTGTAAATCTGCCCGAGAAATGTGGGATAATCTTCAAGTTACTCATGAGGGTACAAGTGAAGTGAAAAGGGCAAGAATAAATACTCTTACCAGAGAGTACGAATTGTTTAGAATGAATACAGGTGAAACAATATCAGAGATGCAGAAAAGGTTCACTCACATAGTGAACAAACTGGATTCATTAGGAAAATCATTTCCTCCCGAAGACTTGATCAACAAAGTACTAAGATGCCTAAACCGAGAATGGCAACCAAAGGTAACTGCTATAACTGAATCAAGAAACCTAACTACCATGTCTCTTGCCACTCTGTTTGGGAAACTACTAGAGCACGAGTTAGAGCTCACTCGTCTAGCAGAGAATGAAGGAAAAGTCAAGAAAAAGAAAAACCTAGCTTTCAAAGTTTCAAATTCAAGTTCATCCGACGACAGTGATGACTCGCAAAGTGAAAGTGATGAAGAGGATGAGAATATAGACCTAATGGTAAGAGAATTCAAAAGGTTCATAAGGAGGTCTCTAGAAAAGAATTCTCCAACCAAAGAAGTCTCATGCAAACAAAACTACTTAAGTCCTTTAACCTGCTAAGAATGTGGGAAAGCCGGACACATAAAATTGGAATGCCCAAAATCACAAAGAAAACGACCAAGAGATGAGAAAAAGGGATCCAAAGGAAAAAGGAGTAGAAAAGCCTACACAGCATGGGAAAACAGGAACTCATCAGATAGCTCAGAAAGTGAAAAAGATCAAGTTGCTCTCATGGCCGACCACGACAGCGAAAGTGAAACTGAGGTATACTCTAACTCTGAATCTTTACAAGATGCCTATGATGAATTATATGAAGCATTTACTGAATTACATGATAAATCATTAAAATTAGCTAAAGCGTTAGACAGATCCAAGAAAGCTATCACTCATCTGGAAAAAGACATCACTTCTTTAAACAAAGAAATAGTAGAACTTAGAAAAGAAAATGATAGTCTTGCATGCTTTAAAGAAAACCATACATGTGATAAATGTGTTGAAAGCAAAAAGAAAGTTCATGAACTAGAGTTGACTATTGAAAAACTATCTAGAATCAAAACCATAGAAAAGCATGTTCACTACAAATCTATTTTTTCCACTAGACCATACATTAAATGTTATTACTGTGCTAAACCTGGACATACAGCTTCTGTTTGCAGAATAAGAGGTAAACAAGTTATGAAGAAGGTATGGGTTCCCAAAAGGACCATACCAAACATTAACCCACAAGGACCCAAAGAGATTTGGGTACCGAGAACCTTGTTTTAGTTCTTTGCAGGTATGCTTCAAGGTATGGGGGCAGATCGATACCTTGACAGCAAAGACTCGAAGCGCATGACCGGAGACGCAATAAAGTTCTTAACACTCACCCCCGGAAAAAGCCGTCATGTGACTTGTGATAAATAGAGGAAGAATCACCGGTAAAGGTCAGATTGGTTAAAATTTTATTCGCCTCTATTTTGAAAATGTGCTTAAATCATAGTTTACTTAGTCAAACATGTGACTTGTGAAACAATTTGATCTCTAAACCGCATTTCATGCATCTCTAAGGGAACATTTTTTTTTAGGCATGAAAACAAATAAAGTATTCTAATCATCCCTCTAAAACTAAGCATGTAGAATTATCATATCACCTTCTTAGAGGTTATGGTTAGAAAGGCGATAGTGTGATTGAGTTAGTTGAATCGTCAAAATCAGCTAGTTGATATTTTTCACAAATCCATTGCAAAAGAAAACCTGGTTCTTCACTTATTCAAATGAGTTTTCAATTAAATGTTTTTTAAAGTGATTTTTTAAAGAAATGTGAATTTAAGTGAAATTGTGACTTGTGAATTTCTGCAGTTAAAGTGCTATGTTTTTCCTGAAATCTATTTTACAATCAACTGCTAGCACTGGTATTTTTCGAAAAATACATACTCACAATCGTTGTTTAACTAAAATAATTTTTCTCCCATATTCTGGCTGCCATCACCAACTTTCAAACTAAGCAGCATGAAATACATAAAGCCTTAAACAACTGTTTCACAGATTTTTAAGACTCATGATTATCTTTTACCTGTCTTGATGAAATACTCTCTTCATGGTTTCAAATATGTTTTTTCTTCAAGTTTTGATGATCACTTACAAATCAGAAATGGCTCTTTTACCTTGTCAAATAGCTGTGACATTCGATTCGCAAACTTTATCATATATTGACCCTCTTTGATCATGACAAAAAGGGGGAGAGAAATATAGGGTTGCATATGAGCATATAGAAGAAATATAGGGTTGCATATGAGCATATAGAACTTGCATATTATGCATCTAGTCAATAAGTCAGGGGGAGCATCATGATAGGGGGAGCATCATATATATATTATCTGTTTGAACTAACCTCCCACCTTGAGATGAGTAAATGTTTTGTCATCATCAAAAAGGGGGAGAATGTGGATACCTTGTGTTGCAGGTAACCTGATATTGCAGGATGTGTTTTGATGATGAAAAAGACAAAGGTAAGATTGACGGTCAAAGTCAATAAAAGTGACTAAACGTCAAAGTCACAATCCAAGACAAGCAAGCCAAGAACTGAAGATTCAAGTTTAAGGGTAGTCCTTAAATATAAGGGTAGTCCTTAGGGTTTGGGTGTGTCTTAGGAAAAAGTGTAAGCTCTTTCAAAAGGTCAGCTCGTATCTCAAAGTCTCACACACTCACAAAGTTTTTTAAGGTGCATGCATATTTACGTAAACATTCTTATCACCTTTTAAATAACAAAATCGATTTTCCTCATGCATAAACAAATAGCAAAATCGATTTTCAGGCAAATTAGAAAAGATAGAAATCGATTGTCAGGCCATGTTTCATAATACACAAATCGATTTCTGAGCCAAATATTTTTTAAGGGAAGAATCGATTCCCAACCTTTTGCACATAACTGAGAATCGATTCCCACTTGTCTCAGGCAAGCTGAAAATCGATTCCTACATATTTTCACTAAGTATAGAATCGATTCCTAGCTTTCCATGGCACTCAAGAATCGATTTCCCATATTTTACAAACAAAGATAAAATCGATTCCTTACCTAAATAAATCGATTCCTGGATCAAATACTTTTTAACAAAGAATCGATTCCTACATCATTTTCAACGTAAAAATGAATTTCTCATAGCCTATAAATAGGCAGTGCTTCACGATTCATTTTACACACAACACACATCAACCCACTTGTACGAATCAGAAAAACTTTTTGAGAAAACTCTTCACGCTTATACTTTTGCTCGTCACACACCGTTGGTCTGTCTGAGCTGATCTGTTGCTAAGAGTTAGTTGGGGTTGTATTCTTCAAGTTGTAATATCTGCCTACACTAGAGGTATTTCTGCATTTACAATTGTTTATTATTTATTTGTTGTGTTTTGTTCTAGGGAGTGGGGTATCTCTCTAGGGTAGCTGCATGTACTAGGAAGTGGGGTATCTTTCTAGGGCAGTTGATTGTAACAGGGGTGGGGTATCTCTTGTTATTGTTATATTAGATCTAAGGGCTCTCTATAGGTGGGGTATCCTAGGAGGAGAGTGCCTAAGTCTGTAAAGGTTTTCCAAGGCACCTGTAAGCCTTGTTGTTGTTTTAGTGGAAAATCTCACAAGGGTGTGAGGACTGGACGTAGGTCACTAGGAGGTGACCGAACCAGGATAAATCTCTGCGTGCTTTACTGCTTTCCTTCTTTACTGTTATACCGCTTTACTGCTTTAGACTCTAATTCCTTCGCTTCCACTTAACCTGCGCGAAAATTGATCTAAGTCATTGAAAAGGGGAAAAACATTTTCAAAAGATCTGAAAAGTTTTTAAATCTCAATTCACCCCCCCTCTTGAGACTGAAGCCACTTGGTAACAATTTATTCTTGATTGTCACTTTGTTGAGTTGTCGATAATCAATGCACAATCTCATGCTACCATCTTTCTTTTTGACTAGCAACACCAGAGCACTCCATGGAGAAGCACTCGGTCGGATAAACTTCTTTGATATCAACTCTTCAAGTTGGGATTTCAATTCCTTTAATTCTAAAGGAGACATTCTATAAGGGGCAATAGATATTGATCCTGTGCCAGGAACCAATTCTATAGAAAACTCTACCTCTCGATCTGGAGGTATTGAAGAAACTTCATCCGGAAAAACATCCAGAAATTCACTCACAACTTGAACAGACGACAAATCTAAACCAGTTTCAGTGGATGCAGATAACATAATAACATAAGCTTCCGCACTTTGGAATAATGACTGGTTTGCTGAGGTGAAAGAGATAACTGCTTCGGAATTTGCCTTCGTAAATTCCACGGATTCAGAGGCAAAATTGATAGTTCTCTTGGCACAGTCGGTTGTAACATGATTTGCAGTCATCCTATTCATACCCAGAACGATGTCCATACTTCTCATAGGCAAACAAATAAATTCCACTACAAAATTTATGTCTCTTATGACGAGTAGACAATTTTGACACAAGAATTGGGTCTTGACACGACCCTTAGCAGCAGTAAAAATAGTTACTGTCTCGGACAGCAAATATAACGCTAGTCCCAACCTATCCACACATGATTGAGCTATATAACAATGGGTTGCACCCGAATCATATAATATACTGACAGAGTTATTGAAAAGAAATCCCGTACCCCTCAGTAAATTGTCACTAGGTGTGATGGTCTGAGCATCCAGAGTGTTGACTCGTCTCTGCCTAGGAGCACCCGTTGTTCCTTGGAAACCCTTCTTGGCTGGGCACTCATTCACATAGTGGCCTTCTTCATTACAATAGTAGCACCGATTAGATCTTTGTAGACACTCGCCACGGTGATGCCTTCCGCATTTTGGACAATTTCTATACCTTGATGGATCGGACGTTTGCACCTGCTTCCCTTTATAATTGTTTCCCTTGATTTGTGTGCTTGGAGTGGAAGATTCAGCCATTTTCTTCTTACCCTTCCAATAATCTTTTCTTTCAGCATACATTTTCCTCAGATCCTCCTCCGCAACATATGTCTGTTGCACTAAGGCAGGATAGTTGACCATAGTGTAAGAACTAAGGCCTTGGCTTACATCAGCTCGGAGACCCTCTTTGAACATTTGCATCTTCCACCTATCATTTGGGGCATAACTCCCCAATTCATAGAACTGCGACAGTCTTTCATATTTCTCCGCATATTCCCCAACTGACATATCACCTTGTTTGAGGTTCACAAACTCTGCCTGTTTGCTCAGTCTTTTCACCGAAGGGAAATATTGTCCCAAGAATAATTCTTTGAAGTTGTCCCAAGTGAGGGGAGTTCCTTGTATTTCCATCATTTCACGCGCATTATTCCAACAGATGTGCGCATCTTCATCAAGGGCATTTGCCGCACAAATTACCTTTTTTTCTTCACCGCATTGCAAGGTTCGGAAGATTCTCTCCATTGCATCGATCCAATAGTGAGCAGTCATTGGGTCAGATCCACCCTTGAAAACCGGAGGATTCATCTTTTGAAATCTGAAGTATGTCCTGTTAGGATCTTCTTGATAAGGTTGGATATTAGGCTGCTGCAGATCCATTTGATGATGCTGCATTTGCAACATATCCCGCATCATCTTCTGCTGATTCTCAATCACATTTTGCATCCTTTCGAAATGTGGATCAACAGGAGGAGGGTTTCCTCTACCTCTTCCGGCCATGATTCTGCGAAATATGCACAAAGTATTAAGTTGATCAAGCTCAATGTCAAATAGCATACTAAGAAAATCATAACTGAAGGAAATAAAAGACTCTAGCATCTAAGTCCGACTACGTCAAACTGTTCTGATACCAACTGTAACACCCCGGTATTTCTAACGAGTAGAAATGCCTAAGTGTACCATCCCTAATACATCAGAGATAATATTTCCTGTTTAAATACTGAATACCACTAAAAAATTTCACTGAATAATAACAAGACAGTCTTAAACATAAATAAGACCATGTCCATTCTCAGACCATAAATCATCAGTGAAATACAGTGTTCAATATCGTACAAGAAAGCGGAAATAAATACATAACGCTAAAGACAAAATGTCTTGATACACAGATAACAAGGAAAGATATAAACTTAAGCATAAAGCTAAGTCTTCGGCAACCATCCGAGTACCACCTACTCGTGCCTCTTGGATCTCCACTTTCCCTGTTTATCTGTAAAACCACAACATATAAACAATGAGATATAATCTCAGTGAGTTCTACCGAGACCCCTAACTACACTCTTGGTCCAATTATGAAAACCTTTTTAACTTAACACGGCACCGACTGCAACTCTGCTAAACCCCAGTGAACGTGTTATAACTCAGTACGACACCGACTGCAATTCTGCTAACCCCGGTGAACCGTATAACAACTTTTTAACATAACACCGACTGCAACTCTGCTATATCCCCGGTGAACCCCCTTACCAATAGTATTTTCCCTAATGGTATACGGGCCTAGGGTAAGGGATCATGACTTCCCCGCCTAGTATGTTAACCTCGTGGGTCGTCACCCACACTCGATATAATTTATATATCTTATATCCACCCACATTGGGCCGACACTTAACCCCGATATAATATATATCGTAACAAACACTTGAACGTTTGATTCTTTAACATTAAACCATTACTGAACATTTAGCTCTACAAGACAAGCATATTATGTGTTCGCTCCCGTATACTATTTTACGGTTTTTCAAATTGAACATAACTTTGCAAACCATCATAAAACCCTTTGAAAAAATATTCAAAATCATGTAATTATAAGCCTAATATCATTGGAAAAGGGTTAGGAAAGTATTAAAAGAGGATTGGAATCGATCGGGATCGTTCCGGGCAAGTTTGGAAACTTTGGACAGAACACTGCGCACAGTCCATGCTCCCATGCGCACGGGTCGTGCGCCCTGTAGTCATCTTTGCAAAACACAAATCGAAAGAGACGCACGGTCCGTGCGCCTGGGACGCACGGGTCGTGCGCTTTTGACAGCACTGAATTTTTATCCCGTTTTTTCGCATTTTTCGTCGTTCCGATCAATTCTGATACCTCTTCCAGTCCAGTCCCAACATAAAAATAGTCCAAAAACATATTTAAACAACCTTGATCACCATCAAATCATCGTTCATCAATCACAAACACAAACGTAAACAATTTTATCGTTTATGTCAAAATACGTTAATTTTTCAAATAACGGTTTTCAAAACTCAAATTCGACACTTCGAAAGCCTCAATCAAAAACCTAAACGTGAGTAAATCTCACCCTTGACGCGAGAGCGATAGTTGAACCGAAATCTCAAAAATCCCCAAACGAAACCCTTAATCACCAATCCGCTCCCAACTTCGAATCGAGCTTCAATCCGCTTTCAATCTTCCTTGGGTCCGCTTCTAATCATGTGTAAACCACAAAAAGGGGAAATGGGTGAGAAGCTTACCTAGCTCTTGGGAAACGAAAATGGAGGGAGATGATGATGATGATGAACTTGGGGCTTGGGTTCCACTTCTTCTTCTTCTTTCCTCATCTTCTTTTCCTCTTCTTTGTTTCACGTTTCCTTTCTTTCTTTCTTAATTCTCTTTTCTTTCTTTTCTTATATATTAAGTGGTAATCTGGTCAAATGACCACATTGACCTTAATCTCTAATATCCGGGTAACGATCTTGTGACAACCGAAAATAAATTTTAGCACTCAATAAATTTACCAATCAAGTACTAAATTAATTCAATTGGGGGTAACTTCCAAATAATTCGGTTAATTATTTTGGGGATGTTACATTACTCCCCAACTTGAAAGAATTTTGTCCTCAAAATTGAACAAAACAGACCTCAAAAGAATAGATACGGATATCGAGTCCGCATGTCGTCCTCCAATTCCCAAGTAGCTTCCTCGGTGGAGAAACCATCCCAAACCACTTTGACAATGGGAATTGTTTTCGTCCGAAGCGCTTTTTCGCCACGTTCCATGATGTAACTGGGACGAGGTTGGAAAGACAAGTTCGGTCGAAGGTCAATTGTCTCGAAATTCAACGGCTGACCCGGATCTGGAATGTACTTTCGCAATTGAGACACATGGAATACATCGTGGAGATTGGACAATGGTGGAGGCAAAGCAATACGGTATGCTACTGGCCCAATCCGCTCGATAATTTGGAAGGGTCCAATATATCGAGGATTGAGCTTCTTCGCTCGTAATGCCCTACCTGTACCAATCGTTGGTGATAATCTTAAAAATACATGATCACTGGGCTCAAACTCTAACGGCCTTCTTCTTTTATCAGCATAGCTCTTTTGCCTACTCTGGGCAGCTTTCATTCTTTCTCTAATTTGCCGAATCTTTTCAGTAGTTTCATGAACCATATCAGGTCCTAACAATCGGTTCTCGCCGACGTCCCACCAACATAATGGAGTTCTACATTTCCATCCATACAAAGCTTCAAATGGGGCCATTCCGATACTGGAATGATAACTGTTGTTGTAGGAGAACTCTACTAACGGGAGATGGTCCTCCCATTTCCTTCCGTTATCGAGCACAGAAGCCCGAAGCATGTCCTCTAAAGTTTGGATAGTCCTCTCTGTTTGACCATCCGTCTGCGGGTGATAAGCGGTACTAACAAACACCTTAGTCCCCAGGGCTTCATTCAAAGCTTTCCAAAATCGAGAAGTGAACTTTGGATCTCGATCCGACACAATACTGGTAAGAGCCCCATGCAACCTTACTATACTCTTCAGATATTCCTCCGCTAACTTGTATACTTTACTGGTCGAACGAACAGGAATAAAATGAGCTGATTTAGTTAACCGATCCACAACTACCCAAATGGAGTCGTTACCGGCTTGGGATCTTGGCAATGCCATGACAAAATCCATAGAAATGTCTTTCCATTTCCACACATGACAAAAAGGGATGAATAAACATTTTCATCAAAGACTGTTGAGGTATATATATATATATATATATATATATATTATATTGAATATAGGAGACGGCCAAAGCGGGTGGATATATAGATTATATTAAAAGGATGAGTGACGACCCAGTAGATTAGTATACTAGGGGAGGGGAAGTCATGAGCCCCAGAACCTAGGCCTCAGAGGTTTGAAGCTAGTGTAACCTAGTGGAGAGGTTCGAAGGTAAAGGCAGAGCTTTTACCGGAGATGTACTATGGCATGAAAGGAAAAGATATATGCACGTAGGACCTATATGGACTACGATTAAAGAAAAATGAATAAAAGGACCGAGAGTTATTGTGAGGGGTTACGGTAGGACTCACTGAGATAATGTTTATCTCACCATTTATATGTTGTTGTTTTACAGAGAAACAGGGAAAGAAGAAAGCGACGAGGCACGAGTAGGTGACGTGCTTGAGGAGAAGTTAGAAGACTTGGTTCTTTTATCTTTGATATTGAGTTCCCTTGTTGTCTTTGTAACTCGATAGTATGACTTGAATTTGTTTTAAGTTATGTAATCGTTTCCGCTTTTCTTGTGATGGTATTGAACACTAGGTTATGAGAATATTGAAAGACATGGAACCTATATGGTTTTTAATTAAGTTATGAATGTTAAGACTGTTGATGTTAATCATCGAGAAAATTTTTAGTTGTGTTCAATATCTAAACAGGAAATATTACTCTGATTTATGCCATTTCGTGCATCTTAGCATTTCTATTTGATAAAAATATTAGGGTGTTACAGAATCCTTACCAATTGGACCAACCTTTGTTGGCCTGTTGCTTGTATATTGTATAAATACATAGTACATTGCTTGTACAAATAGATTGGAGATAAATATAAAGGGTGAAAGAGAAGAGGGAATAAATTCAAAATGAGAAGAGAGTCAATTAAAATGGGAGAGAAAGAAAAATAGAAGAAATTCAAATGACATTTTTGACCTTAAAATTTAATAAGCATTAACAATATAAGGTGTCTAAGAAAGTAATTTGGGTAGCATATTGTAACATCCTAACCTTTAGACGTCATAAAGTCTAGAATGTTAACCATTTCTATACAATCAGAGTTATAAACCTACTTGAAAATTTGGACACAACTTAACTTGATGGAAATTAACCATCACCCCGAGTTCCTTAAGGTAAGATACCGATATCGGAACCATATAAAAATAACTGATAATCTAATAATTCAGTCGTGATACCATAGATGTCCAAAACTCAAAGTAAAGTTTATAATACATCTTAGATTTGATTACAAAATCAAAGGTTACAATCTTAGGGTAATACCCAAATACATTTCGGTAAAGTTAAGAAAATCCCTCGTTAACTAAGCAACTTCGCCTGCAGCTGCTTCTCCTCGGTTGGCTTCACTTTGCCTTGTCAATCTGAAAACACCACATATAAAACAGTGATATTACAAATCTCAATGAGTTCCTTCGCGACCCCTCACATTTCCTCTCGGTGTTTTCTAAATTCAGTCACTTTCTTTTAATATTTTATCCTCTGTTACCTCGTAGCACAACCCGAGAGATCACTTTCTCAATCTCGACGAATAACCCAACTCGTATAGCTATACCGAGTAATGCTAGGCCTTGGCTTATGGGCTCATGAATTCCCGCCACCAAGTGTGCTAATAAACCTCTTGGGATCATCATCCCCCTCGTATATTATGCCTTTAATTATCCTCTTTTAATTATCCTCATTCGGTTTATATGTATACTACGACACACATAAACTGTAACCTGGCTTCATTTGTGTACATAAGTACTATTATGTTCTTCCCCGCCTCTCTCATTAAACGGAATATTCAAAGCTCAATCATAGTGTAAACAAGTCCTCTTAGGGTCTAAAATAATGGCAATTAATATTATTTGAGGTAGGGAAGAGATTGGGTGGCAATTGGTACCTTAGAGAGTGAAAAAATTGAGGTTTTGAAGTGAAGCATAGAAGCAGGCGCACAGACCGGGCCATGGAAAAATTACACTGTGCGCTTGGGCGCACAGGCTGTGCGCTAGGATGCACGGTCCGGGTGTCTTCTGCAGTAACCGAAATTTTGACAGTTTTACTATGTCTTTGAGTCTCCCAAGGGTACTGTAACAGCCCGGGCCCTTTTCTTTCTAGTAGGCTACCCCAGCACTGCACTCATGACCTTCTCTACTCCCCCTGTAGAGTTTTTGCCTTCCGTGGGAATCGAACCATGTACCCTGGGACTCAAGTACATGCTCAATTCATTCTCACTACCAATTGATCTACAAAAAAAGAAATGAGACGACCCTCGTCCTCATCATAGTAACCCTTACACTTAATTCCTTAATCTCAAAAACGAGTAAATTTAAAAACCTAAAACATATATAACCCAACATGCATCACATAGATAAAAACATTATTTTAAGAGTTTTACAACATATGTGGCAATACTAAAGCCACTCAAATTTATCAGAGTAATACAAAACAACGGAACATAAAACATAAAACACGGTCAGCCAAATAACAAACAAGCGAGACTCGATTGACTGACACACTGGCTAAACAAAACTCAGGTTCTCTCAATGAGACACCTGACTGCCCCATCATATCGCATCAACATCCTCAATGCCTTCAACGTCCATCGTGGAAGGAAGAGTATCTCCTTCTGCTTCAAGTGGCTCCTCGACTGAATCTAAGTATTTCAATAAATATACAAAAGAAAAACACGTGGAGCTAAGATACATGTACAAGTCAGAAAATGGGAAGACGAGGTAAAGTTCAATTTACACATATCACAAGCACAACAATTCAAATTATTCCTTATCTTCTATCCTTTATTAATGTCTTATTTTCCAGACTCTCTCTATGAGTATGTATCAATACTATATGCTGACTCTAGCCATATCCTGATTGCCACAAGCGTCCCTACTGTACTTCGCAGACTCCCACTCGACTGTCACAATGGAGTCCGAGTGTTTATAAGTCGTTCCCTGCCAAAAATTGATCAGAGTAATCTAAACCTAACATTACCCCATCCGGCCGATATAGATATGTACTACTAAGGACCAGGCCCGGTACTTGACCTCATGTGTCCCATACCACACGGCTGTGGACTTACAACACATATGCAGTCTATATGATTTTATTTAATTATATCTTAATCTGTATACCTTACTTATCTTGTTGATCAGTATCTCGTACTATCTGTTGCACTACGGTTAATTATTCATTTCACTTTATATCTCTATGACTCTTAGTTCACTTTCCACACCTAGGTTCATGATGAAATCTTAACTTCATTTATCTTATTTCTATTATGAAATAAAGCCATAACTATATAAATAAGACATTTCAGCAATTCAACAAATAATCACTAATAACACATAAGCATTTTATAACATTTAAGATAATCAAAGTGAACCAAAAGCAACACAACAAATTAATCAAATAATAAATCAAATCACAATAATAATCTTTCCTATATGTCAACTGGTCCTCGATAGCCTAAACTTCATTTAACCTCAACTCCGAAGAGTAGTCAAATGATCTTTAGGTATCGCTGACTATTTAACTCTAGTAGAGCTTGGGTCACTCTACACATATTTAAATTAAAACTTTACGCTAACTGTCCCGACGAATACGGTATCTTGCCCCCACCTGAATTATAGCACGAACGAAACAGTTGCTCCGGCAACACCGACACGCACCCGAATATTAATACCGCTACAAAACTACAAACTCAACGGTATGATTGGCTAGACTTGGTTTAAGTGTTTTTGAGGTGATAAAGCTTTAAAATAAAATATAATAAAAAAGGTGCAAATGTTTGTTGTTGTGGTCGAAGGTTTTCAAAAGGGAATTAAATTGTGTTTATGAATGATGGAAAAACCAATGGAATGGGCTAGCTATTTATAGTCAAAACCAAGCATGAGGTGTTCTCATGAGAAAGGAAAAAGAATGACTCATTGGCATAGGTGGCAAATTCTAAAGTAATCAAAACAAAATTCGCAAAGAGGAGGTGTTCTCATGAGAAGGAAAAAAGAATGACTCATCATATGATTCATATTATTATAAAATTGGTCATTGCATGATATTCAAAAATTTGGGTCAACACTTCATGCATGGATTAGAAGTCAATGATGGCATTCAAGTATTGAAAAGATCTTAAGTTGGCTGAGATTTACATACATATTAATTATATATGAAACTATAGTTATAATGAGAATGAAAACAATGTTTCTTTTGTGATGGCATGGTTCTGGGACTTCAAGGAAGTGACTCATCAAAACAAATATATAATGCCAAGCATGAGGTGTAACTACTCTTTTTTGTTGGCATCAATCCAAGAGGTCAAATGTGAGTCGCTAATATAGCTTATTTAATAAAGAAACACACATATGCATAATCAAATATATATCAATGACATTTGAAGCTTTCTAACATTCATTCATCAAAATAATATATGCATACACACATATCTATATAGATTTACTCGGCATACATAAACATAATAATAAAATAATAATAATAAAATCTCTTTAAATCAAAATAAATCTATTTTAATAAAAAATACTTTAACTTAAAATAAATTGGGTGTTATATCTAGGTCTCTCTTTAAACCCCAAAAACACACAATTAAAATAAAACAAATCTAAAACATGTCTTGATAATTATTTAGAAAAAGTGGGATGTTACAAGTACCAAATCCATCCTAAAACATCCCTAACTTCAAAATACACCAACTTACCAACAATCAACACCCATTTCAATCATAACACCTCAATCAATAGCAATTGAATTTGAAATAACAACTAGTTGAACATGCTAACACACAATTTAGAAACATTTCAACATTTCAATCCTTTCAAAACAGTCAATCAAACATGAGGCTCAGGAAATCCATTATCTCTAACATGCCAAACAATCACATGCATAAAAATGACAAGGAACTCACCTCAAGTGGTTGTACAACAACAATCAAGCAAGCAAGTTTGAACTTTGAGCACAAAGCAAGCTCCTAAACACCCTCACGAGCTCCCCCAATACCCAAACTCGAGTTCAGCCCCTAAGACCACTCCTTGATCATTCCAATCAACAATGTAGGCTCCTAATAACCCATCTCAGCTACCCCATCCAACATGCATCCACAATAGAAGCCCAATCTAGCATCAAAGGTTCCATGCAACTCAAAACTTGAGCACAAGGGGGTGAGTTGTTCTTGATGAAATTTTTGGTTTTATGAGTAACATATGGTAAATAGGAGAAGGAATGTAGTAGTGTGAAGCTTAGGGTTCCATTTATTGAAGGTGTAGAGGAGAATGGTCTTAATCAAGTTCCAATTTGGACATGCAAGCCAAAATTTCTTCTACTCAAAGCACTCAAGCTCACCATTTTTGAAAATGGTGGAAAGAAGGGGGTTGAAGAACTGAAATGTTGTTGTCTCTCTACTCACTAGCAGGCATTTCGAGTTTGAGAGGAGAAGAAGTGTGGTAAAATGACTAAAATCAAGGAAGGATCAAGACACATGAAGTAGGGTTTGAAGTTTCTCCTTCTTTTCTTTCCCCTCTCTTCGACTTCTCCTTTCTCTCCTCTCACCCTTCTTTCTTTTTAAAATGCAACTTATGTGAAGATGAGTGTGTGAGTGAGTGTAGGTTCCAGCATGTTTTTAATTAAATTGAGTGAAGGTTTGGTGTGTGAAATATCTCTTTTGCCCTTACCCTATACTTCCTCACCTAACAACATATTTACTTAATCGATCAAGTACTCATAGCATATAAGTATCACATTTAGACCATTAAATTCATGAAATTACCATTCATTAATCAATCTAAAAATAATTAAATCATTTAATAAGATTCAATCATCAAAGTAATTAAAATAATTACTTTGAGATGTTACACATATTACTCCAATAAAATAGATGGTAAATAAATATAAAGTAGAAGATAGTAGAAGAAAAAATATAAAAAATTGTATTCCAACAGCACACAATGTTACCCTTCAGATATCAGAAATAAAGAAACTATACCAACAACATGGAATAGTGTTAAAGAAAAAAAATAAAAAATTATATAACGACAATGTTTTCCTGTCTGGACCCAAAAACAAAATATCCATTTCTAGAATATAAGTCCATTTATAAAGACAGAATGTAAAAAAATAATTAAATTGTGTTTTCTCGTTTAGACTCCTTAAAAACAATTAAATTATACTAACAACTCATTAAGTTTCTCGTTTAGACTCATTGTGAACACCCAATTTTAACCGGTATTTTTCATTTTTTTATTAAAAAATCCCAAAAACAAGTCATTTTACCCATTTTTAGATTTTTATTGTCACACGTGCTATTTTGTGATTGTAGCAATTTTGCATTTATTTATTTTATTATTAATTGGACTTTTTTTTTATTATTGTTAGTGTTATAGAAAAAAATCAGATTGGAATATATGTTTTCTTTATTATAACATCAATTTTTACAAAAGAAGGGTACAACCAAAGGAAGTCAACTTTGTTACATGTGGAGACAAAATAAATAAATGCAAAATAGTACAAAAAAAAATTAATTAAAAGCAAATAGTACACAACAAAATAAAGAGAGGGAAAAGTCGACTCTTGCATTTTGGTTTAGAGTTACAAGCTCAAGCTACTTTCTCATTGTTCCTTGGCTTTATTCCCCTTCTTAGCAAAGGGAATTTGCAGTCTTGGCAGACACCTCTGCTGCTGTCTCAACTGTCTCTGAGAGATGGTTATGCTTTTTGGTCCCATTGGGTGGCAATCCTCTAGTTTTGAGGCTATACCTACACAAAAACTTCCATTATAAATACTATGAACAACAACATAAAAAGGGGGAGAAAAACGAAACAGTGGGGAGTAAGAAGAAACCAAAAAAATGGAAAAAGAGATACAAAAAAAGAAGAAAAAGCAAGAGTAAAGAGAGGAAACTATGTGACACCACCGTGAGCCCACCTCATCTCGCCCACTCTTTATCTCTTCTGATCACCAAACAACCGTTTCACCACCCTCTGCCGGTCTCTCTTTCTCCCTCGTGAAGGAGGTCCCCTTCCATGTTTGCAACGCCCACTGAGAACCCCTTTACTCTCCCTCGGAGATTTTGCCCCTCTCACTTGAACCACAACTTCTGAATCTCCCTCCGTTTTCCTCTGTGTGTGCCTTTTCTTCACTCTCACAGACCAAGAGATCAGACCCTCTCATAGAGTAGCTGCAGCTGATGATGAATGCTATAACATGTCGCTCTCTTGACATTTCTTTGTTCATTTACTTTATTCATTATTTTAATAATAATAATAATCTAATGGTCTATTCTCTTTTGGGAAATGGATTGTCTACCTTGATGGCGGGAAAAGGCAGCTACCTTTAGGCAATTTTAGCCATAAAAAAGGAGAGAGGATGTAGACAAATATGGAGGGAAATCAAGAGTGAGAAAATGAGAGATGAGAGAGATAGAGACAAAGGTAGCTACCTTTTCCCGAATCAAGAGTGAGAAAATGAGAGATGAGAGAGATAGAGACAAAGGTAACTACCTTTTCCCGCCCTCAAGTTAGACAATCCATACCCTCTCATTTGTATCCATCTGTTTCTAATACCCGTAAACTATTCCCTAGGATTCACTTTTAGTTTTGTTTCATTTTTATTTTTTTATTTTATATGTAAAAAAAATGAGTATCAGATGTGGCAGGTAAACCACTCCACCACCCCTTCTCACGATAATCACACCCCTCCTTTCAGCAATACAGCCCCCTGCACAAGCCCAGTTTCGCAGGCCATTTAAAGGCCCAAAAAACATAAACTGGGCAGTAGCTACTTATACCCCCCCTTTATGAAACAGCGCCCCTTCATAGGCCTTGGTTTCGTGGGCCAGAAGTTCAAGCCCAAATGCACAGACTAGACTGCAGCTTTTCACACGCCCTTTACTTCAGTTCTATTTTTTTATTATTATTATTTTCTAAAAATGAAAATAAATGTTAGTACACGTCAAAATATTTTTTTTCTCTTAAAAACAATTAATAAAAATGGGTTTGACTGAGATGTACATCTTGTCATCATCGCAATCTTGGTTTAAGAAGCCTGAGTTGTACAGCTTGGTAATCTTAAACCCCTGAAAAAAATTGAAATCAATCAACAAAAATTTTTTTCAGGAAGAACTACGTAGCCTTTGATTCTCCGCTTCGGAGATACGTAGGAGCGGGGCTTCCCAGTCAAGCTAAATTAATTTTTCTCTAATAAATAATCAATTTTTTTTCTTTAACACCTATTTTCCAAAAAACTAAAAAATGAGCTTGATTGAGATGTACATTTTGTCAACCTCGCAATCCTGGTTTAGGACGCCTGAGTTGTACAGCTTGGTGATCTTAAACCCCTTCAAAAAAAAATCAACCAACCAAAAAACGTTTTCAGGAAGAACTACGTGACTTTTGAGTTCCTCACTGCACCGGAGGATACGTAGGAGCGGGGCTTCCTCGTCAAGTCAAAATTAAATTTTATTAAATTGATCCCTATTTTATTTATTTCTAAATATTTCTTTTTTTCTTAATTTTGGGGTAAACAAATAACTCGTAATTTATTAGTATTTGCACAACCGGATTTAGGGTAACTGTCTTATGACAGATGTACTAGGGGTGCAGTGGGATTAAGCTTCCGCCATTCCCTATGCATAATCGACTCCCGAACTCGATCTGGTATACGCAGACCAATAACTTCTAGTTATGTTTTTCTCAATTTTTCCTATTAAATAAATTGGGTGGCGACTAGTAAAATTATCAATTTTTGAGCCGTCCTACGTCGGGATCACGGTCACGACACTCATTTATATACACCAAAGATATTATATAGAATTCAACACCAATATTATACTAACAACTCATTAAGTTTTTTTAATTGAATCTATTATCTATCTATACCATTAACTTACTACCAAAATACCAATCTTACCCTTTTTCCAATTAAACAATTTTAGGATATTTATGTAATTTAACTTTTTCACTCTTTCAAACTTTTTCACTTTTTCAAACCTTTTCACTCTCTCATATACTTTTTCAAACTTTTTCACTATCTCTCTCTCACTTTTTTTTCAAACTTTTTCACTCTCTCCTCATTTTTCTTCTTCTAACTCTATCTCATTTTTCTATTTTTCACAATATATCTACTTTAATTTCATCTACATGTCTCCTTCATTTTTTAATATTCTATTTTTTCTCTGTCAATAAGTTTTATTTAGTCTCTACGGGAATTATTACAATTTGTAAAATTTGAAACTTTACTACAATTTTGTTTTCTAATCTCTATATGAAATATTACTTATCACTCTCTCATATATTTTTTCAAACTTTTTCAATCATTCTCACACATTTTTCACTCTCTCCTCCTCTTTCTTCCTCCAACTCTATCTCATTTTTCTATTTTTCACAATATATCTACTTTAATTTCATCTACATGTCTCCTTCATTTTAATATTCCATTTTCTATCAATAAGTTTTATTTAGTCTCTACGGAAAATATTACAATTTGGAAAATTTAAAACTTTAATACAATTTTGCTTTCTAATCCCTACGGGAAATATTACATATTGCTGGTAAATGTTCACAGGGTAATGTTCGAACCAACTCAATTACAATTTGAATTTTTTTTTATCTACTTTAAATTAGTCTTGATTTTCACGGGGTAATGTTCGGACTAATTAAATTATGTCTAAGTCTATTAATAAAAATAATACGACAACACCCGTGCGTATGCACGGGTATAATGCTAGTTTGGATTTATCCTTATTATGTAACTAAAATCTTAAATTTAAATTTATGTATAACTCTCATAATGAAGATTTCGACGGTTACTATCTCATTTTATTAATTTTGTACCCCCCCCCCCCCCCACACACACACACCTTTTTATATAAAATTCAAATTTTATAGAACAAACAAATAAAAATAAAAATGCATAAAACAAACAAGTTAGTGTTCGCCCTTTTGCTAGTGAAAAATAAAAAAAGACTTACAAAAACAAAATATAAAAAATAAGGTTTAAATATATGTTACCCCCTACAAATATGATCATTATTCATTTACCCCCTACAAAAAAAAAACTTTTAAAATAAACCTTACAAATATTAAGTGTTTCTAGTTACCCACTGCCGTTAGTTTTACCCAACAGCGTTAAATCTATGTTGACTTGGCTGTAATTTGCAGGGGGTAGCTAGAAACACTTAATATTTGCAGGGAGTAACTAGAAACACTTTATATTTGTAGGGGGTAACTAGATCCCAAATGGCAGCCAAGTCAGCGTAAACTTAATGCTGTTAGCTAAAACTAACAGTAGGGGGGTAACTAGAAACACTTAATATTTGCAAGGTTTATTTTAAAAGTTTTTTTTGCAGATGGTAAATGAATAATGAGCATATTTGTAGGGGTGTAACATATATTTAAGCCAAAAAATAATTATAACGACAAAAATGCTGATGTGGAAGAAGTCATCAATGTCATATGGGTTGACTTTACCATGTGTCATAGATCTTCCATGTCAATATTGTTACGTGTCATTGATTTGTGACATTAATACTGTCATGTGGCATTGATGCATGCAGTGGCGTATCTAGGATCTTGAGTCGGGGTGGGCAAAAAATTTTAAACACACCATCACTATAATAAATAATATATAACAAAAATAAAATTAAAGCTTTTAATATATTTAAATAAATAAATTACACAAGTCATAATTGGCCGCTTGAAGGAGGAAGAGAAAAACGAACATGCTCGAGAGTGAGAAAATGCTGGGAGAGAAAAATTAGAAATGTGTAAGAGTTTGAGTAATTGTGTGGGTATTTTGCATTAAATTGGTGCAAAACTATGAGTTTCAGTGCAAAAAAATATTCCCAGAGTGTGCAAAATATTTTTTTAGTGGGATATTGGTGCTAATATTATTTTTTAATAGTAGTATAGGTACTAATATTATTTTTTCAGGATGTGCGGCTGACCACCCTAGAGATAGGGTAGATCCGCAACTGGATGTGTGACAGTGTTTTTCACATCTCTCTCTCGTGCTCCATTACAAAAAAATGCTAGTGCACGTGTTACTGATCTTTCACGTCAGTATTGTCACATGTCATTGATTTGTGACGCCAATGTTGCGCGTCTACCGGTCCTGCAAACTCATAGAGAGGAAGAGAGAATCGCAGAAAAGTGATGAACCAGAGAGAAAACGAAACTAGGAGAAAACTGATTCTCATTTTTGGTGAAACGTTAGTTATAATAACTCTGTACAAGGCTTATATATACATCCACTAGATCTAACTAACTAATTACTCAGATACTACATGTTAATCCGAGTAGGTTCCCAGGAAAGAGAGGTGAGTCACAATGGACACTCTTAAGTACCAAATCTTTCCTAGCCAGAACTTTCCCCAAAACAACACTGTTTTCAAAAATCAAGCCGAAGAGATTACTGGGATGAGTCGCGGACTAGGTCGCTCTCTTTAAGACGTTTCGTGGCACTGCTCCAAGGTGCAAGCAGGCTATCAACCACGACGTCCCCAAGATAAAACAGCCCAGTCAAAAACTGCTACGAAAGTTCACTGCACCGTGAAAATTCGCTCTAAGATATACACCCTCAATATGGTTATGAAAACCACTCTTTAGCTTGGAAATGCTTCAAGCTTTCTAGAGAATAACAAAGAAGTTTAGAGAGAAGAGAAAAAAAACTTGAGGAGAGATGCTTTATCGTCAAGTTTGGTGTATTTTGCAAGTGAGGGGAATGTATCCTTTTATAGGCTTTTGAGAGTGAATCCGTTGGCAAGGAATTAAAAGCCAACGGCTGTAAGGGGAGACAAAACCGTTGGAAGATTAATGGAAAAAATATCCGTTACAAATTCAATGCAAAACCGTTACAAATGGCTTAGTTAATAGTCAACGGTCAAACGGATAATAATAATAAAAAATTCCGAAAAAAAATAAGTACACCACTTAGCCCAAGCCTGGCCCGGCCGGACGGCGACGGCGCGCGTGTGTGGTGGTCATTTTGTGTGTGTTCTCTCCCATCCACAAAATTGGGTACCCCTTGGGGCCCAACCCGATAGATGAGATTCCCACTTATAAACACTATAGAAGTGCTTAGTCTATCAAATGTGGGACTTTTTCAATTCATACACAAGAGTCCAACACTACACAAACTACATAGCATGAACACCATAACTTCAACTAACTGCAAGTCTAGATTAACGAGACTTATAACTAAATATGCTAGTTTATTGCATATGATTAACTAGAGTCTAAATATAGTAAATACCGAGTCTAATGGTGCTAGACTATATTTCCATCCTTCTTCATCATATTCCACACAAAAATATTGACGTGGAAGCAGTGGCGGACCTGGCATATATCCAGGGGGTTCAGTTGAACCCCCTGGAATTTTTTTTTTACACTAAACACTCTATATAAATAGCCTAAATCTCCTGAAATTTTAATTTTGACACCCCTGAAAATTTGAAATTGTACTAGTAGACCAAGTTTTGCACCCATTTGACACCGGCCTTAAAAAATTTGACACCCCTGACCCCGGGGTCCTGAGTCCGCCACTGCGTGGAAGTCGTCATCACTGCCACACATGTTGAGCACACCACGTTTCATTAACCTTTCATTCAACACTGCCACGTGGCATTGACGTGTGACATCAACATTGTTACATGGCATTAACGTGTGACACCAAGTTTTCATCTCTCTTCGTTGTGGTAGACAACAACACTATTACAAAGGCTATGTATGCCATATGTCGTTGAATTTGCACTAGCACTATCATTAAAGTAGGCCTCTCAGGGTGTATGTGCCCAAAAATGGGGGTATGCTGACCAACCAAAGATCTTTTTTTATATATGCATCGGGTCCATACTTATTCCACTCCCCCTCCTACTCACTAAACACCTCCCTTGACCCTGCGAAAATTTGAAAATACAAAAATACCCTCAATGAACAAAAAAGTTCCAAGCGCGTCTATTTTTTTCTGGCTTTCAACAGATGTACTATAGTATCAAACCAGGTACGGTACCTTGGTACCGTGGCATGTAGTTTTCTGCACACCCCTAGTACTATAGTACCGTACCTGATGTGACTTAGTGTATCTGTTACTCCTTCTGTTTCTATGATTCTAAGGCTATCACCATTAATGGCCAAAGAAGGATCCTCATTTCTGGATACATCCATTATCCAAGAAGCACCCTCCGGAATTATTATTACTCTCTAGTCCCTGCTCTGGAATGGGCATGAACTTTCCCCTTTAATGGGGATCTTAAAACGTCTCATCACTTCTTAGTTTTGCTCTGTTTCTGATAACACTCAGTTTTTAAGGAACTGAGTCAAACCTCCTCAAGCAAAGAATCAGGGAAGGAGAAAGAATTTTCTTGATTTATTTCATTCATCCTTTGCTCTCGGAGCCAATACAGTATTTATAACAAAAATAACAGCATCTAATAAAATGTGCTGAGTCCTCTACTTCTAGAAACAGAAGGGATAAAAGCAATACAATGGAAAGCTAATGAAATATGGGATTATTTGTACAACACATGGTCATTGTACTTAGCTGGAGCCTTCTTCTTGCGTATGGGCCTTGTAGCAGTAGAAATCATGGGCTGCTTGTTGCTATCCTCACCTCCCTGGCCCATATCCGTATCAATACCTCTCCCATCAAATTCAACCTTGTCCTCAAGGTTGTAAACAGCCTGTAAATCTTGCCAGTTTTCCCACGAAGCTTCATCAGGAGACAGGCCTGACCACTGCACTAAAACCTGTTGTTGTGTGTTTCCGGCCACTGTAACGACTCTAGAATCAAGGATAGCCAAAGGGGAAAGTATGGGATGGTTCCCTAAAGAGCCAGGGGGAAGTTGGCCAATGTCAGTAGGGGGAGTACCAACGTGTGCCTTCAATAAGGAACAATGGAAGACGTCATGAATCTTGAATGTGAAGGGAGCTCCAACTTGTAAGCTACAGGTCCAATGCGAGCCAGAACACGGAAAGGACCATAATACCTCTTATGTAACTTGTTGTACTTGACGCCCGAAAGAGAAATTTGGCAATAAGGCTGCAGCTTTACATAGGCCCATGAATCAACATCAAACTGAACCTCTCTGCGCTTGGTGTCAGCAATGGACTTCATCCTCTCTTGAGCCTTAACCAAGTTCTTCTTAAGTAACTCAAGGACAGCTTCTCTAGTGGTCAACAAATCATCACTAGCAGACACAACAGAAGTACCAGCCACATACGAAGGAATAGAGGCAGGGGGTTTACCATATACAACCTGATACGGAGTCATGCCTGCAGAGGTATGGAACGAGGTGTTGTAATGGTATTCAGCCCATGGAAGGAACCTGTGCCACAGGTTAGGCTTGTGATGGACAAAAGCTCGCAGGTACTGCTCAATAGTGCGATTAGTAACCTCCGTTTGACCATCGGTTTGAGGATGATAGGACGAACTCATACTGAGTAAAGTGCCACTGAATTTAAACAGATCAGACCAGAATTTGCTCACGAAAACAGGATCTCTATCCGTCACAATGCTTTTAGGTAGTCCATGTAACTTGCAGACAATGTTAACAAAGAGATCAGCCACTTTGTAAGCTGTGAAGTGCGTTGGGAGTGCACCCAAATGCACGTATTTAGAGAAACGGTCCACAACAACCAGCAAAACTGTGAAACCATTTGAATCTGGGAGCCCTGTGACAAAGTCTAAGGAGATGTCCTCCCAAATATGCGTCGGAATGGGCAGAGGCTGAAGTAACCCGCTGGGCTTGCTAGTCATATATTTGGTCTGTTGGCAAGTCACACATTCACGCACGAAGCGCTTTATATCATCACGCATACGAGGCCAGCAGAAATTTGCAGAAAGGCGCTTTAAGGTCTTCACCACACCTGCATGGCCTCCGATGGGGGTCTCATGATATTCTTTCAGCAGCAGATTTTTAAAACACGATGAAGAGGGAAGCCAAATGCGCCCTTTGTGCAGCAACAACCCATTAGAAACTGTGAAATCCGGAGCCAGAGAAGGATCTGCAATAACTTGCTGGCAGCGTGTTTGATAATCAGCATCTGAGCTCAATTCCCTGCGCAATTCCTCAATAAACAAAAACTGGGGAGTGGATAACATATTTAATTCAGCGACAGTAGGTTCAAAACAACGTGATAATGCGTCAGCAACTGTGTTAGTCCTCCCTGGTTTATACTGAATATCATAGTGGTATCCTAACAGCTTCGACAAATAAAACTACTGTTCTGGAGTTTGAATTACCTGCGTGAGTAATTCCTTCAAACTACGATGATCCGTTTGAATCACAAAATAATGTCCCAGCAAATACTATCGCCAACGTTTCACTGCTGATGTAATTGCATGAAGCTCACGGATGTAGGTAGACGCCTTAGAGAGGCGAGGACAAAACAATTTGCTAAAATAAGCAATAGGATGGTCGTTTTGCAGCAGCACCGCACCCATAGCATAACCAGAAGCATCTGTTTGCACAGTAAATGGCACAGAAAAATCGGGCAGAGCAAGCACAGGAGCAGATGCCAAGGCTGCCTTCAACCTCTCGAATGCTTGTTGAGCCAAATCAGTCCACTCAAAGGCATTTTTCTTCAACAATGAAGTCAGGGGATGAGCAAGAGTGGCGTAACCTTGAAAAAACCTGCGATAAAAACCAGACAAGCCCAGAAATCCACGCAATCCTTTCACTGACTTAGGTGTAGGCCAATCCCTTACACCTTGTATTTTAAGAGGATCCGGTGCCACAGTCCCCTCGGTCACAATATGACCTAAATAAGCTATACTACTCTGACCAAAAGAACACTTAGCAGGTTTTAAATGAAAGTGGTGCTTAGCCAAGATGGAAAATACCTGAGATAAATGGCCCAAGTGGTCCTCCATGGTAGTGCTGAATACTAGAATATCATCGAAGAAAACAATAACAGATTTGCGTAGCAATTCCCGAAATATATCATTCATGGTGGCTTGGAATGTAGCGGGCGCATTGCAAAGACCAAACGGCATGACACGATATTCGTAGTGTCCATCATGTGTGCGAAAAGCGGTCTTAGGAACATCCGCAGGGGCCAACCGAATCTGATGGAACCCAGAAGTGAGGTCCAATTTGGAAAACATCCTCGCTTTACCCAATTCATCCAATAACTCATCTATGGTGGGAAGGGGGAAACGATCCGGAACAGTTAGTGCATTCAAAGCACGATAATCAACGCACATACGCCAAGACCCATCCTTTTTCTTGAGAAGGAGAACCGGAGAGGAGAATGGGCTTGTGCTAGGCTGTATCCAACCCGTTTGTAGAAATTTGGCCACCTGAGACTCAATTTCAAGCTTCTGTGAATGCGGATAGCGATATGGCCGTACATTAACAGGTGTGGAGTGGGGCAAAAGGGGTATAGTATGGTCTGTGGGTCGAGGTGGTGGGAGGGTGGAGGGCTCAGAGAAGAGGTGGGAAAATTTGGTAATGAGGGAATTGAAATTACGGTCAAGGTGTTTGGTGTCAGGTAGTAAAGGTGATGTGGTGAATGGAGGGGGTTAATAGGATCAATAACATGGAGTGAAAATAATTGGGCCTCGGGATCAAGTCTAGTGAGTCTCTGGAATTGATGGAAGCCTACAGGTGTAGTGGACGAATCCCCTCTCAATTCAACACAAGCATTATTATGGAAAAATGTCATAGTAAGCTGATTATAATCCATCAAAACTGGGCCTAACCTTTTCAACCATTGGGCCCCCAAAACAATGTCAGCACCACGCAAGCCCAACACAAACAATTCCAATGAGAATGAGTGACCCTGCATGATTAGAGGCACCCCCCTGCAAACATGAGAACAAATCAGCTCTTGCCCACTACCAACAAGCACACGGAAAGGTTCAATGGGATCCAAGGCGAGTCCCAAAGCAGCAGCAATGGAGTCTTTGACGAAATTATGTGTACTGCCTCCGTCCACCAGAATAGCTACCAGTTTGGACAGAATTTGGCCAGACAAGCGGAAAGTGTCGGCGACATGATCACCGGATAAAGCATGTAAGCTTAGTTGAGCTGCTTGGGCAGAAGGTTCATCCGGCGAAGCGACGCCGTCAACCAAGGCCGCCACCTCCGCCTCTAATTCACCTGTCAAAGAAGAAAAATCATCATCATTAGCAACCATTAGGAACACACGAGCACCACATTTGTGTTGTTTGGACCAAGGTTGGTCGCAATTGAAGCATAGACCCTTGTGTCGCCGTTCATCCAATTCCGGCCCGGAAAGATGCCGGAAACGTGGCTTGGCCGGAGGAGCAGGGAGTAATCCTGAAAGAGATTGCGCCGTGGAAGGTGAATCAGAGCTGGGTTTGGGAGGAGGGCGATTTCCCGGAGATGAAGAGTGCCATAGGGGAGGTGATGGTCGTGGACGCGAGGCACGCGCAAGATCCTGCAACTTATCTTCTTGCAAACGCGCGAGACCAGCGGCCTGGGAAATGGTGGTCGGTTGCTGCGCCAAGACCTCCCGGCGAACCTCTGTCTTCAGCCCCGATATGAAACAACTAAGGAGGTCAGCCTCCGATAAACCTTCAAGACGATTTGCAAGAGCCTCGAATTCAGTCAAATACGCCGTCACCGTTGAAGATTGGGTGAGTTTGAACAGGTTGCCGCGGGGGTCGTCGAACGCCGTAGAGGCAAAACGGATCTCCAATTTCTCCAAGAACTGAGACCACGACGCGATCTGGCGATTCCGATACATCCACTGATACCACGCCAATGCTGGGCCGTCAAGGTAGAAAGAAGCAATCGTGATGCGGTCTTCAACAGGGGTCTGATGGTATGTGAAGAACTGGGAAATCTTGAATATCCACCCATGTGTGTCGGTACCATCAAATCGAGGAACATCAAGTTTGAGGCGTGGCCGGTTCTGTGATTCTTGGGTAGAGCGAGAACCACTAGAAGAAACGGTATCCTCAAAACGTTTACGCATGGCCTCCAACTGAGTGGTGAGAGTGGCGACTTGGCGGGTGAGGTCGGCCACGGGGTCAGGTGGAGGGGGACGAGAAGACATGAATGGAGGAAGAGTACAACGCGATGAAAGCACCAAGTGATAACACTCAGTTTTTAAGGAACTGAGTCAAACCTCCTCAAGCAAAGAATCAGGGAAGGAGAAAGAATTTTCTTGATTTATTTCATTCATCCTTTGCTCTCGGAGCCAATACAGTATTTATAACAAAAATAACAGCATCTAATAAAATGTGCTGAGTCCTCTACTTCTAGAAACAGAAGGGATAAAAGCAATACAATGGAAAGCTAATGAAATATGGGATTATTTGTACAACACATGGTCATTGTACTTAGCTGGAGCCTTCTTCTTGCGTATGGGCCTTGTAGCAGTAGAAATCATGGGCTGCTTGTTGCTATCCTCACCTCCCTGGCCCATATCCGTATCAGTTTCCAATTCCATGCATTAACTAATTGTTATTGTTATTTTCATGTTTAGAAGTGATTTTACGTAAGGGGGTCCTAATTCCGAACTCTGATTTGATGTATGACAGAAAATAGTACACGATGACAAAACAAAGAAAAAAACCATGAAAGCAATCACTAGTATTTTAGGTATATATGGAATTTCAATTTCAATCTCTAATAATGGCCAAGGAAGGGGGTTTGGATGTGATTCAGACTTACGTTTTCGGTAATGGGCATGAACCTTCATCTGGAACAGTAACTAATGAGTGATAAAACAATGAATTGGGTGTCTAATAAGTACGATACTATTGGTACTATTCTGTACTAAGATATCGAACCAAGTCAAAACATAGTGTGGGGGCGGGGGGTTTGGGAGTGTGTTCTACGTGAGTATAATTTTGAAAGATTTGAGGTTTGAGAGTGTGTGAGATAAAAAAGCTAATACTTAAAGTATACAAATATACATGTACTAGTATTAGAACCCATGCAACACACGTGGAAAAATTTGCTGAAATTTGCTATCGTTTGAGATGTAACATCTAATATATAAGGGCAATACTATTTGGTGCGAACCCCAAATGGTAAGAAAATTAAGTATATATTTAGGTAGCAGGAGAAAAAACTCGACAAACCCTCCCTCCGTACATTTCATTTTCGTAATGAAAAGCATTTCTCAATATATAAGTATATGACATTAATGTTGTGAAACAATTATGTACGTAGTTACTCCGAAAGTTTAAGCAATATTTGCTATCACATTTACATACAACACCTGATCACAAATATTTGTATGCAAAACACAAAAGGGGGGATGAAGTAAGATCAACGGTCCAAGGGAATGCTAGATCGATGGAGAGTGAAGACTATACTCCTGATAGCAAGCCATTTTATGGAGTCACTGGAATTCCTCATAACAGTTTCCCAATTTCCCCAGTAAATTCCTATGTTTGAACTTGATGCCGAGGTTGAGACAACATCTATGACAACTTTTATTAACCGCCATGCTTGCTTGTTTAGAGACTTATTGATTCACAACATACTTTTCACCAGGCTTGAGAAGAAAAATAAATACAAAACAATAAGTTACACAATTCATGTCAACCATGTTGTCAATGAAATTGAATAAATATTGAGAAAGTGAGTCACTAAGATATAAACAAAACTTGAAGAAAGGTATTGATTACTGCTAAACAAAAGTTAGCATTGCAAAATCTATAATGGTAAACCAAATCCTATACTCACTTATGTAACGTCCTGAATTTTTAGCCGACAATAAAAATCTGAGACATTACTTTCTAGATCAATCAGAGTACGCATTTAAGTTGGATTATACTATATACTAACTTCAATTGCTCACAAAGATAGGATTTTACTTCAAAATGAAAAATTTAGTTCAATTACATAATCAAACTATCAATTCAAAATCACCTATCTGAGCATAACCTTACTTAATCCAACATAAACACATAAAGTCTTATAAACTTATACAACCAAGTTCTTGTCTTAACAAAGACAATAACAAATGTTTTACTAGTGGAGCTAGTTTCCAACCTAAAAAAATAACTCCAAGCCTTGCAATCCGCTTCTAAGGGATTCCTTCACTGAGCTTCATTCACCTGCTTATCTGAAATACAACAAACATGAGGAGTGAGATTACAAAATCTCAATGAGTTCTTCCTGACTCCTTACTAATATTCTCCGTGTATCTTTTATTATTTTACCTATGATGCATCCCCAAGCGCCTTAGATTTACATAATATAAATGCTACGACGTACAATATGGGGAACCCGTATTCTATAAATAAATAGAACACACTAACCTAACCTCCTGGGCCTTGAGACAGTTCATGACACCGCCCCAAGTACATCATCCATTCTTTAATTCATTTATATTGTGCATATATAGACACTAGGTAGTTTACTCACTCAAAACAAAGCTATTGGAATCGCATAAGCATTCATTCATCAATGGGGAGGGTTGAAGAAACAACATCTAACTATTCAGAAATTTCCAGCAACCTTATCAAAATTTCAAGAAAATATTTGACATATCAAACGGTAAAGAAAAATTACAAATGACCACTCATTAGAAAGATTATGATGTCTAGTTTCTGAATATGACTTTTGTATTGCAAAATAGTGGGCCAATTGGTACAGTTTCGTCAAACAAGCTACTATGTTCAGAACAGGGGACAGCTACTGTTACCTAACTTTCAACCCTCCTAAAATGATCAAGACTAACTCAAATTACATGGGACTTGAGCCTAAATCGTGGCCAATTAAGTCTAGTTTTCAATAAAACAAGAATAATTTAAAAAGGAGTTCAAATGGAAATACCATTCCCCAAATACTGAACCTATATCTAGATTGTTTCCAGAATTTTAACCTAACTTGTGTCACATATAACTCGAGCTATACAACTCCAAATGAAACCAAACCAGTACCATATTAACAAAAATTAAGTCTATTTTCTAAAATGGTAAACCACAAAAAATTTGGACCTCTAGATTGTTCCCGGTTACTGAATAACCGAACCTCTACCCAGAATACCCCAAACTGTGTGTTTAGCATCAAAATTGGCATCTAACATTCATCAAATCTCAGCAAAAACATACAATAGCATGATATCTAATTCAGAACACATATTGAAAACAGAACCACAAGCTTAGAAATCGAAGAACTCACCTTGAGTGCAAAGGTAAATGCACAATCTCAACAACCAATCGAGAAAACAGCAAAAACTGAAATCTCAGCTCTCCAATTCTCCCAAAAACTGAACCACAGCACCCACAGCCACTCTTGGTCCTTCGAAATGCGCCAACTAGCCTAATCCAAACCTCAAACTTCCAATTTCCACTAATGAAAAAAGGCATTTCATATCGGTTAAAATTGACATTTCATATCGGTTCCTGAACCGATGCCGAAAAAGGAGATATAAAAAATAGGGACATTTCATATCGGTTCCTGAATTGTTATGAAAAGTTGTTTTTTTATCGGTTTCCCCTAGAACCGTTATGAAAAGTTAGTTTTTTTATCAAATATAAGCGTACATTTGACATCAGTTTTATATGGGAACCAATATGAATACTGATTTTTAACATCGGTTTTCTATGGGAACCGATATGAAAAGTCTCTTTTTTTTTTAAAAAAATTGAGGTTTCCAAGATCACTGTCCATGATTCTTTTAATGAGGTTCAAATTTTTGTATCAATCAGCTCATGAGCATGTGATTCCTTCATTAAATTCACAACCAGAAACAAGTAAATCTGTAACAATAACAACAATCCAAAAGTGATATCAAATCATGCACCACTCCTCACATCAAGAAACAACTTATAAAAAATAATCATCCATACAAATAAGCTACTAACAGTAGAACTACATGTGCTGACCAACAAAATTGAAATCTTTGAATTTGAGCAGGATCAGATAACAGAAGAATTAATCACATCGTACATCATAGGGAATGCAACACATTAGCATGAAACTTAAAACTCACGACGACATTATAAGGAAAGAAAATTGAATTTCATAGATCCAAACTATAAATAAACCTTACAAGTTAGACCACAAAATTAAAGCATACATTAAAAGACCAAGTATCAAACAATACTTAGCTAAAAGATAACATACAGTTTATATTCAAGATAACCATGAAGCCTTGGATTGGCTTTGCCTTCCACGGGTCTCTTCATCTTGATTCAAATTCAACTAGTTTTTCATTGATGTTGTGATCACGAACAAGTGAAACGGGATCTGATAAAACAATCCGGGTAAGAAATATAGTTCAGTTGACTAGCATTGAACAGTAAGGAAATATAGTTAACAAGTGAAATTACAAAAGCTACCTTATGGACAACACTACACTACTTACTATAGAGATTGTTAAACACTACTTTTGTGGCTTGAATAGCATTTATACACTCCAAAAGAGCTGTGAGAGTACTATCAGTTTTGATAAATACAAGTCCAGCTCCAAGAGATTTCAGGGACTGATCCAAGTGAGCAAGAGACTACTTCAGCCACCATCTTTACACTCGTCAAAGTTTGCTTCCAATATCCTCAAAGTTTTCTTCCAATATCCTGTCCGCTTCATCAATCATGAGACACTGCCAAATCATGCAAGAGCTTGAAATAAGGACAGATAGAACATTGACTTACATATGCATGTAATAATATGAGATATGAGATATCTAAAAGCAATAAAATGAAGAACTACACTCCAAAATGGAAAAAAAAGAAAAGCCTCTGATACCATAAGTTATAATATTTCAGTATTGAATTCAGATGCTTGCTTAGAAGAAAAGCTAGCTTCCCTACTATATGCATTTGGTAATATTCATTTGGCCAATGCCCGCATGTTGATTTAGGAGTAATAAAAACATCCACAACAAAACAAAAACTAGAGTTTTGAAGCAACAAACAGACAGAACAAAAACTAGATTCAACCTCAAACCACAAAAATATGTTCATTCACCAGCATATGATAGCTTCCCGAGCATTCTTTGGGCCTCTTAAAAGGACCTGCATTCAAGATTACATAAATAAAATTTAAATTCCAGAAAGCTTATAACTTCAGCATATCCATTTTATGACTCTATATAAAGATCAGAGGTCAATATTGTTATCAACTCATACCGTGTTCTGTCCCAAGGGAGGTCAGAGGGCAAGCTGATCAAATGTCAAGCACTCACCACCTGCCTTTTCTATCCTTGTCCGGGCTGTTTCCGTGAAACGCAGTGCAGTAATTTTTAAAGCGGGAACTTCATACGCTCTGATATCATCAATTATCGTCCCAGCAACAACACCAACCCTGAGAACAAATCAAGTTTTAGACTCGGTAAGCTTTATAAACTCTTTAGCAACAAGTAAGACAAAAACAAGAGTTTTGTTTTACATACATCATGGACACATTCGAATGATGAAATCATGGCCTGGATACTGTCAGTACATTCAACAGCACGGTCCACACCTCCATTGGTCATTTAAGCAATAACCTGCACACACACACACAGACACACACACACACACACACACACACACCAAGATTCATATCTCAATCTCCCTCATACACTAAAAGGACACAAACATTAGAGAGAATAAAAGTAGCTAACCTGTTGTACATGTTTGTCATGATCTTTTGGGTTCACAAATTCAGTAACTCCAAATTTCTTTGCTGCCCAAAAACAAAAATACAATCAATAAGTCAATAGTCATTTAATTTATGTTGAGAGAGAATTTCATGAAATAGAAAAGCATTTCTCTACCTAGTTCAAATCGGCTGGAAACTAAATCAACTCCAATGATTCTTGATGCACCAGAAATCCTTGCCCCTTCAGCAGCCTAAAATTTGGACAAAAGAGAAGAGCATTAGTTAATATAGCTCTTTTCAGTTTCTATAAAATCTACACAGACAAAGATATAACGTGAAAGTTGCTAAACACAGAAAGCTAAGGGTTGAATATAGCTCTTTTCAGTTTCAATTTAGTAAACCAATTCAAAGGCTAAGGGTTGAATTGAATTGTTTCTTATTAGCACAGAAAGCACACTTAAGAGCATCGAGGTAGTTTTAAATGAGAGAGAGAGAGTTCATACCAATTTAAGCACTATACTGTGAACAAGGCACGACTGAGATGGAGATCAGAAGCGCGGCGGAGATAACGGAAAGAGGTACGGCAGGGATGAAGGATCGCAGTAAGACGACGACGAAGGATGCAAACGGTAGATCTATTAGGTGCTAGGATGGTTACTCCATGGATCTCGAATTCAGAACTCCATGGATCTCAAAGTAAACGAAACAATGATGAAAAAAAATTAGCTAAAAGATTACCTGGAGAACGGTGAGAGGCAAGCGTAACAGCGATGGGGGTTTCTACCTTGGCATCAGCGATGGGTGAGAATGGCGCGGCGGTGACCGGTGAATGGAGTGGCGGCGAGCTAGGGTTTTCTGCGTTTTCATTTTTGTGTGTCTTCTCCCCTTCGTTTCTGCGTGTCTTTGATGAGAGGGAGAGACGGTGGAAGAGATGCGAACGGTGGAAGAGATGCGAATGGTGAGAGGGAGAGACGGTGGAAGAGATGCGAATGGTGAGATGCTAAATTTTAGCGAATGGTGGAAGAGATGAGGGAGAGTACTGCAAATGAGAGTGAGAGGGAGCGAAGGGTGGAAGAGATGCGAACGAAAGCCTAATTTGTTTTGTTTCTATAACAGGTGGTTTTGTGACCCGTTATGGAAGCCTAAATTTTTGCACTTTCTATAACGGTTATGGAATGGAACCGATATGAAAGATGGTTTTTGCACTTTCTATAACGGTTCGTGTGACAACCGATGTAAAAATTATAATTTTAATTACAAAACTGCCACCGCGTCACTTTTAACATCAGGTCATTTTCAACCGATATGAATGACCGTTATAAAACTCAAAATCCGTGTATGAGAAAACTGACTGTGTATGAGAAAACTCAAAATCCACCCATTTTGGTCTATGGGTTGCGAAGATGGGAAGAGGATGAATAGGTGATCTTTGACCACAAAAGTTGTATCAATTTGAAGAGCAAGCAAAGGAGATTGAAATGGTGTAAAAACTTGGTACATGCATTGAGAATCCAGCTTCCTCTTCCCTCCACACTCTATCGGCCTCGCCTCTCTCTCAACTCTCACTTTTTTTTCTCCTATCTCTCTAACTCTCGAAGGTTGTTATGTTTTTCTTTGGAAAAATAAAATGAGTGTAAGTGAGTGAGTGGGATCTTTGTTCAGCTGAAGTGTTTGGATTAAAAGGGTGAAATTCCCTAACTACCCTTACTCTATTCTCAACTCTCTAATGAGCCCTATTTCACCAAGTTAATTCTATTTTCAACCCACACATGAAATACACAATTTTCGCAACAATCCATTTAATTTCATATAATTATCAATCATCATTTCAAACATATGCAATCAATTAGATTCACAATCAATCCTAAATAATTCAATTACTCGAATAACAAAGTAATTAAAATAATTACTTTGGGTTGTTACAATACACCCCAACTTGTAAAAAATTTGTCCTCAAAAATTGTTCAAGTCTTACCTCATTGAAACAAATACGGATAGCGAGATATCATATCCTCCTCTAGCTCCCAAGTAGCTTCTTTGGCTGACGCTCCTTCCCAAAGGACTTTGACCATTGGAATAGCTTTCGATCTAAGAGTCTTCACATTACGGTCCAAGATACAAACTGGATATGTCTGAAAGGTAAGATCGGGACGAAGTTCAACTGTCTCAACACTCAACGGTTGACAAGGATCCGGAATATATTTCTGAAGTTGAGATACATGAAATACATTGTGAAGATTAGACAAGGACGGAGGTAAAGCGATCCGATATGCAACGGGTCCAATCCTCTCAATGATTGGAAAAGGGCCAATGAAACTGGGACTGGGCTTTTTGGCACGAAGAGCACGACCAATAGCTAAAGTAGGCGTGACCTTAAGAAAAACATGATCTCCTTCACTAAACTCTAGAGGTTTCCTTCTCTTCTCCGCATAACTCTTTTGACGACTTTGAGCAGTCTTAATCCTTTTTTGAATCTGTCGAATCTTGTCCGTGGTTTCTTGAATTAAATCTGGTCCCACTAACCTTTTCTCACCTACATCCCACCAACACAAGGGTGTTCGACATTTGCGTTCGTACAATGCTTCGTACGGGGCCATGCCGATACTTGAGTGATAACTATTGTTGTAAGCAAACTCCACCAACGGGAGATGATCCTCCCATCTACCTCCACTGTCCAAATTACAAGCTCGAAGCATATCTTCTAAGGTCTGAATTGTCCTCTCCGTCTGACCAACGATCTGAGGATGATAAGAAGTACTCATATCAAAATGTGATCCCATCGCTGCATGCAAAGCTCTCCAAAAACGAGAATTAAACTTAGGATCCCTATCTGACACAATACTTGTAGGGACTCCATGCAATTTAACAATATTCTTGAGATATTCCTCCGCCAGTCTTGACACCTTATAAATGGATCGAACGGGAATAAAATGGGCAGATTTTGTCAAACGATCAACGACAACCCAAACGGAATCATGACCATTCCGTGAAAGAGGCAATCCCATCACGAAATCCATGGAAACACTTTCCCACTTCCACATAGGAACAGGTAAAAGTTGTAATTGACCCGACGGCTTCCGATGCTCGAATTTAACCTTTTGACAAGTTAAACATCGAGAAACATATTCCGCAATATCTAATTTCATTCCCGCCCACCAATATAGCTCCTTAAGATCCCGATACATCTTGGTTGCACCAGGATGTATTGAAAATTTACTCTTATGAGTTTCTTCCAAAACTCTACTCTTGATCTCTTCATCCGCCAGAACATAAATTCTGTTTCGGAAAGATACCATGCCATCACTATCTTCTGAGGAATCTTGTTGACTGCGCCTACCTTGCAAATCCTCATCTAACTCTTGGGCTTGTCTGATCGATCTTCGCAATGCACTTGATATCTGAACTTGATTCAACACCAACCTACCTTTCATTGACTTAACTTTTAGATTGAGATCTCTAAAAGTTTCAAGAAATGCCATCTGATGAATCATTAATGAAGACATATGAAGAGATTTCCTGCTCAACGCATTAGCTACTACATTGGACTTGCCCGGATGATACTTCAGCTCAAAATCATAATCCTTAAGAAATTCAACCCATCTGCGCTGCCTCAAATTCAATTCCCTCTGATCAAACAAATACTTAAGACTTTTATGATCCCTAAACACTTCAAACTGCGAACCATATAGATAGTGCCTCCATATTTTCAAAACAAACACAATAGCCGCCAACTCAAGATCATGAGTGGTATAGTTCTCCTCATGGGTCTTTAATTGTCTCGACGCGTATGCCACATCTTAACCGTCCTGCATAAGCACACAACCTAAACCTTTTCCAGATGCATCACTGAAAATCTGAAATCCCTTAGCTGGATCCGGAATAATAAGAATTGGAGCAGATGTCAATCGAGACTTGAGTTCCAAAAAGCACTCCTCATAGCTAATATCCCACACACGGTTGTCCCTTACGAGTCAAACGAGTGAGTGGAGTTACTACTTGTGAGAATCTTTGGATAAACCGCCGATAGTAACCTGCAAGTCCAAGGAAACTCCGCACTTTAGTCACGGAGGCTGAACGTGATAAACTCCTATTTAGTGCATTTATAGAGATACTTTTGGGCTATTTTTTTAGAGCAATTATTATTAATTATATAAATCATGGACTTAATTAACTCTATTTTTGCAGAAAAGAGAAAAAAAGAAATATAAATTGTAAGTGGTATATATATATATATATCACATACGTTTGTTCAAGAAAAGAAATAAAGGGGCGCCGGCAATAGAAACAAAGGAAAGATCACATGGCCCAATTGTTGGAATTGAAAGGAAATGGCCCATGTCTAATTGAAAGCCCAAGGCTAATTGAAGTTGAAAAAAGAATGAAAAGAAGTTGAAGACGTGACTTGGAGAGAGAGGATAGCACGGAAACCTACGCTACAAATATATATTCTTCGTCCTGCAACATGGAGCAGGAAGGACGCAAGAATTAGAAACAAAGGAGCCGCACACGCCGAACGCGTACGAGAGGAAAAAAGAGAATTTGGACAGCACCGTTCTTGACACTGCGAGAGAGCTTTGGAGCGGAAAAGGGAGACTGAAGACTCAATAAGAATTTCTCTAATTTTCGGTTATTTTTATCTCTATAATTCATTACTCCTAATTCTATTTTATTGTTCTTTATGACTTTGGATAGCTAAATCATCTTCTATGGTCTTAGGTAGATCTTGCAAGTTTAGAGACCTTTTTATGTTTTAATTTATACTTTGAATTCCTAATTTTTATTTCAATTGATATTATTCTATTGCTCTTATCACATAATTAGGATTGACAACCTTTGCATGTTTATAATCAATTAATTGATCAGCGACCGTACTGCAATTAGTTGGTGAACCTATAGGATTATTGAGACTATAATTAATGCATGACCAAACCTTAATTTAGTCTTCCAATCATTCAACCTTTTTGTTCTTTATGTTTTTCTTAAATTTAAATTCTTGCATGACCAAACAAAGGTTAATTTAGGAAAAAGAATACTAATCGCAAATGACCAAACAAATTAATAGCTTTTGTAAAGGGATTGGTAATTGAATAAAACATGGAATTCATGTAGAATTAGACATAGAGGAATCGAAGCTTGCAAATGAAACTGTAACCCTAGCACTACAAGAAAAACAGGATTTTCCGGCGGGCAAAATCCGCCGGAAAAGCCATATTTCTGCCGCAAAATTGGACTTTGCGGCGGATTTTTGCCGCCGGTAGCCAGCTCGCAGCAAACGCTTTCCGGTGGATTTTTTTAAAAAAAAAATTTTTTTTAGAATTTTCCGGCGGATTTTAAAGGCATTTGCGGCGGATTTTAAAATTTTTTTTTTTAAAAATCCGCCGCAAATGCCAAAAGTCCGCCGCAAAAGCCAAAAAAAATGTTAAAAAACCGCCGGAAATGCCTAAAATCCGCCGCAAAATCCAAAAAAAAAAAATTTAAAAATCTGGCGGTAAAAAATTTGAATTTTTGAATTTTTTTTTTTCAATTTTTTTGAATTTTAATGTTTAATTTGTATTTTAATAAAAAGTAAGAAAAAATGAAAATGAAGTAGAATATGAGATAAAATAATATAGGAAAGTATGAAAATAAATAAATGAATGAGAATGTAGAAGTAGGAAGGAATAAGAATGAAAGAAAATATTAGAAGAGAATGATATATGAGAGAATGTGAATAAAGAAGTAAGAAGAAATAAGAATTAAGGAGTGAATGAAAAAGAATGAAGAAGGAAGGAGAAATATAGAAGAGAGATATGTAGAGAAATTTATGGAGATGAGAGTATAAGAAATATAGAAGAGAGATATGTAGAGAAATATAGAAGAGAATGAGAATGAAATAAAGAGTGAAATGAGAGAATGAGAGGAGTGTAGGAGAAATTTTTATTTATAGCCGAATTTTTTCCCTCCGAATTTTCCGGCGGATTTTTTGAAATTTTTTTTGGCTTTTGCGGCGGATTTTTTTAACAAAAATTTTTTTTTGGCTTTTGCGGCTGTTTTTTGAAATTTGCGACGGATTTTTAAAATTTTTTTTTTAAAAAAAAAAAATTTAAAAAGATTTTTTTTTTAAAAATCCGCCGCAAATGCCAAAAAAATCCGCCGAAAATACCCCAAAATCCGCCGGAAAGTCCTAAAATCCGCCGGAATCTTTTCCGACGGATAAAATCCGCCGGAAATTCCTAAAATCCGCCGGAAAGTCCTGGCCGAAAAATCCCATTATTCTTGTAGTGTAGGCTTCTCTCCATTGGTTAAACTTTATATTTTAATTCTTGCTATTTATCTCTTTTATTTTAGTTTCGATAACCACCAGACATTTGTTCGTCTAAATAATAATTAATCTTAAGTTGTTTGGTACTTGTTTATTAATCCCTGTGAAGACAATACCTTTTATACTACTTCTGCGAGAGAGTACACTTGCTCTAAGTGTGTTTGTAACGTAACAAGTTCTTGACGTTCCCAATTCAACGCTTCAACTTTACTTGGTTCTACCGAAACACCATCTTGGGATATAACATGTCCTAGGAATTTCACATCGGACATCCAAAATTCACACTTCTCAGGTTTGGCGCACAACTACTTTTCTCTGAGAGTGTTCAACACAATATGGAAATGCCCTTCATGTTCCTCTACATTTTTTGGAATACACCAGGATATCGTCGATGAATACCACCACAAACTTATCTAGATACGGTCTGAAAATTCTGTTCATGTAATCCATGAAAATAGCAGGGGCGTTAGTCAATCCGAAAGGCATCACTACAAACTCATAATTTCCATAACGGGTTCGGAATGTAGTCTTCGGAATGTCTAATGCCCTAACTTTAATTTGGTGATACCCAGATCTCAAATCAATCTTTGAAAATACGGCAGCTCCTCTAAGTTGATCTAACAAGTCATCAATCCTCGGCAATGGATATTTATTCTTCACTATCACCTTGTTGAGTTGTCTATAATCAATACACAAACGCATACTACCATCTTTCTTTTTCACTAACAACACCGGAGCACCCCAAGGTGACGCACTCGGATGAATGAATCTCTTGGCAATCAATTCTTCAAGTTGAACTTTCAACTCTTTCAATTCTAATGGAGACATACGTTAAGGAGCAATAGAAATGGGTCCAGCACCCGGAACTAACTCAATAGAAAACTCAACCTCTCTATCAGGAGGTAAGGATGAAATCTCATCCGGAAAGACATCAAGATACTCATTCACAACTGGAATACAAGACAAATTTATATCATTCCCAGACACGGATGATAGCAAGAGGAGACACCCTTCGAATCCTTGCGACTAACACAGATTCATAAATAGAGATGCAAACGAAGAACGGAGATTGACCTTTGATAAATCCACCGAATCGGAGGCGAAGCTGATTACTCGATTGAAGCAGTCAAAAGTTACATGATTAGCAGTAAGCCAATCCATGCCGAGAATAATGTCCATTCCTTTTAGAGGTAAGCATACAAAATCAACAAAGAACGGTCTACCCCCAATACGCACTGATCAGCGGTCGTACGCGGGTCAAAATAATTAAAAAAGGTAAATATAGTATCAAGGTAAGAGACCTTGGTCGTCTCTCGAGGACCTCAAAATACAGAAATTACCAAAATTACCAAAATCAGGAACCAAAATAAACAATAAAAAGGGGGGTTTTGAAGAAAAGAGTTTGATGTTTAATGAAGAAAAACAATTAAAGATAGACAATCAATCCATTGGTTTCAGGTGCGTTTCTTGGATTTCTCACCGGTTCTAAAATAAAGATTTGTGCAAGGTTTAATAATTCTTGATTGATCATAAACTAAGTGAACAATGGCCAGTCAGTTTATACGAATTCACAACGTTTTAAAGCAAGCGTCAAAACAGTGTGTTCCATCAATCGTGATAGCGAACAAGTGCCAGTATCACAATTAACATCATAACTGAATTCTATCAATCCTATAAACAAGCGTCATAGACTCTATCAATTCCTATCCAAACTAAATTAAACAAGTGATAAAATAGTTTGTATAATGAAAGTTGCAAAACAGAATCATGATTAAGTGATTAAGCAAAACTGAATCATAAAACGAATCACATAAGCAAATCACAGAGTTTGAGTAATTAAGCAAAACACAAGCCGAATTTGCAGCAAGAATTACAGAGATGAAATTGATAGAGAAAGAATTAAAACCATAAAAAAAATAAACATTAAGCACTGAACCTCAAAATCCTTACAGCAACACCCTTCACCAATAGATTGATCTAGGGCTTTAAGCTTCCATGGAGGTTAGGGCACAAAACGTAAAATTGAAAGTAGGAATGAGTAAGAGAGTCAAGACGGCTCTGAAAAGTGTATCTAGTCTTAAATAAAATGAAATACCTAAATCCCTAAACGGGTTCTATGATAAAAGTGCGATAAAAATAGTAAATTGGTCTGTAAACCCGTTTTACACAATACTGCTTCGGTATTTCACTGTTTTAACCTCCCAGACTTCAGAATTGGGTTTCGATCTCAACAGAAGAATTGTGGCTCTGTTCCTTAGCTTTCCAACACATGCTTTCACGCCTCAATCAGATAAGCACAGCCAAATTTATGGTCTATCGAGTAGACAGGGGTCAATATGCAATAAAAACAAGAATTAATCAGAAAATTGCTATATTGCTCAATTAAGACCCAAAGTCTAGAAATGTGCTAAGACTTAAATATTAGGCACAAAACAAAATTAAAATCACCAAGTGAAAAGCTATCAATAGTGCATTAAAATACACTGATCAAATTCCCCCACACTTAAGCTTTTGCACTCCGGGTAAAACACACAAAACAAGACACGAAAACAATGCATGGGTTTCCAATGAACCCAAAGAATGCAAAGTCATAAGAGAAATACTTTTCTTCGGCTTCAAGGAGAATGACAATCAAAGATAGAACTTAATTACAATCAAGGCAAACAAGAGGATAGAGCATTAGACAGTGAATCATAAGTGATGAGTCCTCACAGGATATGTATAAGTAATGCTCTCAATCACTCAAGTGTCTAGGCTTGTGTTTACTCTCATATATATAATAAGCACATCAATGAAAGTTAGCACTACCATATGCTTGACAAGCTTCTAACATCCACACTTAAGAACACATGCACATAAGATCAAAAGGTCTTTATAAAGGTTGTAATGGGGCCAAGGTCAAGGTGGGATAATCCTAAGGGGAGCTAGGCTAAAAAGAATCAAAGAGGGCAAAGAAGCAATGAAAATCAATTGTAAAGTGAGCATGAGAATATCCTACTTCAACAATATATGTCTAACTTCTCTGATTGATACTTCTCCCTATAACTCTCTTCATACAACTTTCACACTCTTCTTGATACAAAGATAAAAAGATATATACACTTTGCATTTTTTTCCTTTCTTTTGATTTTTTTCTTCTTTTTTTTTGGGAATATTTTTCTACACAAATGTACTTGCCAAACTTTTCATTGATAACCCAAGAACAAACCAAAGTGAGAACCACAATTGCAACAATTTGGACACCCCCACACTTATGGATTTCACAATTTTCAATTCAAAGCTCATTCACCCTCTAAGATTGGATAATAACATTGTTTTTCACTTTTAGGCCTGTAATGAGCTATAAAACAAAGAATGGGATAAAAAGGCTCAAATGGGCTTACACAAAGGGATAATTCAGGGTAGGTTTATTTGGCTAGTAGCTAAAAAAATAGAATTGTATAGATCATTTCAAACATGCATGTGAACAAGTGTTTCAACAAGAATCAAGTCAAGTTCTAGAGTACTTAACAAACATGAGTGAGTCACACACAAGAAAGGAGAGAATGACAAAATGTAGTTCATCCATTAAAAGGGATAAATCTCACCAGGGACAATGACTATCACAGATGATGCAGCATTTAATGCTCATATCCAACTTATTATACCAAGAGCAACAAGAAATCAATCAAGTCATGTCAAAACACCTATGGTCCTAGAATAGTAAAATCACTCACAACTTGTACAAACCAAGAACTCATGTAAAAACATGCTAAAATAACAAATTTTTTTCTTTTTTTATAGTTAAAAATTGAAAACATAAAAACAAAAACACACACCCCCATACTTAAATAACAAATTGTCCTCAATGTATGCAACATGTATAACTTAAGAATAAGGAAAGAAAACTCCCTCTTGAAGGTGGGGAACATGAAGCTTGTGAGTGGTTGGAATTTGGCAAAAAAGGCTCTTTTATGGTTACCCCGCACATGTTTGGTCACATTCTTCTTCCACACATCCAGAATCAAGGGGCTATGTTGTTGTTGTGTTTGACACATTTTCTTATTAGGAATGTCCGCCAAGGTCCATCCGATACCTTTCCTATGTTCGCTTAGAATTGGCGACAACTTTTCTTGTTTAGATTCAAGGTTAGCTGAAATAATCACAGACAAATTTGCACTTCCATCTAAGTATGCATATTGTAAATTTTCATGGAGTGCTTTGTCCTGTTTATCATGAACAGGTTCAGGTACTCTTGGAGTAACAATAGCTTTGTTACTTTTCACAACAACCGTTTCAGGCACCCTGGAGGTTTCAACAAAAGGAATTTCATTTACATTGAGAGTATTTGGCACATTTGGATTCATTAGTGTTTGGGCATGCAGTTGGTTTGTTCTCTGGGCCTATATCTGATTAACTGTAGTGGTTAACTGTCCAACTATTATCTCCAATTTCCTAAGTGTGGAATCCGTTGTTTGTTGGAATTGGAGATTTTTAATAGTCATCTATTTAATGAGATCCACTAGTGAAGGTTCATAAACAGCACCCGTGTTATAGTCAATAAAATCAAGATTAGAATAAAATAAAATAAAAAGTTATGCTAAAATTATGGAAGAAAATAAAAAACGAATCAAACCTAATCTAAAAAGTATAAAAATTGTATTAAAAATCTAATCAAATCAAAATAAGATTATGCAATTTTTTTTGCATTTTTTTGACTATGCGAACAATTAAAAAAAATAAAACGAAAATGTAAAAGAGGTAATTTCGGATTTTTTGGCCTTAGCTCCCCTTAGGGAGTCCTACTCCTTGATATTTGTCGGATTTACTGACCAATATTCGGAACAATCTGACAAGCTCACCCGAAAAATCGATTTTTTTTCACTTAATTTGAGTCAGAATTGAACGAAACCGAATTCGACGGAACCTGCAAAGAAGCAAAACTAAAAAAATAATGGTTAGTGGGGTTCTTGAAGTTGGAAATCCCTAATTAGAGATCCCCGGCAACAACGCCAATTTAATCAGCAGTCGTACGCGGGTCAAAATAATTAAAAAAGGTAAATATAGCATCAAGGTAGACCTTTGTCGTCTCTCGAGGACCTCTAAATACAGAAATTACCAAAATCAGGAACCAAAATAAACAATAAAAATGGGGGTTTTGAAGAAAAGAGTTTGATGTTTAATGAAGAAAAATAATTAAAGATAGACAATCAATCCATTGGTTTCAGGTGCGTTTCTTGGATTTCTCATCGGTTCTAAAATAAAGATTTGTGCAAGGTTTAATAATTCTTGATTGATCATAAACTAAGTGAATAAGGGCCAGTCAGTTTATACGAATTCACAGTGTTTTAAAGCAAGCGTCAAAACAGTGTGTTCAATCAATCGTGATAGCGAACAAGTGCCAGTATCACAATTAACATCATAACTGAATTCTATCAATCCTAAAAACAAGCGTCATAGACTCTATCAATTCCTATCCAAACTAAATTAAACAAGCGATAAAGTAGTTGGTATAATGAAAGTTGCAAAACAGAATCATGATTAAGTGATTAAGCAAAACTGAATCATAAAACGAATCACATAAGCAAATCACAGAGTTTGAATAATTAAGAGAAACACAAACCGAATTTGCAGCAAGAATTACAGAGATGAAATTGATAAAAAAAGAATTATAACCATAAAAAAAATAAACATTAAGCATTGAACCTCAAAATCCTTACAGCAACACCCTTCACGAATAGATTGATCTAGGGCTTTAAGCTTCCATGGAGGTTAGGGACGTAAAATTGAAAGTAGGAATGAGTAAGAGAGTCAAGACGGCTCTGAAAAGTGTATCTAGTCTTAAATAAAATGAAATACCTAAATCCCTAAACGGGTTCTATGATAAAAGCGCGATAAAAATAGTAAATTGGTCTGTAAACCCGTTTTACACAATACTGCTTCGGTATTTCACTGTTTTAACCTCCCAGACTTCAGAATTGGGTTTCGATCTCAACAGAAGAATTGTGGCTCTGTTCCTTAGCTTTCCAACACATGCTTTCACGCCTCAATCAGATAAGCACAGCCAAATTTATGGTCTATCGAGTAGACAGGGGTCAATATGCAATAAAAACAAGAATTAATCAGAAAATTGCTATATTGCTCAATTAAGATCGAAAGTCTAGAAACCTGCTAAGACTTAAGTATTAGGCACAAAACACAATTAAAATCACCAAGTGAAAAGCTATAAATAGTGCATTAAAATACACTGATCAAATTCCCCCACACTTAAGCTTTTGCACTCCGGGTAAAACACATAAAACAAGGCACGAAAACAATGCATGGGTTTCCAATGAACCCAAAGAATGAAAAGTCATAAGAGAAATACTTTTCTTAGGCTTCAAGAAGAATAACAATCAAAGATAGCACTTAATTACAATCAAGGCAAACAAGAGGATAGAGCATTAGACAGTGAATCATAAGTGATGAGTCCTCACAGGATATGTATAAGTAATGCTCACAATCACTCAAGTGTCTAGGCTCCTTTTTACTCTCAAATATATAATAAGCACATCAATGAAAGTTAGCACTACCATATGCTTGACAAGCTTCTAACATCCACACTTAAGAACACATGCACATAAGATCAAAAGGTCTTTATAAGGGTTCTAATGTGCCAAGGTCAATGTGAGATAATCCTAAGGAGGAACTAGGCTAAAAAGAATCAAAGAGGGCAAAGAAGCAATGAAAATCAATTGTAAAGTGAGCATGAGAATATACAACTTCAAAAATATATGTCTAACTTCTCTATTTGATACTTCTCCCCATAACTCTCTTCACACAACTTTCACACTCTTCTTGATACAAAGATAAAAAGATATATACACTTTGCATTTTTTTTCCTTTCTTTTGACATTTTTTTTTCTTTTTTTTGTTGAATATTTTTCACTTTTAGGCCTGTAATGAGCTATAAAACAAAGAATGGGATAAAAAGGCTCAAATGGGCTTACACAAAGGGATAATTCAGGGTAGACTTATTTGGCTAGTAGCTAAAAAAACAGAATTGCCTAGATCATTTCAAACATGCATGTGAACAAGTGTTTCAACAAGAATCAAGTCAAGTTCTAGAGTAACTAACAAATATGAGTGAGTCACACACAAGAAAGGAGAGAATGACAAAATGTAGTTCATCCATTAAAAGACATAAATCTCACCAGGGACAATGACTATCACAGATGATGCAACATTTAATGCTCATATCCAACTTATTATACCAAGAGCAACAAGAAATCAATCAAGTCTTGTTAAAACACTTATGGTCCTAGAATAGTAAAATCACTCACAACTTGTATAAACCAAGAACTCATGGAAAAACATGCTAAAATAACAAAAAAAAATTCTTTTTTTATAGTTAAAAATTAAAAACATAAAAAGAAAAACACACACCCCCATACTTAAATAACAAATTGTCCTCAATGTAAGCAACATGTATATCTTAAGAATAAGGAAATAAAACTCCCTCTTGAAGGTGGAGAACTTGAAGCTTGTGGGTGGTTGGAATTTCGCAAAAAAGGCTCTTTTATGGTTACCCCACACATGTTTGGTCACATTCTTCTTCCACACATCCAGAATCAAGGGGTTGCGTTGTTGTTGTGTTTGACACATTTTCTTATTACGAATGTCCGCCAAGGTCCATCCGATACCTTTCCTATGTTCGCTTAGAATTGGCGACAACTTTTCCTGTTCAGATTCAAGGTTTGCTGAAATAATCACAGACAAATTTGCACTTCCATCTAAGTATGTATATTGTATATTTTCAGGGAGTGGTTTGTCCTGTTTATCATCAACAGGTTCAGGTACTCTTGGAGTAACAATAGCTTTGTTACTTTTCACAGCAACCGTTTCAGGCACCTTGGAGGTTTCAACAAGAGGAATTTCATTTACATTGAGAGTATTTGGCTCATAAGGATTCATTAGTGTTTGGGCAGGCAGTTGGTTTGTTCTCTGGGCCTGTATCTGATTAACTGTAGTGGTTAACTGTCCAACTATTATCTCCAATTTCCTAAGTGTGGAATCCGTTGTTTGTTGGAATTGGAGATTTTGAATAGCCATCTGTTTAATGAGATCCACTAGTGAAGGTTCATAAACAGCACCCATGTTATAGTCAATAAAATCAAGATTAGAATAAAATAAAATAAAAAGTTATGCTAAAATTAAGGAAAAAAATAAAAAACGAATCAAACCTAATCTAAAAAATATAAAAACTGTACTAAAAATCTAATAAGGTCAACTGCAACTTCTTGGCATAAACTATGGCAATAAACGAGTGGGTAGCACCCGAATCAAATAGAATATCAATAGGATTTTGAAAGAGAAAACATGTACCCTTCAAAAAATTTGGATACTTCTTAGCATTGTTGGAATCCAAAGTGCAGACTTTTCCTTGAGTAGATGAAGCTGATTTTGATCCATTCAACCTTTTCAGACAATCATTAGCATAATGTCCCGGCTCCTTACAAAAGTAGCATTGAACTTGTTGGAATTGGATGTCTGAACCTGTTGGAATTGGATTTCTGAACTTGTTGGAATTGGATGTCTGAACCCCATACGACACTCACCCCGATGAAATCTTCCACACTGGCTACAAGCATTGAACTTGTTGGAATTGGATGTCTGAACCTGCTTCCCTTTGATAATGTCACCCTTTGGCTTCATGGTAGAATTTGAAACCTCAACTCCAAAGCAGCATAATTGGTAAGAGTGTAGGAACTAAGACCTTGAGCCACATCTGCACGAAGGCCCATCTTATACATTTGCATCTTCCATACATCATTAGGTGCATACCTAGCCAGCTGATAAAACTGAGACAACTCCTCAAACTTAGCATTGTATTCTCCCACAGTCATGTTGCCTTGCTTGAGATTTACAAATCCGGTCTGCTTGCTCAACTTCTTCACTGGAGGAAAATAGTGCCCGAGAAACAATTCTCTAAAGTTAGCCCATGTAATGGGTCCCCTGATTTACCATCAGTTCATGAGCATTAGTCCACCATGTCTGTGCTTCTTCTTCAAGCATATGAGCTGCAAAGAGTACTTTCTCTTCTTCACTACACCAAAGGGTCTGAAAATCCTCTCCATGGCATCAATCCAGTAATGAGATGACATTACATCAGGTCCTCCTTTGAAACTTGGTGGATTCATCTTTTGAAAGCGGAAATAAGCTCTATTAGGATCCTCTGGAGGTTGCTGCATTTGTGTCTGAGCGTTTTGTTGGAACTCCAGGATTTGTTGCATCATATCCTGCTGCTTGCATGCGAAGTGTGGATCAACCGGAGGTGGGTTGCTTCCTGATCCCCCTGTCATAATTCTGCAAACAATGCACCAAGTATTGAGTTGATCAGGCTCAATGTCTCTTAGCATAATAAGAAGAAATATAACAAGAACAATCAAGAAACTAAACTCGACTCTAACTATTCTAGGTCCGACTAGGTCGAACCGCTCTGATACCAAAATGTAACGTCCTAAATTTTTAGCCGACAATAAAAATCTGAGACATTACTTTCTAGATCAATCAGAGTACGAATTTAAGTTGGATTATACTATATACTAACTTCAATTGCTCACAATGATAGGATTTTACTTCAAAATGAAAAACTTAGTTCAAATACATAATCAAACTATCATTTCAAAATCACCTATCGGAACATAACCTTACTTAATCCAACATAAACACATAAAGTCTTATAAACTTATACAACCAAGTTCTTGTCTTAAGAAAGACAATAACAAAAGTTCTACTAGTGGAGCTAGTTTCCAACCTAAAAAAATAACTCCAAGCCTTGCAATCCGCTTCTAAGGGATTTCTTCACTGAGCTTCCTTCACCTGCTTATTTGAAATACAACAAACATGAGAAATTTATATTGTGCATACATTGGATTCGCATAACCTCCTGAGCCTTGAGACAGTTCATGACACCGCCCCAAGTACATCATTCATTCTTTAATTCATTTATATTGTGCATACATAGACACTAGGTAGTTTACTCACTCGAAACAAAGCTATTGGATTCGCATAAGCATTCATTCATCAATGGGGAGGGCTGAAGAAACAACACCTAACTATTCAGAAATTTCCAGCAACCTTATCAAAATTTCAAGAAAACATTTGACATATCAAACGGTAACAAAAAATTACAAATGACCACTCATTAGAAAGCTTATGATGTCTAGTTTCTGACTATAACTTTTGTTTTGCAAAATCGTGGCCAATTAAGTCTAGTTTTCAAAAAAACAAGAATCATTCAAAAAGGAGTTCAAATCGAAATACCATACCCGAAATACTGAACCTATATCTAGATTGTTTTCAGAGTTTTAACCTAACTTTGGTCACCTATAACTCGAGCTATATACAACTCCAAATGCAACCAAAACAGTACCAAATTAACAAACATTAAGTCTAGTTTCTAAAATGGTAAACAACAAAAATTTGGACCACTAGATTGTTCCCACTTACTGAATAACCGAACGTATACCCGGAATACCCCAAACTGTGTGTTTAGCATCAAAATTGGCATCAAACATTCATCAAATCTCAGCAACAACATACAATAGCATGATATCTAATTCAGAACACATATTGAAAACAGAACCACAAGCTTAGAAATCGAAGAACTCACCTTGAGTGCAAAGGTAAATGCGCAATCTCAACAACCAATCGAGAAAACAGCGAAAACCGAAATCTCAGCTCTCCAATTCTCCCAAAAACTAAACCACAACACCCACAGCCACTCTTGGTCCTTCGAAATACCCCAAATAGCCTAATCCAAACCTCAAGCTTCCAATTTCCAAGCTCTATAACTGAATGTGTATGAGAAAACTCAAAATCCACCCATTTTGGTCTATGGGTTGCAAAGATGGGAAGAGGATGAATAGGTGATCTTTGACCACAAAAGTTGTATCAATTTGAAGAGCAAGCAAAGGAGATTGAAATGGTGTAAAAACTTGGTACATGCATTGAGAATCCAGCTTCCTCTTCCCTCCACACTCTATCGGCCTCACCTCTCTCTCAACTCTCACTTTGTTTTCTCCTATCTCTCTAACTCTCGAAGGTTGTTATGTTTTTCTTTGGAAAAATAAAATGAGTGTAAGTGAGTGAGTGGGATCTTTGTTCAGCTGAAGTGTTTGGATTAAAAGGGTGAAATTCCCTAACTACCCTTACTCTATTCTCAATTCTCTAATGAGCCCCATTTCACCAAGTTAATTCTATTTTCAACCCACACATGAAATACACAATTTTCACAACAATCCATTTAATTTCATATAATTATCAATCATCATTTCAAACATATGCAATCAATTAGATTCACAATCAATCCTAAATAATTCAATTACTCAAATAAAAAAGTAATTAAAATAATTACTTTGGGATGTTACAACTTAGATGTCATCTTTCTTTCACTACAAATGGTAATATAGTTCCCCAAAAAATTTCTTCCGCAATGGAGCCTCAAAACACTTGGACCTGATCTCCAAGGGATATAATTCCCCATAACCCTTCGAAGAATTTTTTGTAACATTTTCATTTCAAATTAAATTTTTTCTTATATCAAATTGTCCATCACTACCATTTAAGTTATTTTAGTATAAAAGCTACCTCCTTTGTGCCCAAACAACCACCTGTTACTAATGAATATCTTGCAATCAAGTCACATACAAAAAAGATGCATGGTCCTTTTTTCTATTTGAAGATTATCATCTGCAGTGGATACATGGACATTGATCAATATAGAACAAGAACACAAACAACAATAGAATCAAAATATGTACTGGAACCATCTCATTTGTCTGTTTGTCTTTATGTGTAGAAACTGTGTTTGTTTAGCCTTTAGATTATATTCCTTTATTCCTTTATTAAAAATGCAGAACAAACATTCTAAATCAACCATAGGCAATCAACTACAACATATAGGAACTATAAAATAATTCTAGATTGAGAAGGAAGTAACAGTATATCTCTCAATTATCTAGAAAAATGAACCATCCACTTATGCAGACAAATTCACTTATGAAAATATTTTAAAGTTCAAATATGTAGACTAATTCCCGACTTCGGCATTTGAGAGTTTGAAGGATTGGAATGAGCACTAATTATGATAATTTACCATCCATGTTTGGTAAAAAAAATTACATATTGGTATTCTATAACGTAGAACTACAAACGCCTGTGAAAAAAAAAAGAATCCAAGTATCATAAGGTAGAACTACAATAATGCACAGAAGATGTTTGTCGATGTCAACCTTTGGAGGTGCTAGCTACTGTGAGGTTTAGATAGACCTCAAAAACCATGATTCAAAAAACCATTGACAACTTAACAGGCATTATGTTATGAAGAAACGGGAAAGAAACAAAACGTGAAAAACAAAATAAGTCAAACTTTATAACCCATCACAGCAAACGCAAATTAGAAGATAATCGGAATAGTCAGTATATGGGATAAGAAAGGACATTTGCATTTTTGCTTACCAGCCAAATATCCTTTCAGAAAACATCTGCAAAAGCAATAACAGTATTGCTCTCTGAAAGAATCTGTTGATCCGAGTAGATTCTGAGGAAAGAGAGGTGGGTCACACTGGACACTCTTAAGTACCAAGTCTTTCCTAGCCAGAACTTTCCCCAAACCACACTGGTTTCAAGAACAAGCCAAAGAGATTACTGGGATGAGTCGCGGACTAGGTCGCTCTCTTTAAGACGTTTCGCGGCACTGCTCGAAGGTGCAAGCAGACTATCAACCACGACGTCCCCAGGATAAAACAGCCCAGTACGATTACCACTGCACAGTGACTAACCGCTCGAGATATACACCTCAATATGGTTATTTAACCACTCAAAAATATGGCGCTTATGCCACTCAAGAAAAATGGCTTGAGGTATGATTTAACGTCAAGCCTAAGATGAAGAAAAGAAATTTTTTCGAGAGAGGAGAGAAGACTGGAGGAAGGATTTATCGTCCAGTTGGTGTGTTTTGCAAATGAGGAGAAGCTCTCCTTTTATAGGTTTTTTCCATTATAGAAGTGATTAGCCTATCCGATGTGGGACTTTTTCCAATTCACACACAAAGAGTCTATCCAATGTGGGACTTTTTCCAATTCACACACAAAGAGTTCCAACAATCCCCCACTTGAATTTAAAAAGGAGTTTCAGAAGTAGCGTCAAACGCTTTCATAAGATTGTGCATAAGCAGAGGTGTCGTACGACTTGAACCTTGCATAGCGGTTAAGATTTAGATTCAACAAGAGTGACTCGTAGTCTTGAACTCTATCTCTAATCGTCAAAACCACACACAACCCTTTCCATAGGTGTATTCTCAAATGCCCGTGCGTTTATGGCCCTGCACGTCTATCCCAGTTTAGTGAACGCTCTAGGAATTTCTGGCCAAAGTGCCATAGGAAGCGGCCCCACTTCCACATTCACAAAGGTGAGTCTATCAAGAGTACTCCTGTAGCTAGGTACTCCACTCCACTTAGATTATAGATCTCATTAAGAGTTTCTATTATCTCAACTTTACATTGCTTCAGGAATCATGCTTCTTTACCTTTAATAGCACGTTCATCTCCTATCACTTCACAACTTGTTATTAACCATTGAACCTAATTCTTGGGATCTCCAATCTTTTAGGTCGGGTTACCATCGTGAGTGACTCATGGTTCTAAAGGCAGTAGTCCCATATTTTGAGATCTACTTTGGACTTTCTCTCTGGCTAATCCTTTCGTCAAAGGATCGGCTAAGTTCTGATCAGTGCGTACATGATCCACTCTCACAGCTCCTTTTGTTAGTAGCTCTCTAACTGTGCTGTGCTTACGACGGATTTGTCGTTTCTTATCGTTGTAGTAACGATTCTCTATTTTTGCAATAGCCACGGTACTATCGCAGTGGATCAACACAGCTGGCATCGGTTTTTCCCATAAGGGAATCTCTGCTAGTAGGCATCTTAACCAGCTAGCTTCTTCACCGGCTGTCGCTAGTGCTATCATTTTGGATTCCATAGTGGACTGAGCCAGAATGGTCTGTTTCTTAGATTTCCAGGATACGGCACCACCGGCTATACTAAATATATAGCCACTAGTTGCTTTGGAATCATCTGATAGAGTGTTCCAATCAGCGTCACTGTACCCTTCAAGTACAGCTGGAAATTTCTGATAGTGTAATCCTAGATTCATGGTTCTTTTAAGATATCTCATGACTCTTTCAATGGCATGCCAATGCTCGATACTAGGTCGACTAGTAAACCTGCATAGCAATCCCACAACATAGGCAATGTCGGGTCTAGTACAATCAGTAGCATACCTTAGGCTGTCAATGATGCTCGCATATTCCGTTTGTCTAACGCTGTCACCAGTGTTCTTAAAAAGTTTGACACTTGGATCATATGGTTAACATGCAGGTTTACAATCAAAATAATTGTATTTCTTTAAGATCTTCTCAATATAATGAGATTGATCCAAAGAAATTCCTTTCTCGGACCTAGTGATCTTGATACCGAGGATTACATTAGCTTCTCCGAGGTCTTTCATATCAAAGTTGTTGCACAACAATGATTTCACCTTATTTATGGCATGAATGTTTCTTCCAAATATGAGTAGGTCGTCTACATAGAGACATATGATAGTGCAAACGTCATTCTCAGTTTTGTAATAAATGCACTTGTCACTTTCATTCACTTTGAACTCATTCGATATAATCAAATTATCAAACTTCTCATGCCATTGTTTGGGAGCTTGTTTGAGACCATACAGAGACTTGTCCAACTTACAGACCTTGTGTTCTTGCCCATGGACTACGAAACCTTCAGGTTGCTCCATATAGATTTCTTCTTCTAATTCGCCATTTAAAAAGGCGGTCTTTACATCCATTTGGTGTACTTCTAAGTTATAAATAGAAGCCAGAGCAATTAGTACCCTTATGGATGTAGTTCTGGTAACGGGCGAATATGTATCGAAGAAATCTATGTTCTCTCTTTGTCTAAAACCTTTGGCTACAAGGCGAGCCTTGTACTTATCAACAGTGCCATCAGGGTTTGCTACCAGAAGGAAGGTCCACCAATTGCCATGTCTTGTTAGACTCTAGAGAATCCATCTCATCATTTATGACTTCTTGCCACAAGTCAGCATCCAATGAAGACAGAGCTTCGTGAATGCTAGTAGGATCCTCCTCTAATGTATAGACCGTGTAGTCGGGTCCATAGTCTTTAGCAACACGTGCTCTCTTACTTCTTCTAGGTTCTATTTCCCTTTCTACGTTGTTTTCAACGCTCCTAGGCACAAGAAACTTACCAGTTCCAGAGCCCCCGCTATTTCTTGATTTAAAGGGAAATTTACTTTCATAGAAGTCAACATCGTTTGACTCAATGGTTACTTTTGCATTCAGATCATAGAATCTGTATGCTTTGCTGTTTACTGCATAACCAATGAATACACATTCATAGGCTCTACTGGCAAGTTTGACTCTTTTTGGGTCTGGGATCCTTACATAGGCCAGACAACCCCAAGTTCGAAAATAAGACACATTTGGTTGTCTTTTCTTTATCATTTCATAAGGAGAAATTTTATTCCTAGATTTAGGAACTCTATTCAGTACATAGCATACCGCTCTTATAATTTCTCCCCACCAGTGTGTTGCAGCGCCAGAATTAAGCATAATCGCAACTGTCAATTCGGTAAGGGTTCTATTTTTCCTTTCTACTTTACCATTCATTTAAGGTGAATATGGTGCAGTCGTTTCATGTATGATTCCATTCAACTTATAAAAGTCATTAAACAACTGGGAATCATACTCAATTCCTCTATCGCTTCGAAAACGCTTTATCTTTTTTCCAAATTGATTTTCAATTTCCTTTACAAAAATTTTGAACATGTCAAGCGCTTCACTTTTATTTTTCATAAGGTATACAAAAGTGTAGTCTGAGCAATCGTCAATAAATGTGATAAAATAACGTTTACCATTTCTGGTCAAAGTTCCGTCTAGTTCGCAAATATCAGAGTGTATTAAGTCTAGTGGCTCTGATTCTCTAATGACGGATTTGTGAGATGATTTTGTAATTTTGGCTTGAGTACAAAATTCGCATTTATGAAAATCGATTAACGATAGTTTGGGAATTATCCCTAAATAGCTCATATTCGAAATAATGCGCTTATTGACATGACATAAACGAGAGTGTGCATCACGTCCTTTAAGATTAGAGTCTTTCCAGAAGTGAACTTCATCTCGACATCTCCAATACCTGCAACAATAGTGGTGTGAGCATCGCCCAACAACACTTTCTTATCATCAACTACCTTGTATGTTTTAAACATAGCACGGTTATTGCATACATGGCGAGAGGAGCCAGTATCATTCCACCAGTCATCAGATCCACCAACCATGTTGATTTCAGTAATCATAGCAGTAAAGTGCTGCTCTTCAGTTAGGTTAGCCTGCAGAGCAGGATTAAGCCTGTTCCTACACTTGCGTGCCATATGACTAGGTCTCCCACAGTTGAAACAAATGAATGGGGGAGCAACATCATTCTTAGGTTGTGGTGGTGGTGGTGGATTGGCATTTGGGGACTTTGGAGTGTTCCCATTATTGTGGTTGCGGTTCTTTTGAATATGATTACGGTTCTGATTCTTGAAAGGTTTGCCAATTGGCTTCAGAACCACTCCTGGTCACTTGTTTGAGACAAACAAGATTTCATCTTTCTGATCTTGCTTCCGGGATTCCTCCTCAATTTGGAGTCAAGTTATCAAACTTTCCAAAGAAAACTCTTTGGTCTTGTGCGTGAGAGAATTTTTGAAATCCTTCCAGGTAGGAGGAAGTTTGTCAATAATAACATCTACTTGAAATAATTCATCTAAGGCCATGCCTTCAGAGATAATTTCATGAGCTATTTTCTGTATCTCATGTGATTGAGTCTCTATAGATTTGTCATCTGTCATCTTGAAGTTGAGGTAGCGGCTCACAGCATATTTTTTAGTACCTGCTTCCTCAGTGTCATACTTTTTCTCAGAGCATCTCATACCTCTTTGGCGGATTTACAGGTGCTGTAATAATCGTAAAGATCATTACTCAGTCCATTAAGTATGAAATTCTTACATAGGTAGTCATTGTCATTCCATAGTATTATCTCTTTGGCTGTTTTAGTCCGAGCTTCCTCTTCGTCTGTTTCGTCAAATACTGGAATCTCGTAGGTCAAGACATTAGCAACGTTTTCCACAGTTTGGAAAAATTCCATCTTTTGTTGCTAACGTTTGAAGTGAGATCCCTCAAACCGAAACGACTTTTTGAAGTCAGAAACATTTGAACCAGTAATCTCTTCGGTAGGCATGGTTCATGGAATTGCTCGAAGGTGCAAGCAGACTATCAACCACGACGTCCCCAGGATAAAACATCTCAGTACGATTACCACTGCACAGTGACTAACCGCTCGAGATATACACACCTCAATATGGTTATTTAACCACTCAGAAATATGGCGCTTATGCCACTCAAGAAAAATAGCTTGAGGTATGATTTAACGTCAAACCTAAGATGAAGAAAAGAAATTTTTTCGAGAGAGGAGAGAAGACTGGAGGAAGGATTTATCGTCCAGTTGGTGTGTTTTGCAAATGAGGAGAAGCTCTCCTTTTATAGGTTTTTCTATTATAGAAGTGATTAGCCTATCCGATGTGGGACTTTTTCCAATTCACACACAAAGAGTCTATTCAATGTGGGACTTTTTCCAATTCACACACAAAGAGTTCCAACAGAATCGCAATTAGTATCATGCAAAAGACAAAAAAAATAAAAAGAGGGGAAAAAGCCATGGGATCACCATGAGACATGAGTCGCCACAGATTGATTGAAGTCTTCAACCTAGTCCCAGAGTTGCGATGATCTAAGGCGGAGGTGAAGGTGGGGAGAGAGATGAGAGGTTGGGGAGAAAGGTGTTGTAGTTTTGAATTTCAAATTTGAAATGCAGTCAAATATAATAAAGCTGAAATTGGTCAAAGAGAGAGGATTTAGTAATTTGTTTAGAATAATTTTTTTATTGGATAATGCTAGTTTGTTTTGTAATGGCCAAATATAGATAAAAAAATATTAGTAAAATAATATAGTTTTGTTAGAGGGTTTGAATGGTTGACATGTGTCAAAAACTTCCTTTGAAGTAGGTTCCATGTGTATATTAGGGGATAGTCAATATTTTTTTTTTGAAAAAATATCAATATTAGAAGTCGCTTAATAGTAACATAACCTCTAATAATGTTACATGAGTCTATATTTTTATATTAACTATTGCATTATTGATTATAAGATCTAGTAGTCAATATTAGAAGTCGCTTAATAGTAACATAACCACTAAAAATGTTACATTCTCACTAACTATATATAGAAATATGGTATTTGTCCTACTCTCAATAGTCACCTCTCTTTCAATTTTCTCTCTACTCATCTTTTCCTTCCCGCACACTTGTTGACTTTAGAAGATGAGTAATTGTAGGTCATTTTTTTTGGCTTAGAATCACCTGATGGTCATTTTTTCCTTCATTTTTATTTAAATAAGTGGTTCCCACATATATCTAGTCATTCTGCAGTGTTTAATTTTCCTGGATTTTATCGTCTGTGTGCGGTGTTGCTTTATTCATCATCTTGACGTTGTTTGGTTTCTCGTTTTGTTGTAGTGTTCGTTTAATTTAGATTGACAAATCAACTTCAATCCATTACAGATTCAATAAATGACTTGATCATCTATCACTACAGATTTGGAGACATGGGTATTCCAGTCACTTCGATTTTGTCACATTGATGGTGTTTTGTTGTTTTATGCTATTAACTTGGGTGTTGCGAGTTTGTTCGCAGATTCATTTTTATTGGTTTTATCAATGTTAAATTATTGTTGTTTTTGATGTATTATACCGATTTGTATGAATAAATATCATTTTTGCTTATAAAGTATATCTTGTCCAAAATTTAGACGGACACATCAATTTGTTGGGAAAAACAACATAGAGAAATAAAATGAGCACAATTAGAACACAAGAATTTAACGTGGAAAATTGCAAAACTGGAGAAAAACCACGAACCGTTGTCTAATGACAGCCAGAGTAACACTATGTGAAAATTGTTACAACACATAGACTTATCTCAAACACCTCCATGACGCCAGTACACCCTCACCCTCCAATTTCAATCAACTCCAACAATTAATCTCTACATTGATTGTAATTGATCAACGAGACATCTTTCGCTTTCATTGTATTCACCGACAATCATAGTTCAAAAGAACTATCATACTTCACTATATAGAGTAACCCCGGGGAGTAGGGTTACAATGGTTTAAAACCCAATTAAACAACACTTAAATAAAGCCCAACTAATTAAAAGTCAACATTAAGAAAAAATAGGTGTAAAAAAAACCTTCATCCAAAAAAATCGTTAAACAAGTGATGTGTACTAGTTAACTTGTTGAAAATACTTCTGGATAGCATAAAAGTAGACAAGTTATGCTATTCGGGAATGGGGTGTGTGCTGATAAAACTGGGGGCTATGTTTACCAATCTCCCATATCTTTTTTTGAAGTGCTCAGCCCATTTTTCTGGGACAATATACAGCCCCCACTTCTAAGGTTTTTTTTTTACACCCCCGTCAACTCCCTTCTACCCCCACACATTAGTGTAATCCCAGAAATACCTCTGACATAATTAACAGAAATTAACTTTTTGAAGATTCTCTAGTGGGGAACCACTTTATCTGCTAATCGGATTTACCTAAATGCAAGGTAAATCCGATTAGTTTTAAATACGTAATAAGTACACACGCATAAGTCAAATCGGATGTATCAAACTGACAGATAAATCCAATTTGACCCTTTATTTCAGTATAGAAAGCGAAATTTTGTCCTGGCGGATATAGCTAAATTCGATGCGCAATCGGATTTACGTGTCCAAAACGTAAATCCGATTATGTCTTTTAATGAATCGGATTTACCTGGATGGGGGTATATTCGATTTTGAAAAATACAAAGCGGGTTTACGTTTGGGGTACGTAAATCCGATTTGTTTTTTTTTTTTAAATTAATTTCTGTATAACTGTTGTTCTATTTTGAAACAGATATTGACCCGCATACAGAGTCGCAGATTGTTCCTTTCATGGTAGACACTACAGAGGCATTCTGGATGGAGAGGGTATATTTTTCAAACTAATTTTCTTAATCAAAGTTTGGTAGATATTTAATTATTTAAGTACGCAACATTTTTCTATTTTTTCTATTTTATAGTTATTTTCTACACGCGAGGATGTAGAAGAGTGGGCTAAAGCGGTTGGGAGACGTATTGGAGTTTTGGTTATCATTGTAAGATCTGACCAAGCTGGAGTTAAAAGGGGTTCTAGAGAAAAGATTATTTTTTTGTTGCGAGAAGCAAGGGAAGTGGTCTAATGGTTCTAGAGTTTTCGGGTCTAAGAAAAGAAGTTGTCCGTTTACATTGAGAGCTACTTGTACAATACGTCATGTGGGTTGGCGTGTGAATGTTAGGTGTGGCCTTCACACACATGAGTTGCTTAATACCCCCAGTCGGGTCGACAGCTTTTGGTCATTTAACTAAGCCGCAGAAAGCTATTGTTAATGAGCACACTAATCTGAATGTTGCCCCAAAAGATTGTCTTACGGCTTTGAAGAATCATTATCCGGACAACGTCACTTCTTTTCCTCAAATATATAGGCAGTGTTACGCCTATAGGTCTTCTAAGAGGGGTCCTAGAACAGACATTCAGGAGCTTTTGAGATTGATTGAGTCGCAAAATTATTTATGTTGGAGCAGAAAACTTGAGGGTTCCGATGTGGTCAGTGACATCATGTGGGCGCATCCCACTTCTATTAAATTATATGATGTCAAGTGTGATCCTTCTGGGTGGGAGAATGTGGATGAGAAGATGAAACTGACTCAAGAATCTGGGACTTCTTGTAAAAATCCATCACAGCGGTCTTCTTGTATAAAATCATCACAACGGTCTTCAAAGCTATCTCAGAGTGTTTCTACAATATTAACACATCAGGGTGAGACTAAATTCAATTTACCGTCGGTCCCTCATTACGTGCACTCTTATGTAGAAAAATTATTGATGTTGAAAGGGATGGTAATTGTGGGTTCCGAGCAGTAGAGGTTGGTCTCGATCTTGGTGAGGATAGTTGGCCTATAATTAGGCAAGATTTCATCAAAGAAACAAAGGAGAGGGAGCAACTATATACTTACATGTTCGGAAAGGACAGACTTGCCGTGCTTAGAAAAGCGTTATCCATTGAATACCCCGGTTTTCAGAAGGAGGATAAGTGGTTGAGTTTGCCTGAGATGAGGTACTTTGTAGCTACTAAGTATAATGTGGCCCTAGTTCAATTGTCTTTGGATATGAATTTTACTTATCTTAATTCCTTTGAGGGGTAGTTATTCTTCTTCTAAGAATAAAATCATATTTATTCTGAACGTCGGAGATATCCATTGGATGCATATTTCGATCTCGCCTGTCTGTCCGTTGCCTACAGTTGCTTTGATGTGGTCTCATAATCGATCAGAGGAATCTACTTCATGGTTGGATCCTTATACCGGTCGTTTTGCCCTTTGGCATGCTACCGCTTTGAAGATGCCCCGTCTCCCTCCCACTGATGCGCCCACCATTGTAGACTTAGCCCATGATTCCGACGATTTAGATTGACATTTCTTGTATTTATTATTGTACCCACATTTTTGTAATTATTTATCCATATATATATATATATATATATATATATATATATATATATATATATATATATATATATATATATATATCCAACAAATTAAATGTGTAAAAAAAAACAAATTAAATGTTTTAATTTTTTTTACAAGTCGGATTTACATTGGTAAAGGGTAAATCCGCTTTTGAATTTAACAAAGCGGTTGTACCCCCACAACAGGTAAATCCGACTTGATAAAGAGACAAAGCGGATCTACCTGTTGTGGGGGTACATCTGCTTTGTTAAATTCATAGGCGAATTTACCCTTCTATCAGTATATTCGATGCGATTTTTTTAAATTTAATCGGATCTAGGTAAATCCGCCTTTGATTAATCTCAAATCGGATTTAACTATTTATAAGGTAAATCCGATTGAGTCAAAATTATGAGGGGTATTTTGAGATTTTCATATTTGATTGCGGTATATTGTGATGTGGTGGGGGTAGAAAAAAAGGGATTTTTTTGTACCCCCATCATATCACTATATACCCCCACATAATTTGATAAACCGAAAATACCCCTGCCAAACTAAAACTCGCTCGGATTTATCTTTTTTTAGATAAATCCGCTTTGTTATTTTTCCAAAGCGGATTTATCTATTGTGGGTAAATCCGATTTTCTTTTTTTTAGGGAAATCGGATTTAGATAAATCCGCTTTGTTATTTTTCCAAAGCGGATTTATCTTCCCTATAGGTAAACCCGACTTTTAAATAACAAAGCGGATTTACCTAATGTGGGGGTACATCCGCTTTTAAAATTAACAAAAGCGGATTTACTTAATGTGGGGGTAAATCCGATTTTGAAATTAAAATTAAAATTAATTTTTTTTAGAAATATAAAATAGATATGAATATCGGTCGTCTTTTGGTTTTGTTTAGTGTATTGTTCCTGAGTAGGTTGCTCGAAAATCGATTTTTAGCCTAAATTATTCACCCGACATACAACATCGTCACATGTTAACGAACAATACACTAAACAGAACCAAAAGACGACTGATATTCATACCTATTTTATATTTCTAAAAAAAATTAATTTTAATTTTAATTTCAATATCGGATTTACCCCACATTAGGTAAATCCGCTTTGTTATTTAAAAGTCGGATTTACCCATTGGGAAGATAAATCCGCTTTGGAAAAATAACAAAGCGGATTTATCTAAATCCGATTTCCCTAAAAAAAGAAAATCGGATTTACCCACAATAGATAAATCCGCTTTGGAAAAATAGCAAAGCGAATTTATCTAAAAAAAGATAAATCCGAGCGAGTTTTAGTTTGGCAGGGGTATTTTCGGTTTATCAAATTATGTGGGGGTATATGGTGATATGATGGGGGTAAAAAAAAAATCCCTAAAAAAAAGACCCCACTTCTAAAGCCAGCAGGTGAGTTGGGCTTATGAGTTTATTTTTCGGCCCAGTTACAAGGGGGTTTGATTATTGAAGAGAAAACTTAACAAAAATATATTTTTTTGGACAAAAAAAAAACAAAAATGTTTTCTACAATCGGAGCAGGAAATAGAAATATAGAATATGTGATTTCTTTGACAAAAAAAAGTATATTTGATTTCACTCCATGCAAATTTAATCTTTTGCAGCTAGAATATTGGGATTTTTAGTTTGTAATTCGAAAGCTTGAATTTTTGCTGAATTACTTGGATACAGTAATCAGATACTATGGTAATTCACTGTGGTTATTTATACGGCACATTTCATTCACATCCTTAATTTCTTATTTTTAATGTGGCATAGCAAACAGTCATTAGAGAATCAAAGAAAAACACATTAATTTTTACTTGAAATTTAACCGTTTTATTTCATTAAATGAATTACAATTTATAGGACTCTAGTCCTAATTCGCTTAATCAATCCCTAAATTTTAAATCCGACCCAATATTGCAATAAAGACAGAAATCGAATTCTCATATTCAAATTTGAAATAAATTAAATTTGTACTAATAAAAAATCTTAATTTAAAGGAAACACTTGTATCGACACCTAAGCCTTTATTTATTTTTCCTATGAAAGCAATTAACGTAGAGAATATTCATAACCCTTAGAAAAGTAGCGTGATTTCCAAAATCAATTAAGCAGTATTAGAGATTCTTTGTAAAATTGTATACTTCATTCCACCTGATCAAAGAACTCTTTGACTGCATCGGTTTTGTAGTCCTCAAAAGCTTATTTTAACAACTTTTACAAGTTTTTGAAATTACAATTTCTTCTATTATTTGGCAGCTCACACACCAGATAACTCCCCTGGATCCAACCACCAGAGTTTGCCCCTTCTTCCTCCACATTTTCGTGTGCAACTCAATGTCCGAATTCTTTAAAAAAACTTCTATAGAGTCCAAAAAAGCTACCACAAATTGATTTCGGAAAGAAAAATGAGAAACAAAAGTAGAATTACAAATATCATGTGAAAGAAAAAAGAAATCAGGCTAAGGTATTTGAGCCTACACCTCTGTATAGCTAAAAATCATGACTTTCTCCATGCCCTTGGTGCGTCTATCAACACGCAACTTAACCCTCATCCGGTCACTACACTTTACCATAACAAGTTCCAACAATACTCCATCATGGGGTAGGGTTTGATGGAGAGAATAAAGGGTAAAAATATTGGGGTAAATTTAGAGGACCGATTATGTGATGTGGCACCGTTTTCTAGTTTCGGTTGGGGTACTTGTAGGTTGTTGGAGGGTTCACAGCACTGGCGGCAGGGGAGGCGGTAGAAGAGTTGATAATGGTGAGGAGAGAAGGGACTTGAGGAACACCAACTCCAGACTAGTCAAGGTAGAAAAGAACTTAGTTGTATTTTTAAAAAAATGAATTTGTTTTAAAATTGCAAATATAAGCAGGAACTCCTCAAAATTAGGATATACTACTTAGTTGTAAATATAAGCAAAACTAACTACTTTCACACTTATTATGATTTGTAGTCATAGGCGGACCTACATGTATTCTAGGGGGTTCAGGCGAGAACCCCGTGAAAAAATAAAATTAGCACTGATATCTTAGGAAAAAATGTTTTTGCTCCCCTAACAATTATCTTTTGCACCCAAGTTCCTAATTTTGCATCAGAGTTCATAGTTTTGCACCACTCTAATACGCCACACTCTCACATATTTTATTTAAAAAAGTTTTTATCTCTCCTTGAATCGGTTCTTGTTCTTGTTCTTATTATCCTAATTTTGATTCTGTTAATGCTATTTAATTGGTAATTTGTGTTAGTACTATTTAATTAATTTGTATTTTGTGTTAGTGCTATTTAATTTATTTTGATTATGTTAGTCTATTTAATTTGAATTTGTTCTGTATTTTGTTAATATGTTGATTCTTTTAGTACTATTAAATTTGTATTTAGAAACTTGTTAGTGTTTGAAAATTTTTATTAAGTATTATTATATATGTGGTAGCTTTTTGGACTCTATAGAAGTTTTTTTCCCTATAAAAGTATTTGTATTTAGAAACTTGTTAGTGTTTGAAAAATTCTATAAAGTATTATTTTATTATATTTTTATACATGTGTGTGTTTGAAAAATTTTGTATCCCCTAAATCAGGGTCCTGGGTCCGCCACTATTTGTAGTTATTTGCACGTGCTTTGGTGAATCTCATTTAAAATTCAACTTCATTACCTAAATTACCCCTCATCTAGTATAACTTTACAAGAAAAAGTCTCTAAATTTTCATGTTTAACATTAAATGAAAGACATTTCTGGTATACAAGCATTAAATAGTATTTAAAAAATCAAATTTTGGTTATATTTTTTTTGGTATTAAATGGGGGCCTAAACCAAAAGAAATTGAACTAGCGAGAAATAGAACAAGGGGCAGAGATTCCCAAACGATCAGCCAACAAAAATTGCCCCATGGTAGAAGGGCAATGCTTTAAAAAATTCAAGGACCCAGACTGGCAAAAAGCCAAATTCGCAAGTGCATCAACACACTTATTGGCTTCTCGATAGATGCTAACAAACTTAATATCCCAAGGAAACGATAACCGCTTGCGAATCTCCCTAACCAAGCTTCAACCAACTACTCTGCAATTATTAGAGCCATTAATAATAGATAGCTATTGATGCATCCATCTACACCTCAACTTGATGATAACCCTTAGACCAACAACTCCTCAATCCCTCCAGGATCCCCCATAACTCTGCCTCCAGCACTGTGCACATTCCTACAAACATGGAAAATCCCCAAATCTAGTTACCAAATTGATCGCGCACCAAACCACCACACCCAGCTACACGACAATCCTACTTCACCACACTGTCATTATTCAAACACAACGCCCCTGTGGAAGGAGGCTCCCACCTAATATCCAACACCAAGTCAAGCTGAGAACTAGCCTTCTTATAGGTGCTCATCGGGCATGAATAATCACCCATATTCTTATAAACCACACACCACGCACGCACAGGTCGAATAAAGTTCAGGTCATGGCCCATTCCAGATCGCCATAGCTAGAGGACAATCTCTCAGCACATGAACCCGATCTTCACAGATATTATCACAATGGGAACATAAATCATTCCCAAGACCCAGTGTTGTTGCAAGTTAAAAGCTCCAAATATGCTTATATTGTGTTACGGAGGGAGTATATAGTTTACCCTCTACAAAGTAATTGCTTATATGGACCAATGAATTCATCATCAATGTTGATGTTTTATCACATTATGAAGGTGGGTTTTTTATAAAATATAAATAGGGATTCAAAGTTGTCAAATTGATTGGGTCGTCTAGCCAAGTCCAACAAGCTAAAACATAAAAACTTGTTGGGTTTTTTTTTGTACCCCCATCACATAACAATCTACCCCCATCGACCCTGCGAAAAGACGCAATTGCCCTTCACAAAATTTAAAAAACCCGAACGTATCCTGATTTCAAATTTTTTTGGAAATCAGATTTAAAGTAAATCCGATTTCCAAATCGAATTTATGTATCTGTGAGGTAAATCTGATTTCCACTGAAAATTTTAAAAAGCGGATTTATTTAAGATGGGGTAAATCCGCTTTTAAAAATAACAAAGCGGATTTACCCCCACATAAGGTAAATCCGATTTTGTTATTTTTAAAAGGGATTTACCTTATATGGGGGTCTATCCGCTTTTAAATAACAAAAGCGGATTTACCTTATGTGGGGGTAAATCCGCTTTGTTAACCTAATTAATAAATAAATCCGGATTTACCTAATTAATAAATAAATAAACCAGTTAAAAAATTAGATATGAATTTCGACCGTCTTTTGGTTCTGTTTAGTGTGTAGTTCGTTAACACGCGACGATGTTGTACGTCGAGCGAATAATTTAGGCTAAAAAATCGGTTCTCGGACAATCTACTCAAATTGTAATGAAACCACACCCATTAAATCCGAAAAAAATCAGGGATCAAGACTCCGAAAGAAGCGACTTCTTTTTAAATTGGGGAGCTCAAAATTCCAAATTCCATCGTTTACTATTTTTAATTAATTTTTTTAATTTTTCATAATCTCCAAAAAATCTGAAAAAATTTGCATAACCTTACTTTGGTTTTATTAGATTTATAGTGGTGTTTTTATAATTTTTATATTAGCTTTGACTCTTTAACGGATTTTTAGTAGTATTTTATAACATTTTTTAAAAATTTAAAGAATTTTTTTTATTAATAACAAAATCGGATTTACCTTAGGTGGGGTAAATCCGGTTGTCTTTTTTTAGGATTTACCTATTGGGTACCCCCATCTGATGTAAATTCGACTTTAAAAATTCTCAAAGCGGATTTACCTATTTATAAGGTAAATTCGATTGAGTCAAAATTATGGGGGTATTTTGGGATTTTCATATTATGTGGGGGTAGATGGAGAGATGATGGGGGTAAAAAAAAATCCCAAACTTGTTGGGCTAGGTCAGCCCATATATTCATCGGCCAAGTTTTATTTTTTTTGAACAAAAAGAGCTACAAAATGATCTAATTTTTTTAGGTCGCAATTTAACAAGTTGAGTCCAAAATAATGGGTCATCAAGCAGCTCATTAAATTGGACCAAACTTAACAACTATATAGGTAGGTGATGATGAGTTGGTCTCTTATGGACCATGCATGCTATTGCTAGCTATAAATATGTATGAAAACACCCCAGCTAGTGAGAGGATAGAAAGAACTGTCCAACCTGCTGCATGCAAGTGGCGCAAGCCAAAAATGATAAATAATTTAAAAAAAAAGATTCAGGAAGCGTGAATTGGCCTATTTTAACTCATATATCAGTGGAGGTACTGGGTGAATGACAGAAATAAGCTGTCCACAGCTTGAAAACATTTGGTAGATAATAAGAAATAATTAATAAACGAATGAGCAATTAATAGCACAAAGGACGTAATAACCTGTCTCCAAGAAATACATAGAAGGAAGCTTGTTAGAAAGATCATCATCAGACATTTGTTTTACACACATTATGTTCTGATCAGTAACGAATGTTACATTAACAATTCCAATTGGCATTCGATTACATTAGTTTTAGTATTACTGTAGTATATATATATACAACTAGTGGAAGTAAACTACGGCTCTCCTTTCCTGAAATTAGTTCCAAACAATAACAATTAGAGAATTAACTAGTACTACTAGTACTAGTACATTGTTTATTCTGATCTGACATAGGAAAATGAGCACAAAAACAATATTAAATAAAAGAGGCAGCTAATTTGAAAATTGAATGAATTTAGCTATGGATAGCATGGAAGCCAATAAGATGAAAGTTAATGTTAACCAAATGGGAGACCAAGACCTGGAAGCAGCTACATCTGAGGCCAATTGAAACAGCTAGCAAGAATTTGCTGATTGTGTTTGACTAGTGCATGTTCGAAGGGTATGATTCCGTACACGCGTCGTAACAGCTTAGGGTAGCCACTGGGAAAAGGGATCAACCACGTGAGTGACAGCTATGTCCTTCAGCTGTAAGATAGTAGTAAAAATATTTAGTTGAAGCCTGTCACCGCTGAGTCATTTTTCTTGGTCCTTGAGTAACTGTAGTAGTAAACAAATAGTCCAAGAGTTTCAACAAGGGAAGGCCTAAGCCCTAGAAACAACATGACTATCAGCACTATCTTCCTCCAACAACAAACTAAGAGGAGCAAAAGACGAAGTAAAAAGAGCTAAAAAAGGGCTTTTTTTTTTTATGTTCACATCTGGCTAAAAAAATTGCACTTCTATAACAGATCAAGAAATAAAATTAAAATTAACAGTCCAATGCGAACTTCAGTTTGAGAGTGTGTTGGATGAGGAAATTAAGAGCTCGATTGGGAGAGAAGCCTTTGCGAATTTGATCAATGAGGATTTTGTATTCTATCTATGTAACATCCTAGACCGATTTTCAGCACCCCACAAATCAACACGATCGTATTTTCAGCATACGTTGTCGTCACTTGCATGCTTTCCAGGAAACTTCCGAGAAGGTCACTCATCCCAAAATTGCTCCAGGTCAAACACATTTAACTATGAAGTTCTTATGTTTAGGGCTCCCGAAATGATAATGCATGTGTTGATATAGGTAGTCCAAATCAATTCTTTTAAGCCTTCCATCAACTGTACAGTCCTATACCTACACAGCCGCATGATCTCTCTCATTCCGGTGCGTACTCAAATCATTCACGCGCCCCTTCGCTGGAAGCTGTCAGGAGCCGCTCTTTGTCCGTGCCAAAATTTGGGCACCAACGATCACTCCCCGCCCTCATCAGCCACACATGTCACAATCTCCGCCACTAAGAACTTAATATTCAAATTGTGAGCAAATCGTAACCTAGTGAGCACCGCTCAAAATTTAATCCAAGCAACATTGGAAGAGCTAATCTTTTGTAAAAACCTTGGACCAACTGACCTTTGCTGTGTCTAATTAGACCTCACCAACACTACTACCATTACCATAAAGAACAAAATCATTCATGTTCAATTTGAACCAATGATCCGAGGGGAAAGACCAACAATCAGGATTAATAGAAGCTCAAGTTTCTCTAGAAAGGATAGAATTCTTAAGACATGGATTAGTAAAACACATTTGAGTACACACTATTTCTCAAGGAAATATCTAACTCAGCTGTGTTGTTGAAGACTAGGTTGTTGTGGTGACGCCAACTGATACTAGACAGTAAAACAACCAAAGCAGATTTGCCAATTCTAGGGCATCAAATCATCCTTAGCTGTTAAATTCCATCAAAGCCTTGGCTGAAGAATTTGTTTGAGCCATAGGCGTGATGAAATAAGGCCAAAACTCTTGAGCGGTGGACAAATTATATTGTTATATATCACACATAGTGCACAAATGGAGTGGTCGTTGGTAAATTAATGATTGATAGCGGTCGCCAAATTCTCAAAGTCTAAATGTGAGCGAATGTGGAATCCAGAACAAGTGGCTCTTAATGAGTGCGCGTTTGTAAAATTTTGTCTCGGTTCCAATCAATACAGAAATTTTTGCCTCCAAATATGAATTTTACTCTCAAATGTTTTCCTCAACTCACTACAAAAATTTATTTATATTAATCACTTTGAATTAAATTCAATTTCACAAAATCAATTCATTCAAAATTTAGCTTTCATCTCCCTAGAACTATACACACGTTAAGTCAATCAATCCACTTATAATAATAACATCAATTTTACAAAATTAAACTATAACCTAGCTCAAAGCACTAGTAGTTAACAGAAATCACATGTCATTTTGCAGAATTGGAACTAAATATTAGCAACAATGTGCATGATTAAAAGTAAAAACAAACTTATTTATGGATGCAGCATTTGTTCCCTCCCTATACTTTATGGTTGGCAAAAATACAAGAAGGGGTACAAAAGAAATCAGTCCTTCCCAAGGAAACTTTTAACATAATAAAGAAACAAACATTTCAAAGGGTTTGTAGAGGCCAGAGTTGTCTAGCTTTAGTAAGTGAAGGGTTCTGCACAAAGCCACGTGATTCCTTTCAGTACACAACATGAGGAGCTAGTGACTTGAAACAGGGAAGCAGATTCAAATGCATCATTATCATTATGGCAAATTAATGCAAGAAACAGAGCACCCCATTTTCAATATGGACAATATGCATGACTCAATTAGCAAATTTGTTAATCCACCTTAGTTATTATGTGGCTGAAGCCTATTCAGGGCTTTCAATTCTCAACCGTCAAGATTAAATTGAATTTATTATTTGCTTTTGAATTATCAACTTGAAAATGAAAGGCAATATCGTTTGGTCACGTGGTGAGTTTGATCCTTCAGTATTGCCAGCTAGCTCATTCTGTGCTTTGTTAATTTTGGGAGTGAGTCAAAGTAAAGTGAAAGCATGGTCAATTTATAACATAGCAGCTAGCTCAAATGGTAACTGTTACTCCTGTTGCTTTCTCTACCACAAATGGTAACTGTTTTTAACTTACTTTCTTAGATACCTGCCTACTTGACCTCCCTTTTTTAACACACACATTTATGCTTTGCGAACTCAATATTTACTTTCTCTACTGGAACAACTTTAACTCCTTGGACCACTTTTAATTTACTTGTATTTATTATTATTATTATTATTTTCATACAGACTCATTTTCCACCTGTGTAATGACTCATGACCTGATATGAATGAATTGATTTAATAATTTTTTTTCCGCAACTACAAAGACTAATCCCTCGAGCCGGATAGGACCATAATAGGCAACAAAGCTCTTCCTCAAGAGTTTTAACGCTGCTGCATTCCCAAACTCAGGACACTTGTTAAGCTGGAAGAGACCCGAACCATCTCATCCAAACGCTATAGGGTAACTAGTGTTGGAACTCTTGACTAGTTTGTGAATCGAAAAATTGGGAAGTCCCACATTGAAAAGAATAGGCACTTTAAGAGTGTTTATAAGTGTGGAGATTGACACATTAGGTTGGCCTCCCTAAAATTTTAAAATTGCAATAGTAGCCGTAAATTTGCACCTAATTGCACCCTCTCTCTCTCAATCCCGAATCCTTTCTCTCTTTCCATCTCATTCTTAGTTCTCACCATTGTCGTCTGCGAGCCACCACGCCCACGACCATTGTCTCGCGCCCAACCCCTCTCCTCGAAGCCACCACACCTTCTCAGTTATCGCTTGGGGGTTCAATTTTTTAAACACACGCATCGCTAAAAACATAATTAAAACAAATTTGATATATTTATACAAATAAATATACAACTCATAATTGTCCTCTATGTGATTTCATATTCTGAATTTATTGAATAATGAGCTCAATGTTAATGTTATAGAATACATCACTCTCAATGTAAGTCACTAGACAGTCGTTCATCCATGTATCCCTTGTTCGATTACACAACCTATTTTTCACAATATTCATAGTAGAGAAAGTTCTTTTTACAGTTGCTGTTGCAGAAAAATCAGTGCTAACTTCAAAAGAAGATAAACCAATTGATAAACAACATGTCTTTTGGTTTCAACCAACTTATCTGAAAATTTTTGGAGTCCTTCAAAGAAGCAAATTCAACAACACTACACATATCAATGATGTAACACTTTAGTTGATTACCAAGCACCACTAAATCAAATGGAGAAAACTCATGTGGATAAAAAATTTCAAATTCCATCAACTTGCCTTATCAAAAGTAGAGAACAATTTATCTAGATCTAAAGAAGCCAAACAAATGAGCAATTGAGTATTAATCTCGCCAAAACGTTCATTAAGTTCCTGAAGCTGCAAGTCTATCACAGTGTAAAATAACTTAACACTAGACTAGACACAGTGATTTCCCCTTAACAAACATCTCTTCCATAACAGAAGCACCAATAGAATTCTTATTCTAAAATAAAATTACTTCTCACAACAAAGACTCCCATCCATTATTCCTAAGTGTTTGTAACCTCTCCTTTGTGATGTTTTAACCAAGTTCATAGCATTAATAATGTATTGATCTTACCTTTGTAATGAACAAACTCAATGTTAGCCAATGTACAATTTAGTCATAAGTACGACCAGAAATTAATCTTTCGTTGAAAGCGTTGGACACTCCGTAGGTAGCCAACAATGGCTCGAAAAAATTACATCAAGAGAAAAATGTTTATAATAATAATAATAGTAATAATAATAACAATTTTTTTAATATTATGCTTATGCATTGGATTTTGAGATGACATGGTTAGAAGTTAGAAGTGCATGTTCTCATAATCTTCACAAAACTTTGTTTATCACTTAATTTAATTAATAAACTAATAATGCAGCAGAAACGATTGGCCTAAAAAGGCGTTCTTTGTACCTGTTACCCATGGGCTAAAAGAAAGAATGAAAAGAAAATAGCCTTTCTTGGTAGTTCACTTACATCCAATGTTAGGAAGGGAGGGGTGTAACTTCATGTAATGTAACTAGATACTATAGTTTTTTAAATGAAAAACATGGTTGGTTACTATAGTTTTTTAAATGAAAAGCATGGTTACCTTGGTTATTCAATTATAAATATGTCTAAAAAAAGTGTTATTTTTTAAATATAAAAAATAACAAATGTCTTATTCCTTTACTTAACTTTTAGATATATTTACATGTAATTATATCTTATTTTTGACTGATGATGTAATGTGGATATCTAAAATTACACACTTAAAAAATAAATACTATATCTAAAATTATTGTAACCTTAGTAACCCAAAAAAAATTATTGTAACCTAAAAAATAAAATCTAAAACTATTGTAACGGATATATGCCATATATATCAAGCTGTACACGTCTGAAAAGTGCTGTACTAAACTTGTTTCTAAAGTAAACAAATATAAGTTTTTATCTATTATTTTATTTAAAATATAGCTGTCATCTTAATCTTAATTTACGAAATTTCAAAATTATTAATAATAATATTGATTTACAAGAGTGATGGAAGTAGAAACATCATATCTTGACATGCCATGCATGAAAATGAAAATATTTTATATTTTTGAAGAAAAAATACATCAAAATTAAAATTAAAATTAAACAAAAAGTTCCAGATAGAAGTAGAACCCTTGTTTGACACATATAAATACCAACATCTACTAAGAGAAGTTTGCAACAGTTGTGATTGGGAAGAAAAGGAGGGGACCCTATTAGAATTTAATAGCCTCTTGTATCTGTTTCTTTCTTCACCAAAATCAAATTTCATTTCCCTTATAATAATTTCCCAATGTTGTATTTCTGAAATCTCATGGCATGTTTAGAAATGTACAACTCAGAGCACAAACTTCATCACCACAACAACCACCACTGCTCCCCAAGAATCTCTTTCTCAAACGACTTTGTAGATACAAACCAAGCTTCAAAGCTAGAAAGAAACACTACTAGATCAGATGCACCAGTTTCCACTGACTTTGAGTTTTCTGTGTCAAACTACTCAATGATGAGTGCTGATGAACTTTTCTTTAAGGGAAGGTTGTTGCCTTTTAAGGATAATAAGAGGCCTACTACTACTCTTAGAGAAGAGCTTCTTGTTGATGATGAAGATGAGTATCAAAGTTCCTTTTCTTTAAGGCCTCCTAAAGGATCTTCTAATAGATGGAAAGGGTTTCTGGGTCTTAGAAAAAGTCACATTGGTTCTAAGAAGGTTGAAAAGAGTGAAGGTGGAAAAGGTGAAGCTAGAAAGTCTGGATTTTTGGTCAATGAAGGAACTAACCTTAACATCACTTCACAGGTTATTTATTATTTTATTTTATATTTATATATATAAATTTAGATCACTAGTGTTTTTGTCTTTTTTGGGGTTTGTTTTATTATTTAAATTTTTATTTTTTTGATACAGGAGATGTTGATTGAAGGAGGGTCAAGTTGCAGGGATGTTGAGATTGGGATATAGAGTTATGATGGGAGGATAAAGTTTGAGTGACTTTTTTGTTCTATTATTCTTCTTTGTGGGGGTGATGGTGGAATTATTGAAGGAGGGTCATTTTGTTTTTATCTTTTTTTCCCGCAGTTTTTTCTTCTTCAGCGGCGGGTTCGGATAAATCTAGGTAGTGGGTTTTTATGTTGTTGTTAGGTTTTTTGTCTAGTCAGGTTTGTTGCTTCTTCTATTCTCTGATTGATCCTCCTAGGACTGTTAGGAGTTAGGATTTGACTGTTTATTGTACAAATTATTTGCAGTTGAATGGAAAATCAAATGGCCCCGCAAAAATAGAGTCTTTTCTATATGTTATTTCTTGAGTCATAATTTTAGATCTCTAACTTTCAACATATAAAAAATGTTTCTATTTTCTTGGATATGAACAATGAATTTTATTAGCTCTTGGTTTCTATCGAATTCTTGGATCTGTGTTAGGTGTATAATTAATTCATTTTCATATAATATTGAAATATGCAGAGTCAAATACTGTAATTTCTCTTCTCATTGAATTCAGAAAACTGTTTACACAAAAGTGATTGATAATCATCCTGAGAGAAGAAACACCGTTTGTATACAGTGCTTGACAAACTTTACAGAAAAGAGCTAGCAATTGTAACAGAATATCCTAATCAGTTGCAGCTAACCAAACAGAAAATTATCTGGTATAAAGGGAAAAATGAACTAGAGGTTCTAATATTCTCCCTCAAGCTGGGAGATATATATGGATCAATCTCAACTTGGTTATTAAGGCTAAAAACTGATCTTTAGGAAGAGCTTTAGTTAAACAATTTGTTACTTGATCCTTTGTTAGATTTAGTAATTTCCAATCTTAGAAAATATTTCAAATCTTCCGGGATTTTCAGGTTAAGATATCTTTTGAGAAAAAGCTGAACTTTGTGTATCTCAGATTTGTTGGGTCCAGATACCAAAATATCATCAACATAAACAAGAACAATAACCAAGGATGAATGTTCCACAATACTAGTATGGTCTGTGCCAATTGTTCAATTTAATACTAATTGACTTGGGGGGAACATACAAAAGTTAAAGGCTATTCTAATTTCCATTCATATCACTGCACATAGTTACACTACATGTAGATATAAATATCTCATTGAAAGCAATTTTTTCTGTCTAGTTATAAGTTGCAAAATACAGAGAATATGTTTAACCACTCAACACTGGCCAATATAATGCATAGTACATTCACACACATAACAAAGTTGTCATGTCACCAAGGAGCAGCAACTTCTTTCTGAAACTTATGCTGATAAATTTCAGCTTTGCTCTTCAAACTCTCAAGATAAGCACCAAAACCACTACAAGCCTCCTTCAATTCTTCAAGCTTAGTTTCCATATTATTAATTTCATCATCAGCTCGACTTCTTTCACTTCTATAAGCCAAATATCTTCTAGTCTCAGAAGCATCATTTGTTTCATAAGCAAGACTTACAAGCTTCCTCAACTTAACTCTTAAAAAATCAACATTCATCCCTAAATGCTCAAAAGCAAGCAAAGTTTTATCCCAACTAGTGAATTCGACACGCGGCGTAGATATCACGCTGATTTTTATTGCATCAGCAATGTTAACAGTTTCTGATATAATTCCAGTAATTAGCTTATAGTTCAAGCCTTTGAGGAGATTCTCATGAAGATAAGCTTGTTGACTGTAACATAGTCTAAAGTACTTGTTTCTAACTTCAGTTGAAAGTTCATCATCTATTGGCATTCCATCAATTATGATGCTGAAATTTTCAAAGCCTTTTAAATCTTTGAATTCAGGCATTTTGAAACCTTCTAACAGATCCGAGAGAGCTTCGTCGCTATCGTTTTCAGAATATTGTTCGGAAGATTGCTTAGCCTTTTCCCCCATTCTTGTGACATTGGTTTTCTTTTTCTTTTGGATATCTAGTGGCACAGGTTTACCTTGTTTTCTTTTTGGACTGTTACATGTTACAATATCAGCATCTGTGTTATTTCTACCTGGAGTTCTGCCTCCCATTTTTTTCTTCATGCAATTATCTGGAGTTAAAAGGGCACCATCTAGTTCCCTCATATTAGCTCTTATAATATAAACCTGAAAACAAACACAACAATAAGTGTCTTTTTTTTTGTTACTAGTAGCAATGTTTGAAAACCGAACTGGACATCGAACTGATGAGACTTTTCCGTCACAGTTCAACCGCTTTAGACCGCTCAAACTCGGATGAAACCACGGTCAAACAACTCATATAACAAAGATAGTGTTGGGTCATGATTTAACTGGTTGAATCGTTCGGTTGGTTTGGTTTTTAAAACACTGACTAGTAGTCTAGTACTAACAAAAATTGTCTCTAACAATTACCTTAAATTTGGTGGGTTCAACTAATTGGAAGACAACAACATCACCCTCTTGCAATTTATGGACAGCAGAAAATTGTCTCCAACCAGCACTTAATCCTGTTTTACAAGCAATGTATTTTGTTTTGTATTCTTTGCCAGATTCATCTTCTAAAGTGATAGTTGTATCCTTATCTGGTAAGTGTCTTTTACAGAACGCCACAGGCAATTCCTATATAAAAATAAATCAGAAGACATGACATGACTAATACAATTTGGTTTGTCTCTAATATTATAATTTTAACTATGACTTATAAAAATGCTTACCATCCAAAAACAACTAGCAACATGTGATCTGTTCAAGGACTTAACAAAACTAGGGAAGCCTGATCCCAAATTTGATCGGACCTGCTCTGCTTGAATCACAGCTGATGATAAGGCCTCGCCACGAGCAAATGTTCCGTCCTTCATCGAGCTGCAAGCAAAGACCGTGGATCGATTTTACGATATATAAGTGATGAATCACGTAAAAGAAGAGATTGATTAGTTTTTTTAGATAAGCAGAAGAGACTGATTAGTTAACTAATGTCACTTTGTGATCTACTAACCTTGCATACTTTTGTGACTGTGCCTCATCAGACACTGCCTGTAGAAAAGGCAATTGTTAGAATTAATTATCACTTACTTAGACTCTAATTTACTAAGAATTGTGCCATTCAGTTCATAGTTTCCTGAAGACATTCTTATAAAATACTATAAGGTCGTAACTTCAACAAGCAATGGAGCATAACAAGAAAATTAGATGAATGAGTAATCATGGAATTTATGTGGAGCAATATGTGTTAAATAATTAGGATTAGAAGCAAGGTTTGAGCTCATGTAAAACATGGAAAATGGACCGGGATGCCAAGATAAACATGTGGTTAATGAGATTGAAAATTGATTTAGAATTAAACAGAAGACTTATAAAGTAGTGCCCAACCATAGATATATAGAAGTTAACATGCTATTTGGACCTTCAGAAAATTTGTTTTTAAGTTGCCTACCTACGATAATAAAAGTTATATAGAGTATTGTTTTCTGTTAGTATCTCGATTTGTTTTCCATCACAGATTCCCAATTTTTCATGTATCTTCCTATCATCACAACTTGAGGTTCAGTATGTTCTAATAGAAACTCACTCACTCAATTACAATTTACAAACAACAAAAATCAGTTTATTTGTCAAAACGGTTGGCTTTAGTGTTTGTCCATTTTACTATATCACCATAAATATCAAAGATAAATATCAAAGATAAGAAAATTACATCAAATCATAGAAGGCAATAGGCTCAAAATCAAATCAAAAAGAGAATGTTTTTTGACTCCAAATCTTACTTGCTTTATCTGACTGTTCAAGGGCCTGCATTTGTTCTCCGTCACCTTGTTTTGTTTATCCTGGAAACAATGCAACATTTCTATACCTCATTCATTGTTTGGTCGTGAACAAAAAAAAACATAATTAATTACAAAAATTTAAATACCCATCAAACACATTGTCTTTCATCAAGCAAAACACACAACAGAGGAAAAGAAAATATCAAACTTTGGCACATTTTGTCAAACATGAGGAGGATATGTTATATTAAATATAGATAGAGAAGATAGAAAACCACGTTTGAAGGAGTCTCTGGCCGGTTCCTTTCATACCCAGCTACCATTTTCCACGTTAAAGATTTAAGATGAGTCTCTTCTCTATTAACTGGCTTGCATTATGTTCCACAATCACAACCACAACCCCTCCCACAAAAGAAAACAGAATCTCAAATGCTACAATAAAGAGACAGATAGAGAGAGGGAGGCCAAGAAGGCCTTGGATTTGTTGTGGGGTGCCGGTGGTGGTTTTGATCAAAAGAGAAAAGTCTACATGTTGAATTGTTGATCTGTCAATGACAGAAAATCCAAAATTTGCGTTTAACGTTTCAGATTGTTAGGTCATGCACCACCTTTGGTCTTTTGTATTTCATATTGCTGTTTTATTAATTGTATGGATTTGGATGGTAAATTGTAATTTCTATTAGTGATTATTGCAAATAACAAGAGTTGCATATGTTGGAAAGGAATACGTGGCAGAAGAGGAGGGTGAAAACATTTAGGCTTTTTTTTTGGAACATATTATTATAGATTTTTCGAGAATTATGTCTTAAAGAGATAATTCCGGAACACATTTTTCACTTCCAAAATTATGGCCTTTGAGGTAATTCCGGAAAAATCTGGAAAATGCGTGATAATTCCGGAAGTAATTTTTTTTAATTGAACCTTTATTTTAATTAATTAAAAACGCGGATTACATTGATTGAAAAATGGATTACAAAAACAGGAACAAACATAACAGAAACAAATACAGCTTAATTAAAACGTTCGACTACTGTGATGGTGGAGTTAAACGGCGAATTAATAATCTCAGCGACACTCCGTGTGGTTTCCACGTACAAATTCAAAGGACTGAGATATCGAAAGGCTTCATAGATGTCCATCATGGCTTGCACATCATCGTCGTTCTTCACATCCATTGTGGACCAGTGAACACATCCATTAACGCACCGCTCGAGTTTGCGATAAATGATACGTTTGACCTCTCGCTCGTCTCCATCCACTTGCACCTTACTCTCTAGTTTATCTTTGAGAGAAGCGAATGTGATGTTGTATTTAAGCCTGCATGAAATAGGTTTTGGACACTGGAAATGGACATCACCATCTTTGTTGGTGATTGTGCCCTGATGGTAAATGGCAGTCAGTGCGGAATCACGAGAGTATTGGGTTGAAGGGGTGTCAATGTCCATTTTCTTGTGTTGTGTGTGAAAGAAGTTGAAAGTGTGAAAGAACTGAAACCTAAATGGGTATATTTATAGTGAAAGATCTGAAACCCTAAACAGGATTTCCACCGTTGATGAAAAGTGTCGGCAAAATCTAGACCGTTGAAAGTGTCGGCAACATCACGGCCGTTGAAAAGTTCCGTCAAAATCAAGACCGTCAAATAATAAAGCCGTGGAATAAAATATATTATATATCATCATACAATCAGGTAATGTCTACATAATCAATTGGGCCGGTTGGTGCAATATGGCCTGGAGCTAAAGAAGTACATAACTGAAGACGTCCAACATATGGATATAACCATGATCTAGCGTCTGGTGAAGCATAAGCAGACCAAGATCGATGAACATGGGAGGCTTCAATGATGTAGCTTTCAGCTTAAAAGGACAACCACGCTTCTTTGAAGACCTCACTCTAGAACACCCAATGTCTACTCCGACATATCTACCATGTTTCTCGCAACCCAAAACAATTTTATTCTTCTTCCCTTTACCATTCATGGTGAACTCGAATCGAAGAATGATAACAACCACTCCTTTGGCTTTCCCAATGTCTCTAGCCCAACGTACGAGATTATCACGAGTAGCAAAAATCTACAAAATAATCATAAACATAATTAATAACTTATAAATAATCATAAACAAGAAGAGCTTTACGGAGATATGCTCTGTAGTGGTAAATTCGTGGGATAAATCTATAGTAAAGGGAAAGTTGCCATCAGCTGTAGCCATATCTAAAGTGATAATTCCGGAAGTTAACAAATTTAAAATTTCCGGAATTACGTATTTTTACATACTTCCGGAAGGCAAAAAAATTAAAATTTCCGAAGTTAGGTATTTTTACATAATTCCGGAAAGCAAAAAATTTAATTTTTTTGGAATCATCAAAATTAGATACTTCCGGAACACATTTTTCAGGTTCTGGAATTATCCTCTATATGTGTTTCCGGAAAGATATAAAAAAAAACGTTTCCAAAAATACCTTTTTGAGAGGTAATTCCGGAAAAGGTACAATTTTTGAGCACAGTTGAGATTTTGATAAAAAAGAAAGGGGTATTTTTGGGATAAAACGAGTTATAGTGGTAGAGGGTTAATGAGGGGGTAAAAAAAAAACCAAACATTTAACGGAATAACTTGCGGAATATTTGTCCCCTCTACCTGATGAATGCTAACCTGGATGATCCAAACAGATAAGTTAGGGAATAATTAGAATTTAGAAATCAACACACATATCTATATATATATGTAAAGGAGACCCCAATGGAGCCTCCACAATGAACCTCAAGTTTTTTATTTCAATTTAAAAATTTAATTTCAATTTAATTTTTTTTCTTCTCTTATTTATTACTCTTAATTCATTAGTTGATGTCTTGATTTAGTTGCCTTTTGATCTCCTAAATACAAGTTAATTTAATAAATGATTTAAAACTTTTTATTTACCCTTACAAATTATTAATTTTATCATTAAAATAAATAATATTTTATACAGTAAAACAATTTATATTAGGTTTTTTAAATATTAAATATCAAACATCTTGAATATTCTATCAAAATTTAAATTGCTTGGTGATATTGGATTATTTTCATTTCTTTTTTTTTTGAAAAAAATACTTAAAATATGACTAAATCTACATCAATATAAAAGTTTTGTTATTTCAAGTATCAAAATACTAAAAATATGACTATCATTATTTATAATTTCCACAAAAGGATAAACTTTAGTTTTAATGCTTCTCATTATCTTTATTTATATTAAATTATAATTTTTATATAAACGAGACTTTCATTTTATTCTTTAATGTACAATTAAATAATAAATTCAACTTTTTGTTTTTAATATTAATTTTTATTCATTCTAAATTCATGACACTTATGAAATGAAACTTTTATTTTTTGTTTTATTTTCATTGTTAAAAGCGTTTGTGTCTATATAGATATAGATGGATGGATAGATAGATAGATAGATATATAGATAGATAGAAATCTCAATGTATTTTTTTGAAATAATTTTTTTATTTTCAAAAAATTTATATTATTATTTGAATTTGTAAAAACCTAATTTAGTTGAATAAATATATTTACCAATTATAATAGTGTAGATGACAATAAACATATTACCCAATTATAAATATATTATTTGAATAAATATATTACCCAATTATAAATATATTATTATATAGGGTATGACAATAAACTCATGAGTTAGTAGAATATGAGTGGAAGAGGTAGAGTTTTATTCATTTGTAGGAAAAAAATAACTATTTAAAGGAGATAATTTTGGATTGTGAGTGGAGAGGCTTTGACAAAAAAATTCATGGTGAAAAACAAGGAGTAGAAGAAAGGAGTTAGTTTGGCAAGAAGAGGTAGAATGCACCACAAGGGTAAATGATTTCATGTTCTTGGCAAATTTGAAGTCAACAAAGAGGCAAATAGAAAATTTTGGATCAGTTATTGAATCACGCAATAGAAAATTTGAAGTAAATGATTTCATGTTCTAGGCATTGAGAAATCATATATATAGTTTTTAATATTGTTCTTAGAAATGCGTTTAATTTTAATAGTTTTGGTGGAATTGTACGATGTGCTAGGTCTAAATGATTTACTTATGTTTCTTGAATGTTCATCAATTTCAGTTCAAGACTAAAAGAAGACCTTTTTATAGATAGTGCTTTTGTTTATCTTTACACCAAATACACAAATCAAACACGATGTATATAACTTTTGGTGTCTTTTTTATAAAGGAGGCTACCTTACGTGCCACTTCTAATAAGCTACCCCTCTATATCACAAAAGGAAAAAACGAAGAAAAATATCATTTTCTTCGGCTACTATATATCATAATACTTTTTAATTTTTTGATTTTACATTTCTATTAAATATCTACTTTCTTCTTCTATTAATTAGGCTATAAGGGAGATGTTCCTCATTTGTTTTAATTATATTTAAATTAAATATCGACTTTCTTATATTATTACTTAATCTCCTTACAATTTCGTGAAATCCAGTTTTTGTTTACTTTTTCTTTTTTTTTTGTGTCAAATTTAGTGTCAAATTTTGCTTATTTTACTAAATTCATGAGATTAAGTTTTTGCTTTTTTTTGTTTTATCAAATTTTCTACATAGATAAATATCGATATATCATTTATAACTATAAATTTCCTTAACAAAGACATTGTATTATTATTATTATAATTGGTTAAATCTAAATTAATTTAATAAGCATATTTAATATTTAGTAATTCTAATAGTTTAGATAGATTTAGAAGAATACAATACATATGGATTTGTTTTTGATAACATTTAATATAAATATAAAGAAATTTAACGAAAGAATACTCCTTTGTAAATATGTGGACTTAAATTTCAAATTTTCTGATTTATTAATGTATTGAGAAATTTACAAAGATGTCATGTTATATTTGCAAGAGTCAAAATAAATATGAAAAACTGAAACGACATTGATTCCACAACCTACATATATATAATTAAATATGAAATAGTCAATATATATTATATATTCAATTATATTTATAGAATAATGTAGTTATTTAACTGTTTTTGTGAAATTATATTACTATTATAATTGATTAAAATCTAAATTAGTTGAATAAATATATTTACCAACTATAATAGTTTAGTTGATTTCACAATATTACACACATATCATTCCATATTTAATCAAAATAATATATTTTTGAAATACTAAATAATTAGTTGACCTTTACAATTCTTTTTTAGGCTAAAGTGCTCCCAGCGTCCCTTATCTTTATTTAAAGTAACGATTTAGTCCTTTATCTTATTTTTGTCCCAAATCAGTCCTTTATGTTTTAAATTTTTGACACATAAATCCTTTTCTGTCACAAATCAGTCCTTTATGTTTCAAATTTTTAACACATAAATCCTTTTTTTTGACACATAAATCAGCACTGTTAACGGAAAAGGATTTATGTGTCAAAAATTTGAAAGATAAAAGACTTATTTGGGACAAAAAAAACATAAAGGACTAATTCGTTACTTTAAATAAAGATAAGGGACCCCGGGAGCACTTTAGCCTTCTTTTTTATGTAACAATTATGCATTGAAAGGGAGGGGTTCCACTTTCATATGAGTTATTGCTTTAATTGACAATAAACTCATGATATTTAGTAGAACATGAGCGGAAGATGTAGAGTTTTAGTCAATTATAGCAAGTAATGATTATTTAAAGGAGGTAATTTTGGATGGTGAGGGGGAGATGTTTTGACAAAAAATATTATAATGAAAAAAAGAAGTAGAAGAAGAGAGTGAGATTCACGAAGGGTAAAGGGTTTCGTGTTTTTTATAGCTTTGAAGTTGACAAAGAGACGGGAAGATAAATTTGGATCAGTTAGTTCTTTGTAAAGTTATAGGTATTGAGAAATCATGATTATTTTAATATTGTTCTTTAGAAAAAGGTTTAATTTTAATACTTTATGTGAAATTGTATGATGTACTAGATTTAAATGATTTACTTATGTTACCTCAACTGAAAAAATTAATTCATGTATTTCCTCTCTTAGTTTATAGTTTTTATAAACACAACTAATCATGCACTTTTTACCATTGTTCTACATTTTACATCGTTAACAATTTTCACCTTATCACTTTTGGGTTAGGTACCTACAACCACAACAATTATTGAAGTTAGTAGATCATTTTATTTCAAATCAATTTCATTAGCTATTAAATTTACACATTACTTTGACGTTATCTTTAGTTTTCTCAACAAACTATGCAGCACCACAGAAGGATGCCATGAAATTTTTTAAGAGTCTGGGACACTTTGAATATACATCGAAGTAAAGAATTATCAACCTAAATATGGTGTTATTTGATGAAAACGTATCTATATGTATATTGGTTATAAAATTCTTATTAATCTAAGTACCATTAAGCTTATTGATTATTTAGAATATTTTCGGAAAAACTACATACATGCTACTATCACAAGGTATATTACAAATACATATACATGCTACTATAACAAGAAGGAAGATATATGTCATTAGGAAGTTTGGTGCGTAAAAGATAAAGAAACATATATTAGAATTCTTTATTTAAAATAGTGAAAGACGAAGAATATTAAATTATTTTATCAAACTTTTAAACCTCCTCTTAGAATTTTTGTACTTCAAAATTTATAAAGATATTTTATTATTAACATTTTATGTATTTAAATTAAAATAACATTATATATATATATATATATGTTTTCTAATTTATTGTATAAATATTTTGTAAAATAAATCTCCAATGGAGCCTCTAGGATGCTCCTTAATTTTATAATTTATGTTTCTTTTAAAGTATTTAATAAACTTTGTAAAATTCATTTCACTTTTGTAATATATTTCAAAACAATTAAATTGATAAAAGTATTAACAATTATTAATATTTAAAAATACATGCATACCCTATATAATAATATTTCCTAAAATAGATAATTTTGAAACAAAAAATTAAAATCATATTTATATCATAATATATTCTATATTAACATGATTGATATTAATAATTTGTATATGTTGTGAATAAATTCAATAAAACTAAATAAAAAATATTCTGTAAATTTAAATTGCAAACGGTTGTCTATTATAGTGTAGGAACAATAATTGACATTTTGATCAAAAATATTTTACTTCTTATTATTAAGTATAATGAAAAGTATATTGTAATTACTCTAAAAAATAACATGAAATTAAATTTACAAATTTTTAACAATAAAATATTCAACGAACTTTTTAAATTCGTGTCCCTTATTAGAATTATGTTTTCAACAATTAACCTTATAAATTTACATTCCATTATTTATATTAAAATACGCATCTAGCCATATATATATATATATATATATATATATATATATATAAGACAATTGCATAAAATAAATAATTTTGTAAACTAAAAATACAACAACATATTTTTATAATACAATTTTTTAATATACATAATTATATTAACAACTTACACATTTTTACATATAATACAGAAACTATGATTATTGTATTCTGTTTCTAATTTTAAAATACAATTTTAAGAAATTGCTCTAATTTTGTGACTTCCAAAAATAGTCACTAAAATTAGTTACCCTCGAACATAATTATAATGTTAAATAATACAAAATATGATTCAAGGAAATTTAAAATCACATCATAATAATTCATTCATATATATTTTACTAAATAGACTACATATAGTTTGCAAGAGCGTAATATTCAACAAAATTGTTAGTTAAAAAAGAGCGTAACATTCAATTGCGAATATGCGAAAATATCATTAGTTAAAGAAAAGGATAACTAATATCTATATCTTCTTCACATGTCTTCTCATTATTGTTATCACCCTCCTACATTTTTAGGTGATAGGTATAAAAATCAATATAAAACATAAGTCTTTCAAACTTCAATTACAAAACATCGTGTTATTTAATTTCTAATATATTATTTAAATGACATTATAAAAACTATCACTTATTCATAAGTTATTCTTACATTGTGCATAACTTCAATGAAACCGAAAGAAACGTGTGAATTGAATTGGTACAGAAATGTAGAGTTGTTCATTTTTTTACTGATGTAGAGTTGTTCTTAACTTGAGTCAATTGATTCTCTTAGTAGAATATTGATTAACTATTTTTATATTTATATGAAAATTATATTTTCTTATGGAAATATAGAAGTTGATAATAACAAACTAACAATATTTTTATGTATAATATTTTTTTTGATACAAATGAATATTTTTATCTATAATATAATATAATATTTATAAATAAATAAAATAAGCTTGACTCTTGAATTGTCAGTTTTTCTCCATTTTTCAATTTTGTTTTAAAACACTTTATTGATAACTCTTAACTCATTACTTTTTTTTCCGACAAATTTTAACTCATTACTTGATGTTTTGTTTTTTGTTGCCTTTTTGTATCTCTAAATTATTATCATGATTAGTAGTAATTATTATAGTTACAAATTTTTTTGACATAATTATAGTTACAAATTAAATACACAAACATAAGTATTGAGAGGGGAGAACCACACGGACTGGCAAAACTGAGTATACACGTGGCCAGTCAGATTCTCAGGTGTAGATTAGTCATCGGCAAAGCCAGTGGAAACTGCGCACCAATAACATCGTAGCAAAAAAATACACAAACATAAGTGATTACTTTTATGATAGAGAAAATAATGGTAGAGAAAAAAATAGAGTCTAATAAAGCTTAACAGAAAGATAGATTTATATCAAGTATGTATTATTTTTAATTTTTTGAATGATAAATATAAACAGATACAGAATTTAAATATCAAAATATGCAATAATTACTATAAAAAAATGAATTAAATATAAGATCATTAATTAATTAAAACTTTACATCTTCAATCCATATTTTACAAACTCATAAGTTTAATCGAAATTAAAGGAATAAAATTTATAAAAAATATTTATTCTTAAAATTTTATGTCTTTGACTAAAATTTACATTTTATATACGTTTTCCAATTTATTGTATAAATATTATGTAAACATAATATTTTGTGTAGGAAGCTCAAATGGAGCCTTTAGGTTGCTCCTTATTTTTATAATTTATTTTCATATTAAATCCCAAATTTCTTATTTTAAAGTATTTATTCAACTTTGTAAATTCGTTTCACTTTTGTAAAATTATTTTCAAAACAATTAATTTGATAAAGAGTATTAACAAATATTTATATTTAAAAACACATACTTTATATAAGATTATTGCCTAAAATAAATAAGTTTGATATAAGAAATTAAAATTATATTAATATCATACTATATTCTATATTTAAATAACAATATTAGAACATCCCGTGCAACGCACGGGCATTCCCCTAGTATATGTGTAAAGGAAACTCAATGGAGCCTCCACAATGATTCTCATGAATTTATTTATTAAAATATTTATTTAAAATTTGCTCATAAAGATGACATTAATTTTAATGAAAGCACATAATTGGCATTACTTTAATGATGATTTTAGTGGAATATTATTTAATTATTTTTATATTAATATGAAAATGATATTCTTCTTATTGGAATATAGAAATTGATAAAACCAATTAACAAAATATAATATTATTTAACAGATTATAATATAATATAGGGTTAAATATGTTTTTAGTCCCTACAAAATCGGCTCCTTTTAAGTTTAGTCCTTACATTAACGAAATAGGTGTTTTGGTCCCTACATTTTTTTTCCGTTTTCATTAATAGTCCCTGTCGTTAAATCCATCTGATTAGGCTTTTTTTATTTAGGGTAAAATATGTTTTTGGTCCCTACAAAATTTGGTCATTCTAAGTTTAGTCCCTACATTAACGAAATAGGTGTTTTGGTCCCTATCTTTTTAACAGCCACGTCACATTTCTGTTGATTGATCAGATGGATTTAACGACAGGGACTATTAATGAAAACGGAAAAAAAATGTAGGGACCAAAACGCCTATTTCCTTAATGTAGGGACTAAAAACGAAAACCCAAATTTTATAGGGACCAAAAACATATTTAACCCTATAATATAATATATAATAGTTTCATAAAACCTCCTAATGTTCTCATATATATATATATATATATATATATATATATATATATATATATATATATTAATTCAATTTGTTATTATTTGTATAAAATTACATATATATGATGCTTGAGTTTGAAAACATGCTTGATACAATTTTTAGATGAAAGAAACTATTGACATGCCTTTGAGATATCAAAAGGTTTTTTTTTGGTGGTGAGATATCAAAAGGTTTAGAACAATTAATGCTTGGTTAATTTTTTTAACTCCTTTTAATTTATTTATCTAGTTGGATAGTTGGCTATGTAATTATACGTTTTAATTATCATGTTAATGGGTTTTTAAACTTTTAGCTATTTTTGGTCAAACAAAAAAACTTTTAACTATTCAAATTCATTTTATCTACAACTATTTATATGCTATAAAGAGTGCTTCAAGAGACATTGTACCATATCTACCTTTGTTTAACATTTTCACGAGTAGTTATTTGCTTTGGTGCAGGTCTATCAACTAAGAAAATGAAGTAATAAAAAAAAGGAAGAAAAGGAAATTCTAAAAGATCTATATGAGTGAAAAAATAGTTTCTATTTCAAGAAATTTACTGTATTTCTTCATTAAATTGATAGCACCGGACATTTTTATTTTTGTGTTGGAAGATCTATATTTGATTCTTCATTATTTAAGCTTTATTCTTTTTGACGAATAATATATCTTAATTTTTTATTCGGATAAAATTACCGTTATATTTGATGACTTTGACATCACCATGTGAATTTTGGGGTCAAAAACTTTATACGTTAAATTATTATCCACCCAATTTTGATTACTAACTAAGTGAATATCTTATCAAATCAATGGATAGTCCGCTAAAATAGATTGTGGATAATATATATATACATTTCTCTAACACGTGGATATTTTACTCTTCCATGCATGTTTGATGACATGAGAGTCTTTTAGTGCATACTCTATGGTAAGAATTGTCCTATATATTTTTGAATTCATTCTTCAATTAATATTCACACTCCAAAGTAATGATTTTTTTAAACATTCTTTGGCACTTTTGATTTTAGGATTGAGTTCTTTGTATGACGATTAAATATATGATGATGAGCTTTACACTAGCAATTTCAATTAAAGAGATTGTAAGTAAGTTTTCTTCATCTTTCATGTCTATTACAATGTATATAAGGTATGGATTAATATTGCTTTGGGTTCCATTTTGTATTTAAATTTTATTCTCTTTCCGATTATAATGTAATGTTTTCTTATTGTATCCAAATGAGATTCCACAATGCTTCTCAAGGTTTTTATGTATTAAAATATTTACTTATAAATTAAACATAAAGAAGGTTTAAGTTTTAATGGAGACACATAACTGCCACTAACGTATTGACATAAAGAAGGTTTTAATTTTAATGGAGACACATAATTGAGTGAAAATATAGAGGTTGATAATAAAAACTAACAATATAGTTACGTATAATATAATATCATCAGTAAACAAGTTTCTATATTTTGATAAATTATGTCTACTTATTGAAAGATTACAGTTTCAAATTAGTATAAATTATTTCATTAATTATCAATAAACGAATGTGTTAGTATAATATGAGTGAAAGAGGTAGAGATTTAATTAATTCATCATATATTTAAATAATTTTTTATTAACTATTGTATTTTATTTTTATATTTAAGTTATGTATTTGTTTCTTTTTTAATAAATTATTCATACGTTTCTTTAACTTATATTTCATAAGTTTATATATGTGCTTTTATATTTATTGTAATTATATAAAATAACTTCAACATATTATATTGACATATAATTTAACATTAATGTGATTCATATTATAACTTCAACATATTATATTTATTTGAATTTTTTTTTGGAGTAAGTGTTATGCAATGAAAGTGGAGAGTTTCACATTAATGTGATTCATTTCTTAGTTTCCATAAATTTATGAGTTAGTAAAATATAAGTTGAAAATGTATAGTTTTAATCGGTTATAATATATAAGACACAACTATTTATAGAAGAAAATTTTAGATGGTGTGGGGAGAGATTTTGGTGGAAAGTTTAGAACAAAAAATGGGATGTGCAAGTGAGCATTAGAAAAGAGTGGTCACTCAAGAAGATGTAGAGTGCGCAGAGAGAAATGTTAGAGTGTGAGTCAAGTGAGTGAAAGTCACGTTACATGCATAGGAAGATAAAAAAAGAATCTCTAGCATATTGGACCTAAGTTTCAACTTTTGATAGGTTATTTTCAATTGTAATTGTAATTGTCATTGTTCTTCTACAAGCATTTGTGTCTCTCTTAGTTTCAATCGAAGCATTTTTCTAATTTTCAACTTCTAGGTACCTTTATTCTCTGGAGTATTAAAAATAATTTTGGCCTCATGGATATATTCCTCAAATTATTGTGCTGAATTTTTTGTGGTACCTTTTTTATGTTGACTACCATCAATACCCTCTATACCTCAAAGGTGGAACATTTCTTAAACCTTCTCTCTAAATCTGGGTTGTAATGAATCTTATGGAATTATGTGCTAATTTTTCAATTCATTTTAAGAGTTCATTTCCTTACTTAAATTTTTTATATGATTTTTTTATTTGACAATTCACAATGAGTGTAAGTTGTCTCTTTATTGCGGAAATGAGTAATATATTCAAATAAAATATTGAAGTTGTTATATAAAAACATTACATACTAATTATAATTTTCCCTCAAAAATACTAATTATCATTTAAGAAAAATGCTTCAAATATATTTAAATGAACTATACATAATAAATATTCCAATTGAATATAAAACGTTGTGATATTTATTAAATTTTTACTGATTTTTTATTTTATGTTTTGAACAAATTTTGTTATCAAGTCTTTGTATATCTTCTCTTCCACTTTGACTTAAATTTATTATTAATTCAATATTTAAGTAATATTTAACTAATTTATATAATTATTTAACAATAAAAGTGACTAAAACTATAATACTCTTGAGAATCGCTACAACGAAGTTATGTCTGAACTTTTATGCATGTATTTAAATTATATCACATTTACTTATTTTTAGAAAATTTATATAAAATATAAATAACATGAAAATATAATGAAAAATATAGTACCACTATAATAAAACATATAAATATATAGATATATATTCGATAAAGTTATATGAGAGATATTATAATTTATGTATTTTTATATGTTTAAACTTCATAAAATTTAAGAAAAAATATTTTAATAACCCGTGCAACGCACGGGCATTCCGCTAGTTCTCTTTGTAAATTAAAAACCACATCTTTGTAAGAGTATTGTATGCTCTCTTAGGTGTGTGCATCAAAGAGTATTATGTGTTTTTAGGTATGTACATAATTGTATTTGCTTTCACACTAACATTTACTTTTTAGCAGGTGAAAGTGAACGATCTATTCAATACTCTCTTTCGTTCGGGCAATATTTTTTTTATAAGCAATGTTCGTGGCGGTGGAGGAATGTTAGTTTCCGGGGTTTGAACCCGGGACCACCTTCTTACACTCTTTTGGTGCACTCATTTGATATCCCTTAGCTCGCCAACTGAGCTACCTACTGGGATTCGTTCAAGCAATATATTTGGGCAGCCCAAATGAACTTAATTCGTTCAGGCAACATATTTGGCCAATACGTTAGCCCGAGCAAATCATACTTTATCGGCTTGGATTGGTTCGGATTTTGAATTTTATTTTGCAAAAAATGAACCAAACTAACCTGATATTGAACATGTTGGTTTAGATTGGACTCGCGACTCGTTAGCTAACAATGCTAATTTTTAAAAGATAAGATTCTACACTTTTTATATGACATTACAATTTGAAAATAATAGAAGCTCATCACAAGAACTAGAAATTCAAATAAAACTAGTGAATGCCAACCATGTGCATAGTCCCCCTCAAAATTTTAGCATGTATACATATATAGTATAATTTCCCTAATTTTTTTTGGTTATGATATAAATTATTTAATTTGCTATTGCTATGTTTTGGTACACGAGTTGGTTTGTTTTTAATTTGTAAATCCGTTGCCTGAACTAAACTAGTACGGGTCTTTACGAGTTGGTTTAGATCTAACCCAATCATAAAATTATCCACACCAAACACTTCGATTTGAGATGGGCTATGTTTGATCTAGATTTTTCCAAACCACTAAATACCCTGATACCCATGCACACACGAGGGTGGAGCTACCCTCTAGCGAGGGAGAGTCAAACGCATACACCCTCAAAAAGTAAAATTAGGCTTACCCCCATATATATATATATATATATATATATATATATATATATATATATATATATATATATATATATATATATATTATTCTTAAACATATTTTTTAAAGTTTTGTTTGAGAAAACATATCTTAAAAGGTTAATTAAGCTTTTTATCTAAAAGAAAGTAAGGCTATATTTGATAAGGTCGATCAACTAGCATTTAAAAGATAGTTTATAGTGTTTTTTTTCTCACCAGCTTATAACGTTTTTTTTTATTAAGTGGTAATGATGCAATATATATTTGTAGGTGAGTTAATAATCACAAATACTAATTTGGCTTGTTGGTTAGGAGGTGTGTGTGAGTAAGTGGTCACGAGTTCAACACCCATTGGTTAGGAGTGTAATAACTAGTGCCACGTGGCAGCCATCCATTGGTTGCTGACGTGGCATGTCAGTGCCACGTGTCACAGATGCCCAATAATATGGTGACACGTGACACTGACGTCAGGGGGGTAACTGGATAAAGTTACATTTTACATTTTTTTTAACAGAAAAGTTAACAACAGGGGGTAACTGGATAACGTTACATTTTACAAGCTGTTTTTTAAACCTTTTTTAAACCTTTTTTTTTGCAGAGGGGTAACTGGATAATGAGAATATTTACAGGGGGTAATAAATGAGGATATTTGCAGGGGGTAATAACTATTTAAGCCTAATATTTTTGTATTTGAAGTAGCATTTGAGCTTATAGTTTATGATTTCATCTCTCATTTTTATCCTCGTTACTTTAATTAAATTCATCAATTGACCTTCATTTATAGAATATATTATTTCTCAATTGAAAACATTAATTATAAAGGTACATTATGTCATTTTATACTTATATGCTAAGTTAATCACTAATTTTACTCAAGACTTTGAATTCTATTCTAACCTATCAGTTATAAGATAGCTTATTTATTACCAAAAAGCCTATGACAATAATGGGTACAACAACTAATAAAATATAATCCGTAGTTGGTGCAAATTTTATTGATTTTTAAATAAGAAATGATGAATTGTGATATTTTTATTTTTGAGAAACAAGAATTGTGATATTTAGAAACTACTTACTTTTACGTAGGGGTGTCAAATTGGTCCATTTGTCCACCGGATATCCAGTCCATCCATACCAAAATCCATCCAATCCATCCGTTACAAAAAAAAAAAAATTAATGGATTGGACTTGATCCATCCATTTGATTTTGTGGATGGTTGTAATCCATCCATTAATTATTGTAAATCCAATGGATTACAATAACTACTAAATCAATATCCATTGGATAATTATATAAAATAATTTCATAAACACTAAAATAAAACTATTTGCAAAATAAACTATTGTAAACAATCAGATTTATTTTCTGATTATCATTTATCAAAATAAAACCCTAATTTCAATGAATCTCTCTCTCTCTCTCTCTCTCTCTCTAAGCTTTCTCGTGCTCTGTAAAAAAAATTGATCCACAACGGAAGATTCCATTTCGTTGCTGCTTTCTCGCCGTCGCTGCTTTCTCGCCGTCGCTGCTTTCTCGCCGTGAACCTCTCTTTACAATCGTCGCTTCCATTTCGTGAATCGCTCTCCGCAATCGCCGCCATCAAGTTCTTCATCGTCGTTTCTCAGGACCACATCGTCGTCGTGTTTGAAGAGTGAAGAGGACGCATCTTCTTCCTTAATTGGTAACTGTGTTTACTTCTTTTGGGTTTCTGAAGAGTTATTATTGTTGTTATTAATTTCTGTCTTTTTGATTCCAATCCCTTCTTTTGATGTTTACTTCTTTTGATTTCAGAGTTGTCATTTCAATTTTTGATGTTTAATGGCTTACGATTTAATTTCCCCTAAAATCTCCCCTTGTGCATCCTAAACAATTTTTGATGTTTAATGGCTTACGATTCTGACATCAATTTTTGATGTTTAATGGTATACGATTTAAGCTGTAAGAGGCACTTTTCAGTTAAAGAGTACCAAAATCAACCGACCAACCAATCCAGTATATGACCTTTGTTTCAGTGCATGTAAATCGATTCTTTTGTTGCATCAATTTCCCCTCTTTCTATCTTAGTGGGCACTTCTCAGTTTCTCTACACTTAAAGACAACATGGTTTTGCCACAAGTTTTTTTATCCAAATACTGATTATGTGCTACATGGGCAATGAATAATATAGCTCATTGAATAATTTTGACAGAATGGTCCCAAATTGGCAATTAATGAATGACAGCTCTTTGAGCAAGTGCTGATTATATCTTGCTCATGAACTCCCTTATATTTTGTTGATGAAATTCATCTGATATTTTGTTAATTTGTTAAATGAAAGTTCATGGTCCCCAATGAGTCTCAAAGTACTTTATCTTCATTAATTCAGTTTGAAACTTTTACATCATAGTAGTAAAGTAAACTCATAAACCTTTTTTACAACCATTGACCCAATTTTACAATCACAATGATAAATACAAAACAAAGAATGAGGCATAATTCCTTGTGTTCTTCTATGTTCTTCCACACATAATTCTTTTGCTTGGGCTTTGTCTCTTCATGCTTTCTTCTTAAATAGATAAACCAGCTTCTAACTCTTTCAAACAGAACAACAATGATGTACAAGGTCTCAACTCTCAAGCATGATCTGAAATCTCCCCTTGTGCATCCTAAACAATTTTTGATGTTTAATGGCCTACGATTCTGACATCAATTTTTGATTTTGTAAACAGAATTCACAGATTGGTAATTCGAAGTGTGACAAGCTATGAGTTCAGTAGCACCTACTGGTATGCACACAACTTTCTACTAGTATTGGTTATATTTTGTGTGATGTGTGAATTTTTCCCATTTTAGTGTAATATGTTTTGTGATGTGTGATTATTTCCCATGTTTTGTATATTAGGTAATATGTCTAGTGATCAATATGAAATTGGGGGGGACGAAGTAGGTGAAAGTGCAACCCCTTATTCAAAAAGAACTAAAACATCTTTGGCTTGGGAACTTTTTGAAAAATTTGTTGATAATGATGGGCTTCCAAAAGCCAAGTGTAAAAATTGTGGTCAAATCTACATAGCAAGAAATACCAGTGGAACTAGTAATATGAAAAACCACACATTGAAATGTCGTGGATTGGACGTGTCTTCTCATCCCCATCTAGATCAAGCAAAGTTTAGGGAGAAGATTTCTGGAGCAATCATTAAACATAATTATCCATTTTCTTTCGTTGAGCAAGAAGGGATTCAGGATTTACTTTGTTTTTTACACCCACAAGCTATAACAACATCCAGAAACACTGCAAGGGCTGATGTTGTTAAGTTGTATAAAAAAGAAAGAGAAAATCTTAAACTTTTATTGTCGTCCATACCCGGAAAAATTTGTTTAACTTCTGATCTTTGGTCATCAATCACCACCGATCAGTATATGGTGTTGACTGCACATTATATTACCAAGAATTGGGAAATACAAAAAAAAGTGTTGGCGTTCTTTCACCTTCCACCACCCCATACTAGTTTAATTTTGGCTGAGAAGTTACTTAGTTTACTTAAAGATTGGGGTATTGATAAGAAAGTATTCACCATTACATTAGACAATGCGTCTTACAATGACGCAATGGTAAACATTTTGAAGAAACACCCAATATTTGGGTCGGGATTGGTACATAAGGGAGAGCATTTCCACATTAGGTGCGGTGCCCATATTTTAAACTTAATTGTTCATGAGGGTCTTAAGGTTATAACAGGTTCCTTGGTTAAAATCAGAGAGAGTGTTAAATATATTAGAGGTTCAGATGCAAGAAAAACAAAATTTGCATCATGTCTAGCACAACTTCCATGCATAACATCTAGGCAACTTCGCCAAGATGTCCCTACAAGATGGAATTCATGTTATCTCATGCTTGAGAGTGCAATAGGTTTCCGGGAAGCCTTTAGCCTCCTTAAAAATGTGGATCCCTACTTTGATGATGGTTTATCCGAAGGGGAGTGGGTTGAGGTAGAAAAGTTAGCTGCATTTTTGAAGCCATTTTATGACATTACTACTCTTTTCTCGGGCACATCTTATCCAACGGCCAATCTTTATTTTCATGGCGTGTGGCGAATTCAGTATAAGATTGAAGAAGTTGCATGCTATTTTCATGAAGACTTTGAAAATGAGAATCAAGTATGTTGTATGGCAAAAAGGATGAAGGGGAAATTTGATAAGTACTGGCACGACTATAGTGTTGTTTTATCATTTGCCGTTATCTTGGATCCTAGGTATAAACTACAGTTTGTGGAATATTGCTATGTAAAATTGTATGGTACGGTTGAGGGCGTGAAATTGGCAAAGGAAGTCTATGATAAAATGGTGGTTTTTTTTCAAGAATGTCTTAAATCCTCTTCGGATGACACAACTATTTCTTATTCACAACCATCGGTTAGAGGTAGCCCAAGCATCCCCCCTTCAAATGAAGTGACGGGTTTTGACACATATCAGAGCCAGTTGTGTGAATCAACAAGTAAACAATCCGATTTGCAAGTTTATTTGCTTGAAAAGAGACTTGACCATAAATTATTTGCTGACTTGGATGTTTTGGAGTATTGGAAATCAAATGAGGGCAAGTATCCAGAACTTTCTGTGATGGCTAGAGATGTTTTGAGTATTCCTATTACTACAGTTGCATCTGAATCGGCATTTAGCATTGGTGGTCGTATACTTAATAAGTATCGAAGTTCTCTTTTGCCTGAAAATGTTGAAGCACTATTGTGCACAAATGACTGGCTTTGTGGAACTCCGGGTTAGTATCCACCAACATGAACTTTTAATTTGGTTGAGTCTTTTCAATTATGTTTAATGGCTTTTCACTTTGATTTTCTTTTGTAGCTATGTCAGATCTCGATCTTGATAGTAAGGAACTAGTCGAGGACTTTTCAACTTTTATATCCTGAACTTGATGTGTGTAAGTTTTCAGGTTATGTTATCTGTTTTTGACTTCTATTTTATTATTATTACTTGAATTAGTTCTGTAATGTAAAATAAAGCTGAGTTGCATGCTTTATTTTTCTTCATATAGAGACCAGATGATGAATCTTAATCCTAATACTATTCACAGTCCATAAGACCAAATGAGAGTCACCATATGCAAACTTCATCACATATGGTCCTACTGATTCTTTTATTGTTGCTTCTACTTTAAGAAAAATATTCTAGTGAAGCTGCATACTTAGAAAAAGCATCAGAACAAAATCGTTCTCATATATTATTTTTTATCTTCAAAATAATTGTAAATCATTTTACTTGCGCATGTTTGTTTATGTGCATTTACAGGAAGAAGTTGTTAGCAAAGCTGGTGGTCGTTCTCTTTCTGGGAATCTTGACATCATTGATGAATTATTGGAGTGCTTGCTGCTATGTGTACTGGAGTGGTGCTGCTTAGGATCTTTGCTTAATGCTAGGCTTTGTTCGCTTCTATCATTGCTGCTACGTCTTGGGAAGTTGCCATCACTTTGATGGGCAGCAACATCATGCTGGTTCTTACCTTGTTCTATTTGATGTCTGCTGTCAAACTTGGAGTATAAATCTTTTATTGGTGTTTGTACTTTCTTTATCTTTCTTGATAGCACATGATTGTACTAGGTTGTGGCTAATTTTAGAAGGGAAGAGCTTGGACAATGCAACTATTGGCTAATTTCAGTGATGGAAGATACTGTTGCAGGATTTTCTAGATTCATTTAACCATTTATGTATTTGAGACTATGGTATTATTAGTAATGAATTAAGGAGACTATGTTATGGACTATGTTATTATTAGTAATGAATTAAGGAGACTATGTTATGTACTATGGTATTATTAGCAATGAGTTAATGAGACTATGATTTAGTTCTATCATTTTTATCTTTTATACAGGATGTCGTACTAAAAGTAGGGATAAAAATTCTAGCCAAAAAAAGAGAGAAAAAAAACAGAAAAAAAAATTCCGGCGGTGGCCGGCGGTGGTCGGCGGTGGCCGGCGGTGGAGGGCGGCGGCCGGCGGTGGAGGGCGGCGGCCGGCGGTGGTGGGCGGCGGTGGTGGGCAGTGTTGGTGGTTGGAATGGGGTGACAATGTTCTTGCAATAATAAATTATTTATTTTTAAAAATTTTATTTATTAAATTTTTTAAATCATTATTAATGGATGGATCGGATATCCATCCATAAAAAAATGTCTAATGGATGGATTGGATGGACATTTTTGTAAGTGGATGGATTGGATTGGATATTTTTGGTTCAATTTTAGTGGATGTAAATGGATAAATGGATTGTCTCAAATTCATCCATTATAATCCAAGTCCAAATCCATCCAATCCATCCATTTTGACACCCCTACTTTTACGCAATTTTTGAATACTTAAATATGGTTGCTATACCAAACAACCAGGATAGAGCCAAGAAGACCGCTCAATAAATGATGATGAAATTATATCAAAAAAAGTTAAATGATGATGAAACAAATATACATTTTTTGTGCTAGTGCATATATTGCATAATGACAGTTTGACCCCAATTACTTAGTATAATAATGCATTGATTCAGCAGCCTCTCTGTTTGTCTTTGTTTTTCAATGCCCATGTTACTTTTTGGTTCCAAACATCCTGAGACGAGTTTAGTTGAGTTTCGGTTTTTCGTTTTTCTTTTTCTTGTCATCTTCTTGCGGCGCACGTCTCCTTACGTTATTCTCTTTTTTGCAATCTGATTTTGACTCATTATTTAATTACCTTACCCCTCTCTTCCTCTGACTTTGCCAATTTCTATTTCACGTTCTTCTTCTTTTCATTCAAACTTCAGTTACAACTTGCAAATTCTCTCTGTTAATAACCTCTTCATGCTCTTAATCCTTCATTAGTATGACGGCTTTTCCTAATTCCATGGAAGGTTGGCTGAAAGCTTCTTACGTTGTCTTTGTATTCTTCTATGCTTTCTTCCTCGGTGCCATAAAAGGTTCTCTTTTTATTTCACCCTTTTTCATCATCATCATTGAATTTAATTTCTTTGAAGTTGTAATATCAATTCTAAAATGAAATTAGATGATGGGTTCTTGAAATTCTGCAGGCATAGTTGTGGGTCCTATTGCTGCTCTTATAGTGATCATAGGAAACGTTGGGGTAATCCTATTGCTGTTTCCTGCACACGTGGCATGGACTGTCTATACCCTTTTCAAGTAAAAATCTTTCTAATTTCAATTCCCTTTTTTGTCTTCAGAATTTCATTCAGCAATTCTTGTGTTTGTAGGATTCAAGTACTTGATGCAGCTTTAAAAGTTGCAGTTTTGATTGCTTTGCCAGCTTTATTTGGCTTATGGTTGGTTATTGGCATAGCTGGTAGTGTTCTTGTTGCTGTTGGCTATGGATTTTTTACACCTTGGGTTTCAACTTTTGAGGCCTTCAGATATAACAATGAGTCAAAGAAGTTTATGCACTGTGTTGTGGTGAGATTCTAAGTTCAACAAACATCTCCTTAGTACTTAGTACTCACCACTGTTTAATTTAGGCTTAAATATGTTTTAGGCCCCTGCAAAAAAAAAAATTGTTAAAAGCCCTTGCAAAATGACATATTTTGTTATAAGCCCTTCTATGACTAAAATGTTAGCCTATAACATGGAATGCTATGATTGCTGGATATGTTGAGAAGGGCTTATAACAAAATATTTCATTTTGCAAGGGCTTTTAACAAACAAAATTTTTTACAGGGGCTTAAACCAAAACACTCTATATTTGCATGGGCCTAAAAGATATTTAAGCCTTTAATTTATTAGCATAATATGGTAAAAGTTATTAGTTCATTTTATTTACTCATATTGAACTCAGGATGGAACCTTGGGAACTATCAAGGGAAGTTGCACAGTTGTTAGAGATTTTGCAGATATGTGTTACCATTCATATCCAAGTTACTTAAAGGAACTACGTGAATCACCTTCTTCAGATCAGTGTCAAAGACTAAGGTAATGATTACGTGCTTTCAGTGTCCACACAACACTTGTATTTTACCACTAGATTATGCTTTCAGAACACGTTTATGTTTTGAATTACAATTGTTAGTTGCAAAGCATAAATAACACTTGAAGTTGTTTTGCAGGTTTATTCATGTTCCTTGTTGTATTGTTGTTGGGATAATGGGACTAATTGTGGAGGTTCCTCTATTCACTGCAATTGCTATAGTAAAGAGTCCCTATCTATTATTCAAAGGGTGGTATAGACTTTTGCATGATTTAATTAGCAGAGAAGGTCCATTCCTTGAAATGGTTTGTGTCCCCATTGCTGGTTTAACAATATTTGTGTGGCCACTTGTTGTCATTGCCAGCATTTTATTGGCTATTTTCTCAAGCATTTTTGTTGGACTTTATGCCTCCATTATAGTATATCAGGTTCAATTTCATCACTTATTTTCTCCTTCATATCTAAAATCCTAATAATTACTCCCTTTCGTTCTATTTATAAGAAAAATTTGTAGTTTTAGATTCGTTGAATAACTGATGTATACATCACTTATTCAGCGAACGTAAAAACAATTTCTTCTTATAAATAGGACAACCTTTACTTGATCTCAAAATTTGTTTTTTTGATCCTTTTTGTGAGTGTAGGAAAGATCTTTTCGTAGAGGTATGGCTTATATAATGGCAATGGTTGCTGAGTTTGATGAATATACAAATGACTGGCTCTATCTTAGAGAGGGGACATTTTTTCCAAAGTAAACTTCTTTTCAATTAGTTTCTTCTCTTATCTGCCATTTATTTCGTTGACATCAGCACATCAATTTTTTTGCAGCCAGGCCCCAGTATCGAAAGAAAAAGGTTTCTCAATCATCAGAGTTTTCTACCAGAGGAAATAGTGTGGGGGGAAGCAAATTAAGTACTAATAATATGGAACCACCTTCAATGTTTATGCCAAACTTAGCTCCTTCAAGATCAGTTAGAGAGACCATTCAAGAAGTGAAAATGGTCCAGGTATGCTGTCTTTCAACTAATGTTGATCAGCTACTATATATTTCCGCTTGGAGTTTTCAAGCACAACTTGTTTTAGTTTTTTTTTTGTCGAATAAGAGGGCAAGTCTTGGCGCAACGGTGAAGTTGTTGCCTTGTGACTTGGAGGTCACAGGCTCAAATCTTGGAAATAGTCTCTCTGTTTGTGGTGGAGTAAGGCTGCATATCCTCCCCAGACCCTATCTGGTGGGAGATATGAAGCACCGACACAAACACGAACACCAAACACGACACTGACACATCGACACTAATAATTAGAGAAAATAGAATTGATTGAATCTAACCGCATGTGCTGGTGTCATGCCGGTGTCTGACTTGATGCGTGTCAGGCACCAGACTCGCCTTCAATCTGATGTGTCGATGCTACATAGGGTGGGAGCCTTGTGCAGTAGGCCGCATGTTTTAAGTTTGTAGTTAATTTAGTTGTTCTTGTACTGTTATGATTATTTTATATTTGAAAAGCACTCATGTAGTACTTAAAATGTAATGTGACAGATATGGGGAAATATGATGAAGTACTGTGAGATGAGAGGCAAAGAGTTATTAGATGCGAATGTACTTACAGCTACTGATCTTTATGAGTGGTTAAGGGGAAAGAATATTAATGAAGCTTCCATAGTTGGTGTTGGCTTGCCTTGTTATTCACTTCTACAAACACTTCTTTTCTCCATCAAAGCCAACTCAAGTGGTGTATTCTTACTTGATGATTTTGAGATAACCCCTTTTAATAGACCAAAAGACAAGTTGTTGGATTGGTTCTTCAATCCTGTAATGGTTCTGAAGGAACAAATAAGGGTCATTAAATTGGTGGAAGGTGAAGTTAGATACTTGGAAAAAGTAGTTCTCTTTGGAATCAATAAACAACGCTTGGATGCTTGGGATAATGGTGGTTTAGTCATTCCTGAACCTCTTAGAGCTGCTCAAATTGAAGGAATTTCCAGAAGGTATGTGTTATTATAGCATGTTTGGATTTGCATTTAACCCTTCCAAAAACTATGAAACACCGGCACAGACACGGATACCGGACGTGACACAGAAATACAAGCACCAGTTTTAATTTGAAAAATACAAGTAATTGAAGTGTCGGTGTCAGTGTCCGACATGATAAGTGTTGGACACCAAACACGTGTTCAACCAAAAGTGTCGGTGCTATAGAGTTAAGAATCCTGTACAATCCCCTCTAAATGATTTTGTTTTCAATTTGAATGCATTGTTAGGATGATTGGAATGATAAGAAGTGTATCAAAGCTTCCAACATACAGAAGGAAGTTTCGACAGGTTGTTAAAATATTAGTGACTCATTCTCTGGAGAAAGATGCTTCACAAAAGGCTTTGGTTACTCATTCCCTTGATAGAGATGTTTCTGAAAAGGCTTTAGTTACTCATTCTGTTGATCTAGGTGTTTCTGGAAGATCCACTAGGTCTATAGTATCAGTTCCCTCAGATGACAATGTTTAACATTAAACTACACTAGTTTCTTCTTCTTTTTCTCTATTGTTGTCGATGAATCATTGTAAATTCCTTTTAGACTGATGATCGATTGTTGTAAAATTGCATATTGAGGTCCATTATACATATTGAAAAGATTCTCCTTTCTTTCACTCCTCTTGTCTTAGTTGTCTAAAGCTATCAATTTTGGCCTCAATGACCGAGCATTTCGGATTGGGTTGTACTCGCTAAATTGAGTCCCGGAAAACAATTGGACTGTTTTGGCCCAACTTAGTTGGCCCATGGCTAGGTTGGACCAGATTTTTAATGGTTATTTATATAGTTTTAATACTTTCCTTTGTTAAAAATTGTATTGAGCTGGGTCGGCCGGCTAATTTAGTGTTTTGGGCTAAGCCGAACTACAAAATATGTAGGTTTTTTTTATATTCCCATCATCTCCCTTCTACCCCCATACATTATCGTAATCCCAAAAATACCCCTGACATAATTAACAAAAATTGACTTTTGAAAGATTCTCTGGTGGGGGACCACTTTATCTGGTAATCGGATTTACCTAAATGCAAGGTAAATCCGACTAGCTTTAAATATGTAATAAATACACACGCATAAGTCAAATCGGATGTATCAAACTGACAGATAAATCCGATTTGACCATTTATTTCAGGATAGAAATCGAAATTTTGTCCTGACGGATATAGCTAAATCCGATGCGCAATCGGATTTACGTACCCCAAACGTAAATCCGATTACGTCTTTTAATGAATCGAATTTACCTGGATGGGGGTATATCCGATTTTGAAAAATACAAAGCGGATTTACGTTTGGGGTACGTAAATCCGATTCATTTTTTTTAAAATTAATTTCTGTATAACTGTTGTTCTATTTTGAAACAGATATTGACCCGCATAGAGAGTCGCAGGTTGTTCCTTTCGTGGTAGACACTACAGAGGCATTCTGGATGGAGAAGGTATATTTTTCATACTAATTTTTTTAATCAAAGTTTGGTAGATATTTAATTAATTAAGTACGTAACATTTTTCTATTTTTTCTATTTTGTAGATATTTTCTACACGCGAGGATGTAGAAGAGTGGGCTAAAGCGGTTGGGAGACGTATTGGAGTTGTGGTTATCATTGTAAGATCTGACAAAGCTGGAATTGTGGATTCTAGAGATAAGATTATTTTTGGTTGCGAGAAGCAAGGGAAGTGGTCTAATGATTCTAGAGTTTTTGGGTCTAAGAGAAGAAGCTGTCCGTTTACATTGAGAGCTACTTATACAATACGTCATGGGGGTTGACGTGTGAATTTTAGGTGTGGTCTTCACACACATGAGTTGCTTACTACCCCGGTCGGGTCGACAGCTTTTGGTCGTTTAACTATGCCGCAGAAAGCTATTGTTAATGAGCACACTGATCTGAATGTTGCCCCGAAAGATTGTCTTACTGCTTTGAAGAATCATTATCCGGACAACGTCACTTCTCTTCCTCAAATATATAGGCAGTGTTACGCCTATAGGTCTTCTAAGAGGGGTCCTAGAACGGACATTCAAGAGCTTTTGAGATTGATTGAGTCGCAAAATTATTTATGTTGGAGCAGAAAAGTTGAGGGTTCCGATGTGGTCAGTGACATCATGTGGGCGCATCCCACTTCTATTAAGTTATTCCGGTTGTTTCCAAAGGTTCTTATTCTTGACACCACCTACAAGACCAACAAATACAATCTACCTTTATTGGAGATTGTAGGAGTCACTTCAACGGAGTTAACTTTCTCGGTTGCTTTTGCCTATATTTCACACGAGTTTGGAATTCATTTTACTTGGGCATTGCAGCAACTGAAAGAATTATTTGACTTGCACGGGCTTCGGCCTTAGGTATTCTTGACTGACAGAGATCTTGGTCTTATGTCCGGTATTCTTCATGTCTTTCCTTCGGCTACAAATTTGTTATGTTCTTGGCACGTGGCTAAAAATGTGAAAGCGAAGATTAAAGAGTTGGTGCACGTGAATAGGCAAAAGGACGTCTTATCTCTTTGGCAAAACATTATTGATTCACTTGACGAGTCAGAGTACTCAGCTCACTTGAAGATTTTTGAGGACTCCTGCGTTGATTTGCCCGCTCTTATTAAGTATGTGCATGACATGTGGTTGACAAAGCATAAGGAAAGATTTATCTTGGCATGGACAAACCAGATCCCACACTTCGGGAATCAGACCACCAATAGGTAATGATTTATCTTGGCAAATAGTTTAAATTTTTTTGACACGTGTTTAGTATTTTTATGCGTGTTTATTGTTATTATTTAAGAGTCGAGTCAGCTCATTGGACTTTGAAGAGACATTTGAAGATTTCTGGAGGTGACTTGTCTAAGTCTTTTAATTCTATGCATGAGATGCTTACTCTTCAATTTGATAAAGTCATCGGGTCTTTTCAAAGAAGTATTAACCGTATTGAAGTGGCTTCCAATACTCCTTTGTTTTAAAAGCTTCGCAGTGTTGTGTCTTTAAATGCTTTGGATCATATTCTTAAAGAGTTTTCAAAATCGACATCTGGGGTTGGATATGACAAAGCCCGCTGTGGGTGCATTATTAGAAAGGCACATATTCTTCCTTGTGCTTGTGAGCTAGGTGTGTACCATGTCTCCGGTACTCCTATTCCGTTGGATGTTGTAGACGACCATTGGAAAAACTTGAGTTTGGATTCTATAGATGATAAATTCTCCCAAGAAAAATCTGCTAACTGTGATATTTCTTACCAAATGGAGATGATTTGGGCGAGATATAATCGTATGACTCCTGAGGAGAGACTTGTCCTCAAGAAACAACTTAATGAGCTTGCATTCCCTACCACTTCTTCAATGGTTGCACCACCATTTAAAGTTAAAACAAAAGGTGCACCAAAGAAGAAAAAGCAGAAATTATATGATGTCAAGCGTGTTCCTTCTGGGTGGGAGCATGTGGATGAGAAGATGAAACTAACTCAAGAATCTGGGACTTCTTGTAAAAATTCATCACAGCGGTCTTCTTGTACGAAATCATCACAGCGATCTTCAAAGCTATCTCAGAGTGTTTCTAAAAAATTAACACAGCAGGGTGAGACTAAATTCAATTTACCGTTGGTTCCTCATCACGTGCACTCTTATGTAGAAAAAATTATTGATGTTGAAAGGGATGGTAATTGTGGGTTCCGAGTAGTAGCGGTTGGTCTCGATCTTGGTGAGGATAGTTGGCCTATAATTAGGCAAGATTTAATCGAAGAAACAAAGGAGATGGAGCAACTATATACTTACATGTTTGGAAAGGACAGACTTGCATTGCTTAGAAAAGCGTTATCCATTGAATACCCCAGTTTTCAGAAGGAGGATAAGTGGTTGAGTTTACCTGAGATGGGGTACTTTATAGCTACTAAGTATAATGTGGCCCTAGTTCAATTGTCTTTGGATATGAATTTTACTTATCTTCCTTTGGGATGTAGTTATTCTTCTTCTAAGTATACAATCATATCTATTCTGAACGTCGGGGATTTCCATTGAATGCATATTTTGATCTCGGATGTCTGTCTGTTGCCTCCAGTTGCTTTGATGTGGTCTCATAATCGATCAGAGGAATCTAATTCATGGCTGGATCCTTATACCGACCGTTTTGCCCTTTGGCAGTCTACCGCTCCGGTCATGCCCCGTCTCCCTCCCACTAATGCGCCCACCGTTGTAGACTTAGCCCATGATTCCGACGATTTAGATTGACATTTCTTGTATTTATTATTGTACCCACATTTTTGTAACTATTTATCTATATATATATATATATATATATATGTGTGTGTGTGTGTGTGTGTATATATCCAACAAATTAAATGTGTCAAAAAAAAAACAAATTAAATGTTTTAAATTTTTTTACAAGTCGGATTTACCCTGGTAAAGGGTAAATCCGCTTTTGAATTTAACAAAGCGGATGTACCACCACAACAGGTAGATCCGACTTGATAAAGAGACAAAGCGGATCTACCTGTTGTGGGGGTACATCCGCTTTGTTAAATTCAAAAGCGGATTTACCCTTCTATTGGTATATCCGATGCGATTTTTTATGTTTAATCGGATCTAGGTAAATCCGCCTTTGATTAATCTCAAAGCAGATTTATCTATTTATAACGTAAATCCGATTGAGTCAAAATTATGGGGGGTAATTTTGAGATTTTTATATTTTGTGGGGCTATATTATGATATTATGGGGGTAAAAACAACTGGATTGTGTCCTTTCTAGTTTGAGGATGCGCATAGAGGAAAAAAGTACTACGCGAGATTGCATACTTTGAGTCCCTACTCCCTAGTAAAGCTAATGGTTGATTTATTTAATGAATATATATATATATATATATATATATATATATATATATATATATATATATATATATATATATATATATATATATAGTTAACCTGAATGATTCTCTAATACATCATTGAATGACGGTGTAAGTTTTTTTACTCCAATAATGTATCAAAATTGAACTCATTGGTGTGGTGGTTTGGTGCGGGATCAGTCTGGCAATTGGATTTGTGGTTTCACAAAATTTGTTGGTTTGTGCACAGCTTTGGAGGCTGAATTGTGGGGAATCCTTGAAGGGTTGCGTATTTGCCGGTCTAAGGGCTACCGTAAGATCGAAGTGCAGCTGGATTCATCGGTGGCTATCTCTAGTATTCATGGATCTGGTAATGGCCGAGTGGTTTGGTTGGAGCTTGGTTCGTGAGATTCGCAAGTTACTTGAGTTGCAGTGGGATATTAAGTTTGTTAACATCTATCGGAAGTAAATCGGTGTGCGGATACTCTTGCAAATTTGGCTTGTAGCCAATCTGGGACCTTGAATTTTCTAGAACATTGTCCTCCTTTCTTGAAGCAATTGTTGTTTGCAGATAGATTGGGAGTTTCCTCCCCTCGTTGTATCTTGAACTAGCTCTTCTTTTTTGAGGCTTAGGCCCCCGTTTAATACCCAAAAAAAAAAATTGAACTCATTTTAATAAAACATATGGTTGGTGTCGACCATATAATGGTGTTTGATACATTTAATAAAATATACTTGGTAGAGATTGACAAGAAATTACGACATAGGTAGAGACACTAGTTGTTAAGAGTTTAGTCCCAAAAAAAACTAGTTGTTAAGAGTTATTATGACTCGATATCTTTATCAAAATCTTCAGCCATCATATCAACACTTGTAATGGGTTGTAATGCGGTTCGACAGCCTAGAACCAAAGACAGCTCTCAGCCCCGGCGGCTATTAGAGAATAGGCCTAAATATGACAAAAAAATTAGTAAGAAAATGTTGCAGATTTTACAAAGGATATTGACTTTCCTACCCCCACCCTTAGCACGTATACTCCCACACACCCTATGAAATACCTATTTTACATTGTACTTAACACAAATCTTAAAACCCAAACACTTCACACATACATCCAAAACTTACGAAAAGTAAGTCCGAAATTTTTTCATTACGGATTTTCCTAAATTTGTCTCTACATATTTATCATAAATTCGAAACCCAACCAAAATCAACTGCAGATTTACATATTATCAACTACAAATTTACATTTTATGAAATAAATTCGTATGGTTTTGGTAAAATAACTACGGATTTAGGCTTTTGAGATAAATCCGTAGTTGGTGTTGTTGAAATGGGTTATGGATTTATCATTTTGACATAAATCCGTTTTGAAATTTTTTTCACTACGAGTCTACGAATTTATGTTAAAATGATAAATCCGGAGTTTTTTTAATTGATATACTTTTACTAATGTTTTGTTTTTTATTGTAGTGTTGTCAACTAGAGGTAGAGACAGGAGAATAATCCGACGCGCGCCTCATCTGGATAGGACTCAGAATTCACGGTCAGCTGACCAGGACACTACTAATGTTAGAATACTTGGTCAGGCTTCATACCGGTGGAGACGCGATACAACATGCACGGGCGGTCACCATAGAGTGGGGGACCGTATGGATCAGGACTACGAGGCTTCTGATCATCATTATCATCAGGATTATGAGGCTCCTGATCACCATATGCAGGAGTCTGCCAAGTCTGCGAGGTCTGAGGAGGAGCATCAGCCTGACTAGGCGAACCAGCAGCCTGACCATCTCCATGTCGGACCTATCGAAGGTTCGATGCTTACTAGATTTGATGTTCACGTTGCAACAAAACTTCTTAGAGGACATGTAATATGTTTAATAAATAATTTTTTTACAATGTCTTCTTATTTAGCAGAATTTATTAAACAGAATTAAATAATTTATTAAATAATTTTTTTTTACAATGTCTTCTTATTTATATTAACAGGTATGCTGGAAATTGAAGATACCAGCACATGGTACCCAAATAAAGAAATTGTGCCCTCTAGCACAGGCCCATGGATTATATCAGTGGACGCGTATGTCGGGTATCATTTCCCTTGTACTTCCAGCTCTCGCCAGTATTGATCATGAGTTGATTTCTGCGTTTGTTGAGAGATGACACCTAGAGACCAGCTCATTTCACCTACCATTTGGTGAAATGACAATCACTTTGGATGACGTGTCATGTCTTCTTCATTTACCCATATCAGGCTCATCTTATACCCCCACTGAATCCCGTGATGGTTGACACGACCAATCAACTGGTGGTGAATTTGTTGGGGGTAACTGAAGCAGAAGCTGTAGAGGAGACGAGTATCACTCATGGAGCATGTAATACCCTAATTTTGTCCTATCCAAAAAAAAAAGAAATTTTATTTATTTTTTGAGAAAAATAATATTCTTCTTTTCATGCCATGTTTTATTTTATTTTTTAGTTTGCTACAAGTTTTAATTTTTGGAAAAAATAATAATAATCTTTTTTATGTCATGTATTATTTTCTTGTTTTTATTGATATGGGTTTTAATCACCACAAATATTTTATTTAGAAGTGAAGAAATAAAAATAAGCCAAGAAGGAAGTGGGGGGGTCTATTAAAAATAATAAGGTGCTGTCATGGAAGCCCAACCCAGCAAAATGGCTAGCCCAATTCGCCTAGCCCAATCCAAAAAACCCTATCCATTTCGCATAACCCAACTCCATCAACACCTAACCCATATCCAACCCATAACCCACAACCCAACTCACCAAAACCCTAAAATCCCTCCTCTCCTAACCCTAATTCGACCCCACCCCCCTTTACCCTAAAAAATGTCCACATTCACTCTCCCCCCAAGCCCCAAAATGCAACCACATTCATTCCCTCTCTCCTCCCTAAAATTCGGCCACTTTTCCCTTATTTCCTCCTTGGAACTTGCAACTTCACTCTTCCCACACACTTCCCACTTCCCCATTTTTCCCTTCCCAATACACTCAACCTCTCTCTCCTAACACACTCCACGCCTACTCCTCTCTCTCTCTCATTCCCAACGGCTCCTCTCCCCTTTTCCTACGCCCCCTTTCTTTCTCTCTCCCTCACACATCACTCAACTCACTCTCTCTCACACACTTCCCCTTCCAAACCCTAAACAAACTCACACTCAACCTCCATCCTTTCTTCTCATCTCTCACACAATCTTCACATCACACCCACGGCTCTCTCCTCTCCCCTCCTCTCACACACTCATTTTTTTTTCTCTTCACACACTCATCCATTCCTCTCCCTATCACACACTTCACACTTGGCACTCCCTTCCTTCCTCTCACCTTCTCCATACCCATACCTTCGACCATCACCTCTCCCCTCATCTCTCATGATTCATTTTTTTATTTTTCCCTTCAACAACTCCCCCCAAACCCCCATATCAAGTCAGAAAAAATACTGTACAAGCATGGAGCAGGTCAGAACACAATGAAGAGAAGCAAGGGCAACCCTTTTTTTTATAAATAGGGTCACAGAAATTTGAAGAGGGACGGATTTTACTCTTAGAAAAAAGGAGGATCTTCTAAAAAAATTAGGGTTTCTCTTAGAGAAATATTCTTCCCTTTCTTTTCCTCCTTCCTAGATTTTTTTTTTAGTTTAAAGGTTCATTTGTATTGAAGAAATTTGAAGAAGGAAATTTCTTCAACATTTCTGGATTTTCATTGTCAAGGTACTAAAATGTAATATTTTTATTATTGTTCACGTTTTTTTAGATATTATTATTGTTGTTTTTTTTAAATTTTAGTTACTGTTTTTGTTATGTAAATATTATTATTGTTTTTTTATAAATTTTAGTTGTTCTTGTTATTTAGTCTAGTTACCTTTTTATATATTTATTTGCTGTTTTTATTATTTAGTGTAGTTGCTTTCTTATTAGAATATTATTGCTGTCTTTTTATTATTTAGTTTAGAGGCTGTTTTTATATTATATTTTTGCTATTGGTTATTTATTTTGTTGTTTGTTATATTATTGTAATTTTCGGACTAAAAAAAGAAAAAAAAATGTTGTGCTTTTTTTTAATAAATAATTCTAATTTTCGGACTAAAAAAAAATGTTGTGCCTTTTTTAAATAAATTATACTATTTTTCGGATTAAAAAAGTGATAAAAAAATATATGTTGTTTTTTTTAAAAAGTGGTTACTAATTTTCGGAGTAAAAAAGGTGTAAAAAAAATGTTGTTTTTTTTAATAAATAATTACTAATTTTCGATTTAAAAAGTGATAAAAAAAGATGTGTTGTTTTTTTTTTTTAACAATTACTATTTTTCGGATTAAAAAAAAAGTGATAAAAAAAATGTGTTCCTTTTTTATTTTCGGATTTAAATAAAGCCCTTTTTTCAAATACTAAAAAATATTTTTAAAAAAAAATAAATGGTTACTAGTGTCACTACTGTTTTCTAAAAAAAAATAATATAATAACAAAAATCTTTTTTTCAACAAAAAAAGTAAAAAGGCCCCCCTTTTTATTAAATAATAACTATGACAACAAAAAAAAAAACAACAAAAGATTTTTTTTTTCTCCATAATCCGCTTTCAAAATACCACTTGTTTAGTCTAGGTTTGTTTTTTTTTAAGAGAAAAAAAGCGCTTCAAGAATCACGCGTTCTAGGGTAGAATAGTAAAAAAGGGTAATAAACCAATCAATCGTTTTTAGCGTCAAAACGCTATTTGCACCCGCGGCACCCCTTTTTTAAAAAAAAAGGCACCAAAACGCTATTTGCACCCCGCGTTCTCTTAAAACAGCAAACCCATCCATTTTTTTACTACAAGCCCATCTTTTCAAACACAACCTAGTTCTACCTAGTTCACAAAAAAAAAACGATTTGGTCACGCTATTCACACCTCCTTTTTTTTAATACAACCCCTTTATTATTTGCACCCCCCCCTTTTATCACCTATTCCGTTTTTATTCACCACGTGATACTTCCAAACCGTTTTCCTTTTTTTTTTCTTTTTAATCGAATTCGCGTAAAAAAAATAGGTTGTTACTAGTGGTCACTCTGAGCCTTGCTTGTTTGACCGTTAGGACTAACCTTCCTTTTTTCACAGCGGATTAGTAGCGGTGATCACTCTGAGGTTACTCGTTTGATCATCGCAAACATTCGCCTAAACTTCTTTTTAGTTAATAAAGTACAAACATAATTTCGACTCCTTTTTATCACGCTTCCCGGTAAGCACGTTTTCAAGCGAACAAACGCTCAATCACAAACCGGTTGTCTATAGCGGTCACTCTGGGCCCGACTCGTTTGAACGCTGTAAACACCTCCTTTTTCAAATAAGCCATTTATGACGACCACTCTGGATTTATCTGTTTGGTCACCATGAACGGCCTCTAGTTTTCCCAAACTTTTCAAAAAAATAAAAAAAATACCAACACACAAATTTTTTCTAACCAAGAACTACGTAGCTTTGATTTCTCCATCGCACCCGGAGATACGTAGGAGCGGGGGCCCACTCCCGTCGAGCGCAAAAAAACTAAAATTTTTATTAAGTCTTCTTTTCCGTTTTTTTGCAAATAACAAAAAAGGGTAAATAAAAATGTTTTCTTTAAACTAGTTTTTTTTTACACATTTAATTAAAAGGTAACCTTTTTAGGATGTTGCGGGGTGCTTGTACCTTCCTCGCACTTAATCGACCCCCGAACCCAAAAACAAAGGTTTTTTCAATGTTTTCCTAAAAATAAATATTGATGGCGACTCCATTGTTCAAAAGCAACGACGGATCCCTCCTTCGGATTCTTCGGTCGCTACAGCTGGCGACTCCACTGGGGACTTTTTTTAGAGGGTCAAGCCTAATTTAATTAAATGTGTAAATTATTAGTTTAGTACTTTATTTACCCTTAGTCTTTATATTCGCATATTGAATCTTAGGGTAGAAGACTTTTATTCTGCTATTTGTTTTCTTGCAAACCTTAGGGTAGAAGACTTTTATATTGCTATCTGTTTGCTCTTTTGCAGTTTGGGTAGTTTAGGTTGCTTATATCACACACATCACCTACACCTATTTATTCACACACTTCTGAGTGGGGCCCTATACCCGGGTCTGAAAAATAACTTAGGACGAGCGGAGATGATTAGTGACAGTCATTCTGGATTTATCTGTCTGACTCTCATGAAAATCTCAACCAGAGTATGCTCTTTCGCGGCATCCCACACCAGGTAGCTCGCTATCGTTGTGGGTCATATCGTGAAAGGGATTTTAGCTCTAGAAACCTTTGTGAGGAAGTGAATAGAACTACCTGAGAGGTTGATCACATAAGTGACCCTAGACCGTGACCTATATGTAAGACATAACCTGTTTAGGACACAAAAGCAATTCACCTGCCCGCTGCATCAAAACAAAAAACAACAACTTTTTATCTTTCAAAAAAAATCAAACAATGAAAACCATTTATTCTTTGGCCCTTTACATATTCTATGTGACATGGTTAATGTTTCTCAATTTTTTGAATCACCAAAATATGCTTTTATTAACGCATGTAACGTCTTTCTTTAATTCATCATACATCATCATTATTTCACAAAAAAAATACAAAAATCCTCACATTGCATGCTATTCATCTCATTTAGGTTTGTCGGGAATTGTAAGAGGTTCGAAAGTTTTGTCATAAACAATATGGGATCAAACTGTGAAGCAATCCAAACTCTGAACTACCCTATAGTGAAGCAGCCTAATCTGACAAGTCTAAGGGAATGTGCTGGTCGACTGCCGCCCATCGAGCGCAGGTCTTTTGATAGAGTGTATGGGAAGATTATTATGTTACTACAATTGGACGTACAAACGGATGCCATTGCCGCTTTGAGCCAGTTCTACGACTCTTCATTAAGATGCTTCACCTTCAAAAATTTCCAGATGGCACCTACCCTGGAAGAATATACACAGATCTTCGGCTTTCCTCAACAAGACAAGGGACCCTACCAGTATCAGGGACAATACTACACAGATGAGAAACTCGCCTCAATGTTACAAACCAGCAAAGAGAACTTGAAGCTCCGGAAGAAAAATCGAAATGGCATTGCAGGATTCCCACAAGAGTATCTGGAAGGCCAAATGAAATTCTTCGCCGACGCTAGAAATTGGGGTCCTTTTAAACAGGTGTTAGCTTTGACTATCTTTGGCATTGTCCTATTTCCACGCCTTGAAAGATATGTGGACACAACAGCTATTGGCGTCTTCTTATCCTTCAAAGATCCGATTCCAGCCATGCTTGCAGACACTTACTGTACTTTCACTCATTATAGTGAGCTAAGGGGAAAAAGGATATCTTGCTGCCTACATGCCTTGTATGTTTGGCTTCTCACCCATGCTTTCGTTAACAAAGTCAGGGTAGAAGGCCCAATTGAAGACGCCAGAGGGTGTGACGTGAAGACAATGAACACTGGTGAATGGTTGCAAGTGCTGGGGGGCCTTCATGAATATAAGGTTCGTTGGCACCCATCATGGTGGAAAGAGAGGCCCACAGTAGTCTTTCAATGTGGGAACTTTCAAAACGTCCCGCTCATGGGGACGAGAGGATGCATAAATTACAATCCTTCTCTAACTCTAAGACAGCTGGGGTACCCCATGCGAAATCCGCCCACCGAAGACATGTTAATCCCTTTTTACCTCCATGAAGGAAGCCCAAAAGAGGTTGACATGCTCCGGAAGATTTCACAAGCATGGAATTTGGTCGTCCGCAAGGGACAAGAGCTTACTAAGAAGAGCGGCGATAAGGAAACCACCTTTCGTCAATGGCTCCAAAAGAGGATCCAAGACACCCGATTGCCTTACCAAAGTGCACTATGGGTTGAGGAAGAAATACCTGAACCTACCCTTCCCACTGTCGAAGATTTAGATAAGCTTAAAATGGCGTTGTCAAAGGCCGAGGAAGAAAAGAAGGGCTTACAGGCAGAGTTAGAGAAAGTGCTCCTAAAGAACCAGAAGTTGGAGGAAGAGAATGCAAGTAAGTCAGTGGCCATTGAAGACAGCCGCAAGCAGCTCAAGATCGAACAAAAGAACAAACTAGAGGTTCAAAAGTACCTAAGAGGAGCGAAAGAGGAAATAAAACGTTGCAACCTGAAAATGGACAAAGCCATCGATGATACATGCAAGTGGAGGAAGTTATGGGAAGAATCAATGATGGCTGAAAAGACCGCACAGAGCCTACTAATGGTATCAAAGAGAGAGTCCCGGATGATGGCAGCCGAGTTTGAAGAGCAAGTGAAAAGTATCAAGCGGGATAAAGATACCATTGAAGAGATACTCCGAGAATACCAGCAAGCCTTAAGAAGGGAACATGAAAAATCTGATGAGCTGAACGACCATATCAGATATCAAGAGGAGGTCTACCACCAGCTGAAGACAGAAAGCATCTATTGGGAGAACCGCTTTGTGGAGTTGGTCAGCAAGATAGAAAACCATGAAGTCTTCATAGAATTGAAGAACGAAAGCTTATACTGGAAAGACAGATTCTCAAAGTTGGCATGGCTGGCCGATCAAGCTATCGTAGGAATCCCCAAACGTCTAAAGGAGGCTAACGCGGCAATGCACCCGTTTAACACCCCGGTCCAAGTTTCCGAATTCATGGAGTTTTGCGAGATTCTGATTGCCGAACTCCGGGAGAAGGCTGGCAGCACTACTAGTAGAAAAAGAGAGAGGGGTGGAAAAATGAAAGCCATATGTATTTGAGTGAAATTTAAAGAACATTGTACTTTTCTTTTCGAAGTTTTATTTCCAAAATATTGTACTTTCCTCCATCAATGAAGTTTGTTTGTCTCACATGCTGATCCTTTATCTTGAAAATATTGTGGAACTTTAATCTGTGTACTTATGACAAATCAGGATGTGCTTGCAATTCCCGACCTAAAACAATAAGACTCATGCACACATGCATCATTCGCATTTTCATCCATTCATATACTCATACATATACTCATAACATGTGTCCCACCAACAGAGTAAAAGACAAGCTGGTGCGTCAACATCGCTATTGGACTCGTTCTCAGGCCAGAAACATGGAAGAAAATCAGGACAATCCGCCTCAAGATATCCCGGATCAAGGCAATCCACCTCAGAACCTAGGCAATCAAGAGCTTAGGGCAGAAATAGATGGGATGAAAGAACAGATGGCTGAAATCTTGAAGGTTCTACAAGCTTTGAAGGGCCAAGACACAAGTGAAGATGCCTCCGCTGGGAACACAGAAAATCAAGTTACCAACCCTCCTCCTCCCAATGGACTCGGGATCCCGCATACAGTGCACCATACTGGGCCTAATGGCCAAGGTTACATATGGCCTCCTTACGGACTTCCACAGGGTTACACACCTCCGACAGTCGATGCTAGTCCCTCAGGAGTCGCGGGCCAACAACAGCTTACATCAACGGGCCACGACGGTAATCCGGGGGCACCACAAGCTCAAAACCCGACCCCCGTCGTCATACCACAAGGACTCCCACTTGGCTTCCCTCCACCGCCGATAGTTAACGCTCAAGCTCAGGGTTCCAACTTCAGGAATCCCACTCATTCACATACCCCAAATGTGAACCCAGCCATAGTTCCGATGATGCATCCTTACTATGGTATGAGTGGACTTCCTCACGACTACTCTATGGAGAACCCTCAAGCCCAAGGAAAGCTGCAAATGCTGGAAGAAAGGTTGAGAGCGGTTGAAGGATTCAGTGTTGGTGCAAGAAATGCACAAGATTTATGTCTCGTCCCAAACGTGGTCATTCCCCCTAAGTTTAAGGTGCCAGATTTTGATAAATACAGAGGAGCAACATGTCCGGCAAGCCACCTAACTATGTATTGTAGGAAGATGGCTGCATTCGCAAATGACGATAAGCTGCTTATCCATTACTTCCAAGACAGCTTAGCTGGGGCAGCTTCAAATTGGTATATGCAGTTGACACCCACTCATATTCGGTGTTGGAAGGATCTCGCTGATGCTTTCCTTAAGCAGTATAAGTACAACACTGATATGGCTCCTGATAGGACTCAGCTACAAAACATGACTAAAAGGGATAATGAGTCCATCAAGGAATATGCTCAGCGTTGGAGAGGACTAGCAGCACAGGTAGCACCGCCTCCTTTTGAAAGGGAAATGGTATCTATGTTCATGGAAACTCTTCCTTCACCCTTCTATGAAAAACTGATCGGGAGTGTATCGTCAAGTTTCTCGGACATGGTCGTTATTGGAGAAAGGCTAGAGAACGGAATGAGGAATGGAAAAATCGCTTATACCCCCCCCCGGAAACACTAACCAGAGAAAGCCCTTCTCCGGATTTCCTAAAAAGAAAGAAGGAGAAGCCAATGCCATCACAGGAACCGGAAAAACTTCCTACTCCAATCCCTCTCACACCAATCCGTTCTCAGCACAAACACTACCTACCCCACCTACCCAAAATAACCAAGGCCATAAAACACAAAACTACTCAGTCGGAAAGTTCGTCCACTTTGATCCAATCCCAATGTCATACTCCGACCTATTCCGCCACCTGCTCAGCCATAATTTAATCACCACCCGCCCAATGAGACAGATCCAACCCCCTTTTCCTAGAGGCTTCGACCCAAACACCACATGCGAATTTCATTCAGGAACGGTCGGCCATTCCATAGAAAATTGCAAAGCATTGAAGTATGTCGTCCAAGATCTAATCGCCTCGGGCTGGTTGAACTTCAAGGAAAATGGTCCTAATGTGGCTACCAACCCATTACCAGGACATGGGATGCCCTCAACTAATGCAATTGAAGATTCTGCAGAACCGTCCCTAATCAGGAGGGTAGAATGCATCCAGACACCCCTGGAAGTGATTCATGCTAATCTGTGTTCCTTTGGGATTATTGAGAGAGAATGCACTGGAAAGAATCCATGCAATGACCATCACTGCATTGGAAATTGTGAGGCGTTTAAACAAGTGCTTCAGGACCTGTTGGACCGACATGTAATACAAGTAGGCTTTCAAAAGAGGGAGGACCAGGTGTCAACTATCCTATCGAGCAATGGCCAGAACAAGGATACTCGGAAGCCGTTAGAGATCCACTATACTAAGGACTCCAAGTCGTCCCTGGGTATGCCTAAACCAATCACTATCCAAGTGCCAGCTCCCTTCCCCTACAACGACACCAAAGCAGTCCCCTGGAACTACAATGCGAAAGTCAAAGTGGAAGGTCCTCAGAGCAATCCTGATGTCACAAATGTCTCGGGAAGCAGCGGAATAACTCGGAGCGGGCGCATCTATGCCCCTGAAAGACCCAGAGGAGGAGAATCAAATGAAAGAGGAAAGATCGATAAAGGCAAAGACAAAGAAGTAGAGCCATCTGACAAAAATACGGGCAAGAAGGCACTATCTGAGCAAGAAGCCAGTGAGTTTCTAAAGATTATGAGGCAGAGCGAATACAAGGTAGTGGATCAGCTGAATCAGACTCCCGCTAAGATATCCCTGCTATCGCTATTACTCAATTCTGAAACCCACCGAGCAACACTAATGAAGGTGCTGAATGAAGCCCATGTCACTCCCGACATCACAGTTGGTCAGTTTGACGGGATCGTCGGAAATATCGTTGCAAACAATTACCTCACCTTCACAGATGAGGAGATCCCCGTCGAGGGAAGAGGGCACAACAAGGCTTTGCATATCTCCGTGAAATGTGGAGAATACTCTCTAGCTCGAGTACTCATCGATAACGGATCGTCCCTGAATGTACTACCCAAATCAACCATGAACAAGCTAGACGTAGACTGTTCATACATGAAACCCAGTTCTACACTGGTCAGGGCATTCGATGGGTCTAAAAGAGAGGTTATCGGAGAGATGGAGTTACCTGTACAGGTAGGTCCAGAAGTCTTCATAGTAAGTTTCCAAGTGATGGACATCAATCCGTCTTACAGTTGTCTTCTGGGAAGACCATGGATCCATACGGCAGGGGCTGTGCCCTCTTCTCTACACCAAAAGCTCAAGTTCATAGTCAACAACAAATTGGTGGTCGTTTCAGGAGAAGAAGAATTGCTAGTCAATAAGCCATTCCCTATACGTTATGTTGAGGCTGCAGAAGAATCTTTCGAGACCGCCTTCCAAGCACTAGAAATTGCAAATGCTACCTTTGTGGGGGAAGGAGCCCCATCATTAAAACCAAAGCTGTCCAAAGCTGCATTGATGATTGCTAAAGTCATGACAAGCAAGGGTTATCAGGCAGGAAGTGGTTTAGGGAGGACTGAACAAGGGATCCTAACACCCATACAGCCGCGTGAAAACAAGGACAGATGTGGGATAGGGTACCGGCCTAGTCGTGCTGACAAAGGAAGGATGGCCGCAGGAAAAAAGGAGCAGAGGTTGGCCAAACTTGAGGGTCGGGAGCCAAATATGAAGAAGATTGTCATCTGCGACATAAAGCAAAGCTTTCAGAGCGCAGGAATGCTAGATCCTAACCAGGTTGCAGCTATTGAAGATGATTCAAGCGCTGAAAATGGCGGTGTCAGTCTTGTGTGCCGTTGTCCAGCAAGCAAAGAGCTCAAGAATTGGGAGATCGTCGATTTTCCTGTAGTTTTTAGTTCAAAGTAATGTTTCTGTAATGCAATCCTATGGCTCTGCCCAAGGCCTTAGGACATTTCATTCGGGCACACATGTTTCCTTTCAATATCAATATCAATAAAATGTTATTTCAGATTCTCCAATAAATTTCAGTTCTCTTTTGCACTTGCGTTTTATTTTCTTTTGGCTCGTTTTTCATTCCATCAATTTATACTAATGCAGATTTGAAAAAAACACTGTTGAAAATAACAACGCCAATAATTCATACTGTGACTTTGAGCACCCCATTAATCAAACTGAGGAAGATATTGAAGATAACTGGGAAACTCCTCCAGAATTAATGAGAATGATGGAACAGGAAGAAAAAAATAATCGAACCCCACGAGGAATCAACCGAAACAATCAACTTGGGCACGGAAGAGGATGAAAAGGAAGTCAAGATTGGCACCACCTTAAAAGACAGTGAGCGAGAGAAATTGATTAGACTTTTGATCGACTATGTTGACATCTTTGCATGGACATACCAAGACATGCCGGGACTGGACCCCAACATAGTCGAGCATAAGTTACCAGTAAAACCTGAATGCTCGCCGATAAAGCAGAAGTTAAGAAGAATGAAACCAGAAATGTCACTAAAAATCCGAGATGAGGTCAAGAAACAGTTCGATGCAGGATTTTTGGCGGTAGCAAAGTACCCTCAATGGGTAGCCAATATTGTACCGGTCCCAAAGAAAGATGGGAAGGTTCGGATGTGCGTCGACTATCGAGATTTGAACAGAGCCAGCCCAAAAGACGACTTCCCTTTGCCTCACATTGATGTCCTGGTGGATAGCACAGCTCAGCATTCCCTTTTCTCCTTCATGGATGGGTATTCCGGATATAACCAGATTAAGATGGCCCCCGAGGATATGGAAAAAACCACCTTCATCACTCTCTGGGGAACCTTCTGTTACAAAGTAATGCCATTCGGTTTGAAGAATGCTGGGGCAACGTACCAGAGGGCGATGGTAGCGTTGTTCCACGACATGATGCATAAAGAAATAGAGGTCTATGTGGATGACATGATCGCAAAATCCAAGACTGAAGAGGAACATATCGTCAATCTGCGAAAGCTATTTGAACGCCTAAGGAAGTTCAAACTCAGATTAAACCCCGCCAAATGCACTTTCGGCGTAAGATCAGGAAAGTTGTTGGGGTTCATAGTCAGTCAGAAGGGTATAGAGGTAGATCCAGACAAGGTACGAGCAATTCTTGAAATGCCAGCGCCTAAAACCGAAAGGGAAGTTCGTGGGTTCCTAGGAAGGTTGAACTACATCTCCAGATTCATATCCCAATTGACATCGACCTGCGAGCCAATCTTCAAATTGCTGTGCAAGAACCAAGAAACGAAGTGGAACGATAAGTGCCAGGAGGCCTTTGAAAAGATCAAGAGGTACCTCCAAAATCCACCGATTCTGATGCCACCGGTGCAGGGCAGACCCCTCATTCTATACTTAACAGTGCTAGACAACTCAATGGGTTGCGTACTGGGGCAACATGATGAGTCTGGAAGGAGAGAACATGCCATCTATTACCTCAGCAAGAAGTTCACCGAGTGCGAGACAAGATATTCATTGTTGGAAAAAACATGTTGCGCTTTGGCCTGGGCTGCACGTCGCCTGAGGCAATATATGTTGAGCCACACGACTTGGTTGGTATCTAAAATGGATCCCATCAAGTACATTTTTGAAAAACCTGCACTCACAGGAAGAATCGCCCGCTGGCAAATGCTACTATCCGAATACGACCTTTTGTACGTCACTCAGAAAGCAATCAAAGGTAGTGCCTTAGCGGAATACTTGGCGCATCAGCCCATTGAGGATTACCAATCAATGCAGTATGATTTTCCGGACGAGGATATAATGGCTTTGTTCGGAGAAGGAAAATCTCCAGACGATGAAAGGTGGAGGATGTCATTTGATGGCGCTTCTAATTTGTATGGGCACGGGATTGGAGCTGTGTTGATTTCTCCCGATAACCGCTTCATACCATTTACTGCTAGACTGAGCTTCTATTGCACCAATAACATTGCAGAATATGAAGCGTGTGTCCTAGGCATCAAAGCAGCCCTTGAATGGAAAGTCAAAAGACTCGATGTATATGGGGACTCAGCGCTAGTCATCCATCAGATAAAAGGTGACTGGGAAACCAGGGATCCCAAATTGATTCCTTATCATGATCACATCCAAAAGATGATTGAACAGTTCGAGGAGATCACCTTCCACCATCTCCCTCGCGAAGAAAACCAGTTGGCTGACGCTTTGGCGACTTTGTCATCAATGTTCAATATCAATAACAACAAAAGTCTGACATTCATCCGAATCCAGCATCGAGACCTACCGGCGCATCATTGTGTGGCAATCGAGGAAGAGCCTGATAGTAAGCCTTGGTATTACGATATCAAACACTATATCACAAATAGAGAATACCCTCCCGGTGCCACTGAGAATGATAAGAGAACACTTAGGAGGTTATCAATGGGTTTCTTCCTAAACGGGGAGGTGCTTTACAAAAGGAATCACGACATGATCCTCCTCAGATGTGTTGCAAAAGAAGAAGCAGAAAGAATTATGAAAGACGTCCATGAAGGCTCGTTCGGAACCCATTCTAGCGGGCACACCATGGCAAGAAAAGTCCTAAGGGCCGGCTACTACTGGTTGTCAATGGAGACCGACTGCTTTAACTACGTGAGAAAATGCCACAAGTGTCAAATCTACGCTGATAATATCCATATGCCGCCTGCTTCTTTGAACGTCCTGACAGCACCATGGCCATTCTCAATGTGGGGAATGGACGTCATTGGTCCCATCGAACCTAAGGCATCAAACGGGCATCGCTTCATTCTTGTCGCTATCGATTATTTCACCAAATGGGTCGAGGCCGCTTCTTATGCCAGTGTAACCAAATCGGTAGTTGTCAAGTTCATAAAAAGAGATTTGATCTGCCGATACGGTCTGCCAAATAAAATCATCACAGACAATGGGACCAATCTGAACAACAAGGTGATGAAAGAGTTGTGTGACGACTTCAAAATCCAACATCATAATTCCTCCCCGTACCGTCCAAAGATGAATGGGGCAGTCGAAGCTGCAAATAAGAACATAAAGAAGATCGTGCAAAAGATGGTAGTAACCTTCAAGGACTGGCATGAAATGTTACCTTTCGCTCTGCATGGATATCGGACCTCTATCCGCACGTCAACAGGGGCAACACCATTCTCACTAGTATACGGGATGGAAGCAGTTCTTCCCGTAGAAGTCGAAATACCCTCTCTGCGAGTGTTAATGGAAACCAAATTAGAGGAAGCAGAATGGGTTCAATCTCGATTTGATCAATTGAACCTCATAGAGGAAAAAAGAGTGGAAGCTTTGTGTCACGGGCAGTTGTATCAGCAAAGAATGAAGAAAGCTTATGACAAGAAAGTTCGACCCCGGCAGTTTCAGGAAGGAGATCTAGTGCTCAAGAAAATTTTGCCTATCCAAAAGGATTCCCGTGGAAAATGGACCCCAAATTACGAAGGGCCTTATGTGGTAAAGAAAGCATTCTCTGGAGGAGCCTTAATCCTCACAAAAATGGACGGTGAAGACCTCCCACTCCCAGTAAACTCAGATGCAGTTAAGAAGTACTATGCCTAAAGAAATATATAAAAAAAAAAAAGAGAAAGATGAGCCAAGCAAAAATGAGCTCGCTAGGTTGAAAACCCGAAAGGGCGGCCTAGGCAAAAATTAGAGCGACCTGGTGGATTGAAAACTCTAAAGAGCAGTCCAGGCAAAAATTAGGGTCAATGAGTTGGACTTGGAACAAATGCAAAGGCAGTCCTCCGAAAGTTGGGTGATGGATGCTCAAGGGCATGTGTATGGATGATTGGCATTGTTACCTCCAAGATACAAACAATCAAAAGATTTGCTTTTTCTTTTTCTTCTTTCTTTTTAGTTTAAACTCTCAATGTAATTTTCAGCCAGTGTGACCTTCGGCACACTCGGTTTCCATTTGAATATTAAACTCTTCTTCATTCTCTCACCTCCCTATTTACTTTGGAAAGATGTTTTATGGTAGATGATATTGATTTGCGAAACATGTGCATAATCGAAAGCATTATATTCATTGCGAAATTTCTAAAAATCACAAAAAGAGATGATCTCTCACAAATTTGCAAAAAGGACCAACGCATAATCACTTCAGCAAATCTTAAATAACCCGCACTTTGGCACCACTGCTTGAGGCAACCCTCGTATCCCACGTCAAGAGTCATGCGAGTTTGGTGATGCCCGCAAAGTCAATAAAGAGCTAAAGAGCAAAAAGAGCAAAAGAGCAAAAAAAAAAAAATGAAAAATGAAAAAAAAGAAAAAAGCCAAGAGCAAAAGCCAAAAACAAAATCATTCCACATTTCATCCATCATGTCATCAATTACTTAACTACATGCACGCATGCATCATTCATTGCCAGTGTCTGTTAAGATAATTTTATTTTGTGTCGCTAGCACCAATTCTTCAGACCCCCAGCGGTCCTTCAGAGCCCAGGCGCTCCTTCAGACCAACAATGGTCCTTCAATCCAGATCGCACGTCGCGTTAATCGAGCAACCGACGGATCATCCGGCCCCAGGCCCTTCAGACTAGCTGTGTCCGCCTAAAAAACACAGTGCACGTCCTTCGTGGTTATATCAGCTCCGGACCTGATTAACCCCAATGGCCGCTCGATAAGAGGCCACCCCCAGATCGTATCTCTAGTACCATAGCTAGAAGCGCTCCTTCAGACCCATTGGTCCTTCAGGCTTAGGCATGCCCCTCAGACCCCGACGGTCCCTCAGTCGAATTCAGGTCGATGCGCCAAGCATTGATTTTTGAGCTAGACCTTCAGATCCCCAGCGGTCCCTTCAGAGCCCCAGTGTTCCTTCAGATCCCCAGCGATCCCCCAGAGCCCCGGTGCTCCCTATTTACTTTCTGTCTAAAGCAACCCAGTTTTCATAATTTTCAAACCAAAAGAGAAGAAGCAACACAAATTCTCAGTCTGGACAAAATTAGCGTTTTGTTATCTTTATTTCTATTTTCCTCGAGAAATTGGAAACCCCTCCTATTTCCTAGCAAAATATAAATAAAGAGGGGCAGCTGTAATACCCTAATTTTGTCCTATCCAAAAAAAAAAAGAAATTTTATTTATTTTTTGAGAAAAATAATATTCTTCTTTTCATGCCATGTTTTATTTTATTTTTTAGTTTGCTACAAGTTTTAATTTTTGGAAAAAATAATAATAATCTTTTTTATGTCATGTATTATTTTCTTGTTTTTATTGCTATGGGTTTTAATCACCACAAATATTTTATTTAGAAGTGAAGAAATAAAAATAAGCCAAGAAGGAAGTGGGGGGGTCTATTAAAAATAATAAGGTGCTGTCATGGAAGCCCAACCCAGCAAAATGGCTAGCCCAATTCGCCTAGCCCAATCCAAAAAACCCTATCCATTTCGCATAACCCAACTCCATCAACACCTAACCCATATCCAACCCATAACCCACAACCCAACTCACCAAAACCCTAAAATCCCTCCTCTCCTAACCCTAATTCGACCCCACCCCCCTTTACCCTAAAAAATGTCCACATTCACTCTCCCCCCAAGCCCCAAAATGCAACCACATTCATTCCCTCTCTCCTCCCTAAAATTCGGCCACTTTTCCCTTATTTCCTCCTTGGAACTTGCAACTTCACTCTTCCCACACACTTCCCACTTCCCCATTTTTCCCTTCCCAATACACTCAACCTCTCTCTCCTAACACACTCCACGCCTACTCCTCTCTCTCTCTCATTCCCAACGGCTCCTCTCCCCCTTTTCCTACGCCCCCTTTCTTTCTCTCTCCCTCACACATCACTCAACTCACTCTCTCTCACACACTTCCCCTTCCAAACCCTAAACAAACTCACACTCAACCTCCATCCTTTCTTCTCATCTCTCACACAATCTTCACATCACACCCACGACTCTCTCCTCTCCCCTCCTCTCACACACTCATTTTTTTTTCTCTTCACACACTCATCCATTCCTCTCCCTATCACACACTTCACACTTGGCACTCCCTTCCTTCCTCTCACCTTCTCCATACCCATACCTTCGACCATCACCTCTCCCCTCATCTCTCATGATTCATTTTTTTATTTTTCCCTTCAACAACTCCCCCCAAACCCCCATATCAAGTCAGAAAAAATACTGTACAAGCATGGAGCAGGTCAGAACACAATGAAGAGAAGCAAGGGCAACCCTTTTTTTTATAAATAGGGTCACAGAAATTTGAAGAGGGACGGATTTTACTCTTAGAAAAAAGGAGGATCTTCTAAAAAAATTAGGGTTTCTCTTAGAGAAATATTCTTCCCTTTCTTTTCCTCCTTCCTAGATTTTTTTTTTAGTTTAAAGGTTCATTTGTATTGAAGAAATTTGAAGAAGGAAATTTCTTCAACATTTCTGGATTTTCATTGTCAAGGTACTAAAATGTAATATTTTTATTATTGTTCACGTTTTTTTAGATATTATTATTGTTGTTTTTTTTAAATTTTAGTTACTGTTTTTGTTATGTAAATATTATTATTGTTTTTTTATAAATTTTAGTTGTTCTTGTTATTTAGTCTAGTTACCTTTTTATATATTTATTTGCTGTTTTTATTATTTAGTGTAGTTGCTTTCTTATTAGAATATTATTGCTGTCTTTTTATTATTTAGTTTAGAGGCTGTTTTTATATTATATTTTTGCTATTGGTTATTTATTTTGTTGTTTGTTATATTATTGTAATTTTCGGACTAAAAAAAGAAAAAAAAATGTTGTGCTTTTTTTTAATAAATAATTCTAATTTTCGGACTAAAAAAAAATGTTGTGCCTTTTTTAAATAAATTATACTATTTTTCGGATTAAAAAAGTGATAAAAAAATATATGTTGTTTTTTTTAAAAAGTGGTTACTAATTTTCGGAGTAAAAAAGGTGTAAAAAAAAATGTTGTTTTTTTAATAAATAATTACTAATTTTCGATTTAAAAAGTGATAAAAAAAAGATGTGTTGTTTTTTTTTTTTAACAATTACTATTTTTCGGATTAAAAAAAAAGTGATAAAAAAAATGTGTTCCTTTTTTATTTTCGGATTTAAATAAAGCCCTTTTTTCAAATACTAAAAAATATTTTTAAAAAAAAATAAATGGTTACTAGTGTCACTACTCTTTTCTAAAAAAAAATAATATAATAACAAAAATCTTTTTTTCAACAAAAAAAGTAAAAAGGCCCCCCTTTTTATTAAATAATAACTATGACAACAAAAAAAAAACAACAAAAGATTTTTTTTTTCTCCATAATCCGCTTTCAAAATACCACTTGTTTAGTCTAGGTTTGTTTTTTTTTAAGAGAAAAAAAGCGCTTCAAGAATCACGCGTTCTAGGGTAGAATAGTAAAAAAGGGTAATAAACCAATCAATCGTTTTTAGCGTCAAAACGCTATTTGCACCCGCGGCACCCCTTTTTTTTAAAAAAAAAGGCACCAAAACGCTATTTGCACCCCGCGTTCTCTTAAAACAGCAAACCCATCCATTTTTTTACTACAAGCCCATCTTTTCAAACACAACCTAGTTCTACCTAGTTCACAAAAAAAAAAAACGATTTGGTCACGCTATTCACACCTCCTTTTTTTTAATACAACCCCTTTATTATTTGCACCCCCCCCTTTTATCACCTATTCCGTTTTTATTCACCACGTGATACTTCCAAACCGTTTTCCTTTTTTTTTTCTTTTTAATCGAATTCGCGTAAAAAAAATAGGTTGTTACTAGTGGTCACTCTGAGCCTTGCTTGTTTGACCGTTAGGACTAACCTTCCTTTTTTCACAGCGGATTAGTAGCGGTGATCACTCTGAGGTTACTCGTTTGATCATCGCAAACATTCGCCTAAACTTCTTTTTAGTTAATAAAGTACAAACATAATTTCGACTCCTTTTTATCACGCTTCCCGGTAAGCACGTTTTCAAGCGAACAAACGCTCAATCACAAACCGGTTGTCTATAGCGGTCACTCTGGGCCCGACTCGTTTGAACGCTGTAAACACCTCCTTTTTCAAATAAGCCATTTATGACGACCACTCTGGATTTATCTGTTTGGTCACCATGAACGGCCTCTAGTTTTCCCAAACTTTTCAAAAAAATAAAAAAAATACCAACACACAAATTTTTTCTAACCAAGAACTACGTAGCTTTGATTTCTCCATCGCACCCGGAGATACGTAGGAGCGGGGGCCCACTCCCGTCGAGCGCAAAAAAACTAAAATTTTTATTAAGTCTTCTTTTCCGTTTTTTTGCAAATAACAAAAAAGGGTAAATAAAAATGTTTTCTTTAAACTAGTTTTTTTTTACACATTTAATTAAAAGGTAACCTTTTTAGGATGTTGCGGGGTGCTTGTACCTTCCTCGCACTTAATCGACCCCCGAACCCAAAAACAAAGGTTTTTTCAATGTTTTCCTAAAAATAAATATTGATGGCGACTCCATTGTTCAAAAGCAACGACGGATCCCTCCTTCGGATTCTTCGGTCGCTACAGAGCATATTTTCGATTTGATTGGATACTGGAGATCTGCAGGGAACATATTTCACAGGGCCAAGATATTTTTGCTACCAGGGCGTTCCTTCTAATTATGGTGGGTTACACAATATTCACCATCAAGAGCTTTAAGAAAGTAGACTCCAAGTCGTTACTGTTGTTTGAGGACTTAAATCAATGTGGCAATTGAGCGCGGGCTCCAGCTACCTTGGCATTTTTATTTGGCCAGCTTAATGAAGGAGCTTTTTGGAAGACCTGCTAGTGTGGGGGGTACGCGACATTGATCACGGTAAAATATGTTATTTACTATTTTAATATACTTTATAATATATTGTTTTTAACGAGTTTGTTTATTTTTTCATTTCAGTGTTGGATTTTTGAATACTTTCCGAACATATGTGAGCGTACCGACCAGAAGCCAAGTTCGGGGCCACGTGCGTCGAGGTGGAAGAGGAAGAAGACAGATGATGTAAACTTGCAGATTATCGAAGGAAATTGGATGCGTTGACTCCCGATGACGTCAGATGGAGACCGTTTGAGGACCATCAAGACCATAGGCAGTTTAACCATGTTTTTTTTTACTTTTTTAGATAAGCGCAGTTTAACCACGTGTCTTTATACATCGGTTTTTTTTGCTGGGGCAACATCATCGTACCTTACATGTCGGATATGTGCCTCCGACAGTTTTGATATATCTAGGGCACCCTTGATCCTCCGCTTGTGGGCCATCCAAGGGCTAGAGACATCATGGTGCATTGGGCCAACTGGTCTCACAGTGCTCAATAAGTTATGGGCGGGGCTATTCCTACCACTTTCCTAGGTGAGTGCCATCCGAGTTACTTACCATGGTATCGTCGGGTCTCAGTTCCCCGTCTCCTCGCACCTGTAGATGCTGAGCAGGTTGCTATTAAGGACATCCCAGGACCATCGGCACCAACGACAGGGATTGGAAATGAAGAGAAACTTATGATTATTGCTCAAGGGTTACGAGATGTCCTACACGGTGGACACATTCCTCTAGGCTGTCCGGAGCACACACTTCTTTGGGAGCATGATTGACTTGGCTCAGGGAGGGGACCCTTGATGTATTTTTTCTAATCTTGTTTGTTTTGAAATGTATTTATTTTTATGATAATGTATTGTGGATAATATCTTTATTTATGGTTGTTTTTAAGATTGCGTGGTTGGATTACTAAAAGAAGCTGAATTTTTATTGATAGTAACGAAATACATAATCACAAGTTAAATAGAAACAACAAAAAGACAAACATGACAACAACAACAACAACAACAACAACAACAACAACAACAACAACAACAACAACAACAACAACAACAACAACTGGGAATGAAGAAAACAATCTACTCTGACGGTCCCTGACTCAATAGAAAAATTATCTCGTCAACACCTCTGATCGTCTCGGCATACAACTCAATACGACTTAGCATTTGGAATGCCTCATGAATGTCTAGCATTTGCCTTACGTCATCGTCGTTCTTAATATCCATTTTTGACCAAGAAACACGCTCATCATCTCCTCAACCGGGTTTGCGAAAAATAACATGACTGACGGGTCGGTGCCATGCACCTCGTTGAACCTTTCCCTTAACTTTATCTTTCAAGCTCGTGAAAGTGATGTCGTTCTTCAGCCTAGATAAAATAGGGTCATCACATTGAAATCGAACACCATTTTCATCTCTGGTTATTTGCCCACGATGGTGAAGTGCGGTCAGCCAACTGTCACTTGAGAATTGGGTTGAAAAAGTGTTAATTTTGGAGTGTGTTGCTAGGGAAAACAGTAAATGTTTACTAATGCTGAATGAAATGGTCGGAGACGGGTGAGATTCTAGTTGCTTCGGTTTTGGTTGGATTCGTGTTTTCTGGACCGAATCCGACCGTACACTACAAAAAAAAACTTATTTGTGAGGGACATTAGCGAGGGAATAACATTCCCTCACTAAAACTGACATTAGCGAGAGAATGTGATTCCCTCGCTAAAATTGACATTAGCGAGGGACCAGTCCCTCGCTAATGGTTAGCGATGGAATTTTTGACATTAGCGACGGACCAGTCCCTCACTAAGTGGAGGCGGGAATTTGAAAAGTTTAGCATGAAAAACAAGGTGATTAGCGAGGGACCAGTCCCTCGCTAACGTGAATCTGACCGTTGAACAGTCCTTGGGAAGTGGAATTTGCTGTTAGCGAGGGAATTAGCGACGGACCAGTCCCTCGCAAAGGGTAAATTTTATTTTGTTTTACTTTAAATAACCACACACTACACACCCTCATTTCATCTTATCTCTTCTCTCACCTCTTCCCTTTTTCACTACGAATTCTCTCCACCTTCCAACACCACCACAACCCCACCATGAACTACTTTCCTCTTCCCCACCACCACCATCAACGGTGAAAAAGTAGACATGCTCAAGAAATGTGATTGGTGGATGATAACACTTGTAACCCTTCTTGTTAGGAGTATAACCTATAAAGACACAACGGATTGCACGAGAATCCAACTTACTTTGGTGTTGTGGGTGAACGTGGACAAAAGCCACACAACCAAATACTCGAGACTCAAAGCTCTGCAAGACAGGAACAGAAGGAAACTGTGAGACCAAAAGTTGAACAGGACTAACATTACCTAGACCACGAGATGGCATCCGATTAATCAGATAGGCAGCAGTTAATACTGCCTCTCCCCAGTATGATTTTGGAACAGACATTTGGAAGAGAAGAGCTCGTGCAATTTCAAGAAGATGACGATTTTTCCTTTCAGCAACCCTATTTTGTTGAGGGGTGTCAACACAGGTAAGTTCATGTATGATTCCCTGTTCAATGAAGAAATCAGACAGATTATGATTCACATATTCTTTTCCATTATCAGAACGGACTTTTTAATACCTCTTCCAAACTGAGTCTTTATCATGTTGTAAAAATGAATAAATAATTGGGGCTCCTCAGATTTATCTTTCCTCAAGAACAACCAAGTTGCTCGAGTAAAATCATCGACAAAAGACACAAACCATCTTGCACCAAAAATATTAGAAACAGGGGCAGGCCCCCAAACATCAGAATGAATAAGATCAAATGGTTCAGCACTTTTTGTACCACTAGAGGGAAAAGTACTTCGGTGGTGTTTAGCAAATTGACAAATGTCACACTTAAAGGACTCCATAGACTGTTTTACGAATAAAGATGGAAACATAGACCTGAGTAGTGAGAAAGGAGGATGACCAAGACGTTTATGTAGAAGCCAAATTTGTGCGGCAGAATGAGAAGACTCAGAAGACTCGGTCTGGAAGCAAGAAGCCAGCACCTGCGAACAATTTGGTTCATCAGATCCTGTAAAACACAATAAGAAGTGAAAAATGTTACTTTACAATTCTGATCACGGGTGAGTTTACGAACAGATATTAGATTGTGAGAGAGGCTGGGAACATGAAGCACATCCTGTAATTGAAGTGTAGGTTGCAAATTAATATTTCCAGAGCCATCAATACGAGCATAAGAACCATTAGCAACCGTAACATAAGAATTCATCTTAGAGGAGGTATAAGAGGAAAATAAACCGGAATTGAAAGTCATGTGATCGGTGGCACCAGAGTCCAAAATCCAAGCATCTTTAGGAATTTTACCGCAAACATTAAAGGATCGGGAGCATTCACTCAAGCCGGTCGTTGGTAAAGAACAACTTCCAGAAGACTTACTAAGAGAGTCTAACAGAGCCTTTAAACGATTCATCTCATCCTCGGTGAATGATAAAGAATAATCAATAGTGATTCTGTCAGCCATATGTGGCATCAATCAAAGAAACACTGGCAATACATGAAAAACAGACATAATAATTGTGTCCAAAGTTGTCGAAAGAGCCGGTAACTGTGACCAAAGGTGAGATTCAAATAACCCACAAAAAATTATGCGTCCAATGACCGTAATAAATGTAGTGAGAGTAAAAAAAAGAGCAGGAACAACAGAAACCGTAACCCAAAAAGGGTCCAAGGTTACCAAAAAATCAAAGTGCTCCAAATGTGAAAATTAACGACCCCCAAAACGGAGAGAGGGAAGGCCGATCTACAAGCTGTTCCAAAGAAGCGTTGTCAAAAACCACTGTAGGGAGGCGCGAAGGGCCCACGCGCCGGAAGGTGGCAGGTGTTGTGGTGGCGCGTGAGGAGGCAGACGGCGGTGATATTTAAACGGGTTGCTCGAAATATGGTCGCGGTTCTGATGGGTGTGGTGGTTAGATGATTGGAGCAAAGGGTGATGGGTTTTTGGTGTTTTTGGTCGTGAGGTTCAAAAAGCTGAGAAAATAAAATTGAGTTACTGTGAAGGGCACCTAAACTGGTGGGTTTTAGGGAAAGGTACAGTAACAAAAAAGCTACAAGGATGGTAGCAAGGAAGATGCGAGGTTGCAATGAAGGCAACAAAGACCGCAATGAAGGCGACTAGGGTTTATGCGGAAGCAAGTCTCTCAAGATCGAGAGCTCGTGATACCATGTAGAAAAAAGAAATAGGAGACACGATATTGGTCACGCAGTTCGGCCAATATTTGCCTACGTCTGCGACTACAGAGCAGCTGTAGTTCCGTCTTATTAATTGTATAATTTATTTTGAGTACCAGCACCAATGAGTTTAAATGGGCTACTCTAACAGGCTGGTAAATGAGCCGAATACATATATAAATAAATCTACTATTTACGACATATCTCAACAAAAGCGATGTCATATTTAGTTGTCTTTGTATCGAAACTCTGTTTCTCCCTGAAATCTTGGAAGTACTTTGAAAGACAACCGTTGGTTACACAAAATCAAGTTCTTATATTTTTAATGTAGTAGTTCTTAATTTTTTTCTCGTTAACTTAACATTCCGTCTGTTTTCCATTTTTAGATTTTTTTTATAGCCAAATGTTTGTGGTTAGTAATTAGTTAGGGGTGGTGAAAATGTTAGTTTCCAGAATTTTCTGGACCTCCTTCTTTAAACTACTCTCGCCAACTGAACTACCTTTTGAGACTAGATTTTTTGTATTAATATATAGACACGTGTAGCTAGGTTTATGTTAGTATTAAAACATGAGAGGGACTAAATCCTATTATCTATCTATATAATCTATATAATCAAAACTAATACTAGCAAAATGACATTTATAGACATCTTCAAATTTTGCCATTTGGCAAAAAATATGGGTAAATTAGTAAATTTACCACTAAATAACAAAAATAGATCAACTTTTTTAGAAAAAAGCAAACTGACACGCTGCAGAAAAAATGGGAAAAGCAACTGACACGCTGCAGAAAACTAACGCTGCAGAAAACGGACGTGAGAGAGAGGAAACCGACCCTGCAGGAAAAATTGGAAAAGCAGACTCATCATCTCTCTATTTTTACTACTTACTATTATTATATATTAAAATAAACTAACAATTGTCTCACTCTTTTTATTATATACTATTTATCTAATATATCTATTATTATATATTAAAATCAATAATTTTATTAAAAAATCAGTTTTTCTTTTTTCTAAAAAATCAATTGTTTTTTTCTTTAAAATATTGTTTTTTTAATTTACTGCAATCTACTCAAACTAATAAAGCCAATTAATTTAACCACTACCAATTGTCAAAAAAAACGATAATGCTAGCAAAAATTTCAAAATATTTTTTTTCTAAAAATATCAAAAATTAAATCTCATTTGTTTTTTTCGTGAGCCGCACGGGAGCGGCACCGAGGGCGTCGGGAGCGCGAAAGAGAGCGCCAACGAGAGCGCTAATGGGAGTGCCAACGTGAGCGCCAACGAGACGGGAGCGCCAACGGGGGCGCCAATGGGAGCGCCAACAAGAGAGAGAACGAGAGCATCAACGAGAGTGCCAACAAAAGAGGGAACGAGAGCGACGGGGCTGCATATTTTACCTTTTACTCCATTATTAATATTATAAGAAGATGCCGATTTTGTTTTAACTTTTTACAACACAACTATTTTAGTAAGTTCACCCCTAAAGACAAAATCTGCAACACAACGAGAGCGACAATGCGAGACTGGCAATGGAATCGACAACGAGAGCGACAACGGGAACTTGAGTGGGAACAAGGGAGGCAAGGAAAGCGCCAACAGAGCGCCAACGTGGATGCATATTTTAAAAAATCTTATTTTCTTTTTTCTTCATTTTACTCCATTTAAAATTTATTATTTACTATAATCTCTCTATTAAAACTATCAAAATCAATCAATTTAACCACTAAGAGAGGTAACGAGAGACTGGCAATGGGAGCTACAACGGGAGAGGTAACGAGAGCGCCAACGGGAGTGTCAACGGGAGGGTCAACGAGTATGCAAACGGGAGTGTCAACGGGGATGCATATTTTACCTCTAATGTCCAAATACATTATTATGGATTAATGTAATTCTGATTGTCAATCTCTTTCCACTTTGAATTTCAAATCATACATTTTGGACATTGTTCACAACTTATGATTATCTTCCAAATTACTATTATGATTTCATGGCAATACACCGACCATACAATATCACCCGTGCGTATGCACGGGTATAATACTAGTCATTATCATAAAATTAATGGTATTGTTAGTTAATGCCCTAAGGGCACTGGTTACGTTTAGGGGCATTTAATATGCCTATATTTACTAAAAAAAGGCAAGTATTAATTATTTCTCTTTAAAATTTCAATTTGATAATCCTTCTCATTAAATACTTTCTACTTTTGTTTTTTTAACAAGCACTTTAGGACAGATGTTGGTATGTGCCTTAAAATAACAATAATGCTATTCAGCCAAAAAACTTAGCCAAAATACAGCCAAAAAATACCAAATACGTATTATACAATGGAAATACGGAGGTGGGACCAGCCAAAAAATAAAAGAAATAATAATTTTTTTTGTTGCTAAAACTGATTCATTCAACGCAGTCTCACTCCGCAGCTCCCTCCTCCCTTGAAGGTCTCACTCCGCAGCTCCCTCGCTCAAGCTCTCACTCCGCATCTCCCTCGCTCAAGCTCTATCTCTCTCGCTCTCTCCTCCCTTCAAGCTCTCACCTCCGCAGCTCCGTCGCTCGCGCTCTCTCCTCCCCGCAGCTCCCTCGCTCGCGCTCTCTCTCGCGCTCTCACCCCTCCCTCGCCCTCTCTCCTCCGTCGCCCTGCTCTCCCCTTCAAGCTCTCACCGCCGTGACTCCGCACGGGCCGAAGCTTCTTCACCTCTTCTCCACTGCAACCTTAGGATTACAATCAGGTAATTTATACTAATTTATACTGAAACGAAACCCTATTCTTGTTATCCAAATTTGGAATTTTACCATGATTATTAGATTAAACATTGTCCTTTACCAGATTGGTTTATGGCTTTGAAAAGTTGGTTAATTGGGGCAGTAATGTGGCTATCTGTAGTTGATATCCGAACATATTGGTTTATAGCTTTGAAAAGTTGGTTAATTGAGGCAGTAATGTGGCTATCTGTAGTTGAAAAAACAGATTGGTTTATGGCTTTGAAAAGTTGGTTAATTGGGGCAATAATGTGGCTATGTGTAGTTGAAATACCAGATTGGTTTACTCTATAGTACATGTCACACCAAGAACATTTGAGTTATACTTAAGAAATTGGGATTTAAAAGTTGGTTAATTGGGGTTGTTTAGCTGATATGTTAAGAAATTTCGGTTTACATCTATACACTATATTAAATTTAATATAAGCTATACATAATTGGATTTTATTGTGCAGTACTGCTGTGACGCCGACATCTAAAAGTTCATGGAGGGTGGTGATACATTCGTTGAGGGTGAAAGTGCTGACGCTGAAGGTATAACAGTTGACAACCCCAACAATGACGATACATGTTGGGAGCCAACAATCGGGATGTGTTTTGCTTCATTAGATGAGGGGATATCTTATTATGGTGAGTATGCCATAAAAAAAGGATTTGGATGGAAAATTAGAACATCAGTAAAGGGAAAGGATGGGGAAATCAACTACAGAATTCTGTCATGCTCGAGAGAGGGGTCTAGCGCGCAAATGTCAAAAATTCCTTGTTCATTGAAGACACTTCCGACTAGGGTGAGCAATTGTCCTGCCAAAATATGTTTCAAGTTAGAAACAGATGGATAATGGTATATCAAAAAATTTGTAGATGAGCATTGTCACCAGTTGAGCCCCACAAAGTCAAGGTTGTTTAGGGCAAACAAGAAAATAAATCTGCATGTGAAGAGAACAATCCAAATCAACGATGAAGCGGGCGTGAGGATCAACAAAACTTTCCAATCTCTTGTTACAGATGCAGGAGGGCATGAAAATATACCATTTTGTGAAAAGGACGTGAGGAATTTTGTCAACAAGGAAAGGCGTTCAATTGGTAAAGGCGGTGATGGGAAGGCGTTGATTAGTTACTTTTATGAAATGAGGGAACAAAATTCGAATTTCTTCTATGATATTGATTTGGATGATGGTTTTCATGTCAAGAATGTCTTTTGGGCCGATGCAAGAAGTAGAGCTGCTTATGAATATTTTGGAGATGTCGTGACATTTGATACAACATATCTGACCAATAAATATGAGATGCCTTTTGCTGCGTTTGTAGGTGTGAATCACCATGGTCAATCAACATTACTTGGGTGTGGCCTAGTTTCCGGTGAAGACGAAGAGTCATTTGTGTGGCTTTTTCAATCATGGCTTTCTTGCATGCTAGGAAAGTCCCCCTTGGGTATTGTCACCGACCAATGCAAGGCTATGAAAAATGCCATTGAGACAGTCTTCCCTACTACTCGCCATAGGTGGTGTTTATGGCATATCATGAAAAAAATTCCCGAAAAAGTCAGTGGCTATGGTGAATATTACAAGATAAAGGCAGCAATGAAAGAAGCAGTTTATGATACTTACACAATTGTTGATTTTGAAGATAAATGGCGTTCCTTCATAGACAAATTTCAGCTTCAAGAGAATGACTGGTTAAGTGGGTTGTATAAGGAGCGACATAGATGGGCACCGACTTTGTTAAGGAAATTTTTCTGGGCGGGCATGTCAACAACACAACGCAGTGAGAGCATACATGCTTTCTTTGATGGATATATCAATTCAACAACAAGTCTTGGTCAATTTGTAAAACAATATGGCAATGCTCTAAAAAATAAAGCAGAAAAAGAATTTGCAGCTGATTTTCAATCAATAGATACAATAATTCATTGTGGGTCCACCTCCTCTATTGAAAGGCTGTTCCAACGTGATTACACACATGCAAAATTTAAGGAGGTTCAAACTGAATTTAGAGGTAAAATGAATTGTGTCCCCTCCTTGGAGTCACTGGAGGGTTGCGTTGCTACATATAATGTGTTGGAGGAGATAATAGTTGGAGATAGACCAAAAGAGCGCTACCTTAAAGTATTGTTCAATCGTGACAACTATGATGTCAACTGTGAATGCTCGTTCTTTGAGTTTAGAGGAATTTTGTGTTGCCATGTATTATGTGTTTGTGCTAAAGAGAGGGTTGAAAAAGTTCCAGAGAAGTATGTTTTGACAAGATGGAAGAAAAATATTAAAAGGAAGCATGCATATATTAAGATCAATTATGGTGTGAAGGAATTGATGCCACAGATGGATAGGTTTGAGAAATTGTGCAAGCATTTCTACGAGGTTGCTGAAGCAGCAGCGGAGTTTGAATATGCCACAAAAGCATTCCATGAACTATTGCATCAATTTAGTTCTGATTTGCCAAGTATGGATCCTACAATGGATAATATTAAAAGCAAGGTTTTGAATGATGACTCAATCCCAGACAGTCTCCCTACTTGTCACAGTCCATTGAGGGTAAAGCGTAAAGGTCGTCCTCCTGCAAACAGAAAAATATCAACAGTTGAGAAAGTTGTTAAAAAGAGAGTGAATAAGCGAACCAAGCGAGCTAATGACAAAAACAATACGGAGGTTTGTCTTGTTTTTTAACAAATTATGTATTAAGCATTAAACTCTATATCACATGCATCTTACTGTTTTTTGTATAATGTGTAGGCCGGCAATATTGGGACGGTGGGTATGGAAGTCAACACCGACATTTGTGTGGAATCAACTATTGAGGTTACTACTGGTGGAGATGTGACGGAAGCAACTACTTTGGTTCGTGTCCATTATAAGTTTTTACTTTCAGTGTAGAGTTTCCAATTTTCAATTTGTTCACGGACTAATTTGATCCGTCAGAAAATTTCGGGAGCTATTATGTACTATTGTTGAGTTTGAGTTGTAACTTGTTGTTCATAATTTCAAGACTTATCAGGAGGTCATTGGGTTGGATTCATTTATAACTCGTGGAGAGTTGTTGGATGCAAACAATGTGGTTTAGTTTGCATCAGATGATTGTGCAAACTTCATTTAGTATGTTAACTACAACGTTAAGTTTTTTCTGTATCATTTTCATCATTCAATGAAATTAGTTATTTCGCATTTGTGGATTAGTGATTTTACATAACTTTGACCTGAAGTCAAGTTTAGTTGAACTTATTTAACAATTCCTCTATACAGTCAGGAAATGTATATATAAACAATGAAGCTGGAGTCTCAGATTTTGCGCACAACAGTTGGGCTTCTCAATGTCCAACTGTTACAGAAGCAACTTATTTAAAATTAGACAATGCAACTAACAACTTTACTTCCTCTTGTCAGGCATGTTGTTTGATTGTCTGTTATTACAGTTTTTATTTATATGTTCATGTTGTTAAACAGAATAAGTGATTATTAACAGGTAGGAGGTGAGATTCCATTCATGGAACTTTTGGCAAACATGGAAACAGACTTCACAGGATTGTCACAATTGACTACAAATCTATGACTTTAGGTTGAAGGATACCTCCCTGCATATTAATGGTCATGAGTATTTTTTGTTGTAATTAAAGATATATGTATAGGGGATGGTCATGAGAAATTGTTGTTGTAATTAGACATATATGTATCTTTTGATTAGTATTGATTTAAATGTTGTAAATGACATCAGGTACTAATTTGGATACACTTTGTATAGTCAGTGTGTAAAGTTGAAGTTAACAGGTTGCTTAATGTTGTTTCACAGCCATACAATTGAGTAGGCAAGACCAATGACCAAGGTAGACAAATAAATCACCAACTTTTTTAACACAATAGCCAACCCTCCTTAGTCCAAAACTATTATGACATATCACTGTGTCTTCATATGGGACACCAAAGAAGGGTACTCTGAACCTTGGTATGTCATATTTTCGCATAGGGGTTAGGTCATGTACTTTCAATTGAGTAGGCAAGACCAATGACCAAGGTAGCCAAATAAATCACCAACTTTTTTAACACAATAGCCAACCCTCCTTAGTCCAAAACTATTATGACATATCACTGTGTCTTCATATGGGACACCAAAGAAGGGTACTCTGAACCTTGGTATGTCATATTTTCGCATAGGGGTTAGGTCATGTACTTTCAATTGAGTAGGCAAGACCAATGACCAAGGTAGACAACTAAATCGCCAACTTTTTTAACACAATAGCCAACCCTCCTTAGTCCAAAACTATTATGACATATCACTGTGTCTTCATATGGGACACCAAAGAAGGGTACTCTGAACATTGGTATGTCATATTTTCGCATAGGGGTTAGGTCATGTAGTTATTAAAACATTTTTTATATTTTTTTTCCCAACACTACAGTTTAGTATTATACTTTTTCTACAAGGTATAATATTTAAAAAAAAAAATTAAATTCGTGAGAAAAATGGTCCTAAACTTAGGTAAAAAACCATTTTAATACCCTTCTGATTCTCTGTTTTCTCTGTGCGAAATTAACAATTAAAAAAAAGAATGTAGAAGAAATTAGGCACCCTCCGCAGTACCTAAATGAAACTCGTTTTTACTGAAATACCCTTCTGATTCTCTGTTTTCTCTGTGCGAATTTTACAATTAAAAAAAATATAATATTTGTTAATTTATTTAATAATTAACAACAGCAAAGAAACAAATAAGGTTGTCTCTCACACGCACTCCCTCCTCCCTCGCAGTCTCTCACACGCACTCCCTCCTCCCTCGCGGTGTCTCCTCCGTCGCCCTGCTCTCCCGTTCAAGCTCTCACCGCTGTACGCCGCCATTCACGAAGTTAGCCTCATTTTCTCCCTCTATTCGCGCCTCTTCTCTGCTCCATTCCTCTCTGTCGTGTCTCCGTCGTGACTACGCCGTTTCGCAGCTTCTTCACCTCTTCTCCACAACCTTCTTCCACTCAGGTAATTTATAGTGATTTTTTCCTTAATTTGTCCCTAATTTGACTGATTGCAAAAACCCCAATTTAATTTGAAACGAAACCCTATGAGTAACTGGAGTAAACATTTGGCTAGACTAAACATTTGGTTCCCATTCAGCTTGGGCTTTGATATCCGTACAAATTATAGGTCTTTAAAAAAAACAATGGATTTATTTAGGTTTGCATATTTGTACTCAGGTTCCATTTGAATCTTAATGTTATGTGTCTGTAATGCAAATGTGATTGATTGTGATATAATGTCGGACAGGTATAATGTCGGTGCGTTTGCGACACAAGTGTACAACAAACTATATAGGCAAAGTTAATCAGAATCTTACAAAATGTCAAAAGGAAAGGATTCATGGTACCCCTTTTAAATGGTTAATGTTCTTACCGGGAAAAATAAACATATCTGGAATTCTGTTGGAAGAATTATGTAGACGTTGGGACGAAAAAAGAGGGGGGTTTAGAATACAGAATAAGATAGTTGATTTTAGTCCTTTAGATGTGTGTTATGCCGTAGGACTTGGCATAGTGGGAGAAGAAGTGGTTTTTGAGGATGACATTAGTTCATATACCCTCACTTTACTTGAAGGAACAAATATGAGTACATCCGCAATTTATGAAAAACTGATGACGCTTTCCGGGGATGAGAATGTGGATGATTTTTGTAGACTGTATATACTGCTTGCAATTGAAGAGTTTTACTTCCCCAACTCATCCACTGGTATTAGTTGTAGATGCATTAAGCTATTAGACAATCTAGATGACCTTGGGACATTTAATTGGGGTCTTGCAGTGTATAATAATTTGGTGCAGAAGTTGACAAAAGTTTTGCATACTTTGGAACAATCAAATACCTCAACAATTTTGTATCTTATGGGCTGTGTGGTTGTGCTACAGGTATTTTATTGTGTTGTCATCAAATATGTCAATTCTTTTTCCTTGTATGTTATATCTTTTACCATCCAATATATATTATTCTATAGGTGTGGGGAATTGAACATGTCTGGCCAAACAGCAACATGAGTCCGAAAGTTAAAATGTTGTTTCCGCGTTGTTTGAAGTGGCCTGATTTTTGGCTTGATCGGAAACAAGTTTTGGCCTCATTTCAGAATAACCAGGTAATACTATTGGGAAACATATGCCAGTAACTTTGTATTTGATTTTTACATGGCAACTGTCATAAGTTGTGGCTTGACAACTCATTCTTTTCATATTGGTATATTGTTACTAGGTTTTTCAACTCTTGAATGCAACACAACAAGAGATTGAAATTGATGTTGTGAGAGAAGCATTAAAAGAGGCACCAAATGGATTTCAGAATTTGCAACAGGTGAAAATTGAATTGAAGAATCAAAATTCCCTGAATGAACAGCTAGAGGCGGAGCAGAAGCTACTTGAAGAAAGACTAGCTAAAGTTGAACGCGATTTAAGTCAGCTAAAAAGCTTACCTCAATCAGCAAGGGAAATACTTGAACGCAAAATATGTGAACTTGAACGTGAATTACAAGAAGTAAAAGAAGCAAAAGAAGCTAAACATTCACAGTGTATTGAAGAACAGTCAAGTCAACCGGCTCCTGAACCACAAAATGTTGAGCACCTAAACATTGAAAGACAGTTAGTTGATGATGACCATGATGAATCAAATATGCAGACTCGACGAAGGAAGAATCCAAGAAAGATCCAAGATAGTGCGGCAATGCGAACACCATATAAGGCTTTCCACAGGGGGGAAAAGAAGTAGGCTGTGTATTCCACGATTTGTTCTAATTAAAGATATTTATGTTTTCCAGGAGTTTTTTTGAAACCTTTAGTCCATTAGACATATATGTATTCCACGAGTTGTTGTAATAGTTGTTACTACATTCTGGTTGTGGTGCATGCACAGCAATACTTTTTAGTTATTATCCAAAGTTTTTATAATGAGCTTCTTTGGTATTTTATCCCAAGTTTTGTTTTACTTAAACTAATGCATTTGAAGAGTTTTACTTTCCCCTGTCCCCAAAAGAATGCAAAATGTAATATCTGAAGCCTGAGTTATCAAACCCATTATGAAATTGAGTATGTTCTGTATGCAGCACCTCCACAGCTTGGAACTGGGCATGCTATGGTATGAACTGGGCATGCTACTGACTTTAATGCATGTATGATATTGAATGCAATATTTATTTGATACTTACTACATACGGAAAAATAAACTAAAACGGCCTTCGTGAGGAATACAACCATAACAGGGTAAATCCTCATGCTATTATTCGTCAGATAAGTCCCCATCTGTACAATACTCCGGGTAATTTTGTAAGTCCATTTCGTCAGGAATGGTTCGTGCCCAATCATGTCTTCTACATGCAGCGTGTACAAGTTGGTGCCTGTTAATTCGAATTTGCATCTGGTTATTTTCGTGCCTAACCATGTTAACTGCCTTTTCTAGAGACTCATCGTTGTCTTCAGTGACTTCAAGGGATTTTTGCTTTGGTGCCTTAATGCAGCATTGTCGTAGCTCTTGTCTCATCCTTATAGACTCCTCAAGACGATATTCCCACTCTCTACGATACTCATTCATGTTTAATATTGAGTATCGGTCTTGGGGGCACAAACTATATTGAAACAAGCCTCGCTCTAACACCCATACTCGACCCATACTTTCTAGTATTTCGTGTGGTCTATATGTTGTTCAAATTAAATTTGAATAGAAGGAAAATTCGAAGTAATCCATGTCAGTTGCGGTTTTTTCCTACACAACAACTACATATTAGAATAACAACAACATAAGTTATTGTATAAATCTGGAAAGTAAGAAGTTTACCAAGTCCCCTTACCTTAATTGAAGATATAACCAAATATAGTAGAAGACATTTATTATTTATACTACTTTGGGAGATACATTGACATAATCAGGTTCAAAGTACCATTATTAGGTCCCCCATGTGAAGACACAGTGATATGTCATAATGGTTTTTGGACTAAGGGGGGTTGGCTATTGTGTTAAAAAAGTTGGTGAATTGCGTGGACACCTTGGCCATTGGTCTTGGGTACTCAAATTAAAGGACATGACCTAACCCCTATGCGAATATATGACATAATCAGGTTCAGAGTACCATTATTAGGTCCCCCATGTGAAGACACAGTAATATGTCATAATGGTTTTTGGACTAAGGGGGGTTGACTATTGTGTTAAAAAAGTTGGTGAATTGCGTGGACACCTTGGCCATTGGTCTTGGGTACTCAAATTAAAGGACATGACCTAACCCCTATGCGAATATATGACATAATCAGGTTCAGAGTACCATTATTAGGTCCCCCATGTGAAGACACAGTGATATGTCATAATGGTTTTTGGACTAAGGGGGGTTGGCTATTGTGTTAAAAAAGTTGGTGAATTGCGTGGACACCTTGGCCATTGGTCTTGGGTACTAAAATTAAAGGACATGACCTAACCCCTATGCGAATATATGACATAATCAGGTTCAGAGTACCATTATTAGGTCCCCCATGTGAAGACACGGTGATATGTCATAATGGTTTTTGGACTAAGGGGGGTTGGCTATTGTGTTAAAAAAGTTGGTGAATTGCGTGGACACCTTGGCCATTGGTCTTGGGTACTAAAATTAAAGGACATGACCTAACCCCTATGCGAATATATGACATAATCAGGTTCAGAGTACCATTATTAGGTCCCCCATGTGAAGACACGGTGATATGTCATAATGGTTTTTGGACTAAGGGGGGTTGGGTATTGTGTTAAAAAAGTTGGTGAATTGTGTGGACACCTTGGCCATTGGTCTTGGGTACTCAAATTAAAGGACATGACCTAACCCCTATGCGAATATATGACATAATCAGGTTCAGAGTACCATTATTAGGTCCCCCATGTGAAGACACAGTGATATGTCATAATGGTTTTTGGACTAAGGGGGGTTGGCTATTGTGTTAAAAAAGTTGGTGAATTGCATGGACACCTTGGCCATTGGTCGTGGGTACTAAAATTAAAGGACATGACCTAACCCCTATGCGAATATATGACATAATCAGGTTCAGAGTACCATTATTAGGTCCCCCATGTGAAGACACAGTGATATGTCATAATGGTTTTTGGACTAAGGGGGGTTGGCTATTGTGTTAAAAAAGTTGGTGAATTGCGTGGAAACCTTGGCCATTGGTCTTGTGTACTCAAATTAAAGGACATGACCTAACCCCTATGCGAATATATGACATAATCAGGTTCAGAGTACCATTATTAGGTCCCCCATGTGAAGACACAGTGATATGTCATAATGGTTTTTGGACTAAGGGGGTTGGCTATTGTGTTAAAAATGTTGGTGAATTGCTTGGATACCTTGGCCATTAGTCATTGGTCATTGGTCATTGTTCAATGTGGTCTTCTTTATATACAGAACTGGTGGTCTTCTTTGAACCCACAATATTTCTTTTATCAATTTGATCAAATTGCCTACATAATGAAAGATTATAGAGACCTATTACTTCAACTAGATTGGTGTTATGAGAACACAGATAATACACTCGCAGGAAAAAAGGCCATTAAAAAGGAATGGCGCCTCCGATTTCGAGAGTCTGTTTCTCTTCAATCAGACTTAAGAGAGTTGGAGGCACCAATTCCGGATTTAAAAGCGGCGGAGATGTGGCAAGATGCACAGCATAAATACGTTGAAATGCAGAAAGCCTTAAATCGCCTTAGGATTGAGAATAACATTATGGCAATAAGGAGAGTACGATTTGGGATGGTCCATGTATGCAAAACATTTCTACACGCCAATAGTCATCGTATGTCTCAAGCAGAGGAAGAAAACATACTTTGCGCAGATGAGTACTTATCAAATACCGATGAAGAGTGAACTTCAACGTTAAGTGTATGTCGTCGTCCCCAACGACGTTTAAACTTCCTTTGTATTTAGTTGTACTATATCATGTTGTGCTAAGAAAATATGTTTATCCCAGTCTTAAAAGTTGGTTGTTTTTAACACTGATATAGTTAATTTAAGAAAAACTGATAATTATTGTTGACAACTTTGATATAATCCATACATAAACTTTAACACTCCTACGTTCAAAGACATCTAAAAAAAAAAGAAATGGCAAACTACAATACGTTTAGCATAGTAAACTAATTGTATGACCTTCACTATGGTTCCCGGAACAACTCCATGATCTCTTCTACGGACCTCGTAACTGGTGGGTCAACCGAAGGAGCTAGTGTCGTGCGAATACACAACTCGATTGGGAAATCACTATAACTGTGTCTGCAGTGGTGCGAGATAATACTACGAACATGGTTAGTTGTTAGTACATCATACATGGACCACATACACCTTCCTTCTCGATCATATCGAGGATAACGGTACTTCATGGTACTGATCACGTGTTGTTCGAGCCTCAATTTATGGTGAATCTTTTGCTTCAACTCCTCAAAAGTTATATTGTGTTGAAGCCTAAGTGGTTCAGGTGGGTTTGAATCAAAAGCAACAAACCTGACTCCATCCCTTGCATTAACTATTCCGCACCTGTAGTATATATAAGACAACACTGACCCCGGCGGCCAAGGAGATAACTCATTTTGACGCTCAATATCAATACGTCTAGCAAATTTAGCACTCAACTCTATTGGACCTTTAGAGCGAAAGGACATATATTGTGCTAACATATTTTGTACGCATAAATCAGTTATAATCTCCATGCTCACATACTCAACACTCCCATAAGCTGGCTCTGGACGTCGATAGAAGATTGAACGCAATATCCTTGACTCATCTCCACCCTTCTGTTGAATTATGGTTTTCAGTTCTTCAAAGCTCATGTCATCCTTGATCCTGATGGACTTCATCTTATGACTTTCAAACTTTACTCCATTAATCAAGTCTTTATGTTCCCCATCAATATAAACAACGCCCAACTTTGTGCCAATTTGGAATTGTGTTACCTGAGAAAGGGGCATCGGTCGGTCCACTTCTGCTTGTAGGTTGCATATGATTTTCAACTTGTGTTTGTTTGCCAAGAAATAAGTGTGTTATGCTAGTATTTATATATGTCTCAATTACTCGTGCCCTCACGTGGGACCCTAAATTAGGGGAATGGGACCCTTATTAGAGAATGCATACCCCTGTGCGAATATCTGACTTATCAATGTTCATAATACCCTACATTGGTGTCCCATGTATCGACACAGTCATATGTCATAATGGTATTGAAGTAAGGAGGGTTGGCTATTGTGTTAAAAAAGTTGGTGAATTGATTGACTACCTTGGTCATTGGTCTTGGCAACTCAAATGAAAGGACATGACCTAACCCCGTGCTCACATGCTCACATATCACGGTTTAGAGTACCGTTATTTGGTGTCCCATGTATCCACACAGTGATATGTCTTAATGGTTTTCGACTAAGGAGGGTTGGCTATCGTGTTAAAAAATTTGGTGAATTGTTTGGCTACCTTGGTCATTGGTCATTGATCATTGTTCAATCTGTTTTAGCTTTCATTTTTTTCAGTACAGAGCACACGCTCATAGTAAAGTCTATAATCTTAGCTACATGGAGAATTACACATTATGCATTCATAACTTTTTAGAGACATTAATAATCAAACCGAATGCACATTATGCATTCACCAACTTTTAGAGGCAGCATTGTGCAATGCTCAGCTGGGTGAAATTTTTGACCATAACAAACGAGCCTACGTCAACAGAAGTTTAGCTGCTTAATAAAATCTCATCATTCAATATCAAATTTTCGAAAACATTCAAAATCAAATGATACCGAAGGAGCATTTGATACATAATCTTTGAGAAAATATCAATTACAGTTAATTAATGTACAATTCATACTTCTGCATAACAATTTATACTTCTGCCAAAATCATAATTTATATACAATTTTGCTTTCATGAAAACTTCTGCCAAAATAACAATTTATACTCTTTCCCCATTTCCACATGAGGGAAGGACCTGTCCAACCATATCAGAATTTGCTTCAACAGCTCCATAGAGGCAGTGACCATCAGGCTTTATTTCTCTGTTCCCTGTCGACTTCTTGTTGAGCTTTTTTTGTCGCGCCTCTGTTTGCCTTTGCTGACTTTTGTATTCTCAGGTTCACTACTAACAGATACACCACTTCTGCTAATACATCAAATGTTCCGGAACATTCGCGTCTGCCAATACCTTTTCTTTAAATGTATTTCTTTCATCAAGCACCCATTTCAACACATACTCTCGACGAAATTTAAGTACATCGTCCTAAACAAATGTTTTTTTTTTGTTAATACGAAATCACTAAAAGTCTAACATTTTTAATTCAAATACAAAATAGAAAACAAATTTTCATTTACCTCCGTAGTAAGGCATTGTATTTTCACCATTCCACAATTCCAAGTATTTTAACACATATATTCCACAGTCATGGCTGTATCGACAAACAAGATGCATTTCAGAACATAAAAATAAAGATAATCAAAACCAACTAACAAATGAAACATTTATAGAAGAAACCAATTAAATGACTTACCAATTATGTTGTTTGGGCAAATTTTCATAATGGATCTTCACAGCATTGTTAACAACTTCCCTTTGAACAATGATACTCAGCAACTCTTCAAAACGGGAGCACTAAAAAATCACAATTATTTAAATTGTCAATTTATTTGGAAGGCCTGAAAAGTGTTAAATGAAAATGAAAAACCTGAAAATCAAAAAGTGTTATCGTAACACAATACCATTGCCAAATCAAGCAAATACCAATTCTCATCCCTTTCGTGTTCCAATGAGTCCAACACATACATCTTCCTTTCGTGTTTGTTTAGCACGTAGCACACCCAATGCCCATTAAAGACGGCTGGTGCAAAAATCTAAAAAATATATACAACTTAATTAGGTAATTTTCATAATTTTAACATCTACAACAATGGGACCCAAAGAGCTCAAAATACACGCTTACCAAATTGGAAGACCGTAAGTGATAAATGGGTTTCCCCGGGAACTTGTGATAGTGGCAATAATCTTTCAAAGTCCAACGCTTTTGGGACCCATTTTGGAACATTGGTATATCACGAATAACTTTCTCCTACATTATAAATCACTACGCTCAGTCAAACTGTATTAACAAAATGTTCCCTAAATGAAATGCCTTAAATAAAAGAGTTTTAGATTTCCTCACAGCAAAGAATGAATTAAATACGAAACGGCTGACAACACCCGTTCTATTAATTTCTTCTTCCATCATCCAAAGCGAAGTAAATGCAAACACCTGGAAAAAATGAACACACATAAAATACTAGTTCATAAAAATAATTAAAAAATCAAATAAAATAAAATAACAACTCATATTCAATAAAGGGTGTTACTACTTACAAAGTTGTCAACCCAACTCCTGGGACTAAAGGTTGTGAGGCTAGATCTTGTAAGAATATTGCCCTTCAAGTCAACCAAAGTTCTGCATAAATTAGACGAACCATTGTCAATAAATGTACTTATTCAGAAGTCAAATTATCAAAAAGATTAACACTTACTCGTCCCGCGTTGACGTTGTCACTCGGCGGGTGCAAAATCGATACAAATCAACCAACGATTTGTTCAATTCACTCCGGTTTCCAACAATATCTTTGCTACCATCAGCTTTTGTAGCAACTTTCAATTCATCCTCAATCATTGACAGCCTCATCCCAATGTCCTTTTGTTTTTTTGATAATCTTTTCTTTTGGGATGAGCAGCCCCTTTGGACGTTTTCAATGACTTCAATGACAACTTCATTTGTACAATCTTCATCATTTAAAGGTAAATCCTCAACAACCTAATAACAAAAATATAAAATAAATCATTATAAATCACCAGCTTTTACAACAACCATAGGAAATCATTTATTAAATAACCTTTTCTAACCTTTTCGGGATCGAATATTTTTGTAACTAAACACTTGCCGGACCCTACATCAATCCAATCTAAAAGACGGGGAAAACGCGTCTTTTTTGAACTATCCCGCAATGATAGGTGGTCAACCGTCCAAATCTACATCATCACCGATTCACCATATAGTTCAATAGTCAAAATTTAATACTCAGTAATAAAAACTTTAAACTAATGTAACTTTTTAGTTGTACCTGTAGTAATTCTGCACAGCCTGCAATATAGAACGAATCTTTGTTCTTCCCTTCATTTAAATGAGGAGCGACACGGTCTAGGCTAGAAACTAATACCCTATAAACTTCACCACCCCAATTGTATTTACAAAGGCTACCTAAATCATTTAATAGCCTAAATGGTAGGGTATGGACATCTGTGGTAGTTTTTGGAAAGTATAAGGTTTTGAAAGCAAGAAGAATTAATGTACAACCTACAAAAATCCTCTACATCATTATCATCGGTCAACTCTCCCATTTTCTCAACTATGGTTGACACTGTAATCACCCCCCCCCCCCCCCATTGAACAAATCTTTGACTCTAGATTCATTCCCATCATCAACATGAACGGGCTCTCCAACAATGCGAAGCCCCAACCCAACACAAACATCTAAGGTCGTGAAGGAAATAATCCTATTCCCAACCCGGATACCATGACTGTGTATATCCCACCTATGCACTAACTCTTTAAGTAAGACACAAGAAATCTTGTTTCTTTTCTCAAGATCAATGAGGGATTTAAAAGGTGTCATTCGAAGACATTTCTTTTGTTTTGGAGTCAAAGATGCATTCATCTTCACTAAAGATTCAGTATTCACAACGTGCCTCAGTCTTCCCATGATGTACAAGGAGCTGTATACTTGAATAAATGGACAAATTTTCACAAAACAGGAAGTCTAACACTTGAAAAAATGTTGGTGAATTATACAAACGAGAAGTCTAGCACTTGAAAAACATCATGATTTCAATTTTAGAACAGACCTACATAACACAATCAAAATAAATCCTACACTTTTTGAAACATAACCAAACAATAGACATTCCAGGAGCTGATATGAGCTACAGCAAAACCAAGCTTAAAATCTTTATTATGTTTGTCGTATAGATTAGAATAAGAAAGATAGAAAACATCAATTATGGAAACATATATTTGCTAGACTCAATAGTATCTTCTGTGACCATGTTGATGGAATAATTCACAATTTGACTCACCTCCTTAATATAACATAACCAACAGGAAAGAAAGAATGAACAAGGGAAAACGAACATTACTCCTACTCCTACAGTAAAGCACATCCATGACAACAACGAAACAGAGCACAAACTCCACAGCTCCAAGCTATCAAATACAACTCTATCCCTCCAAAATCTAAAATATGAATTTGTTAACATCAACTTTCTTTCAAGATGAGTTTCGCTTGGTATTAGGGTTTCAAAACGATTTGCAAGAAAACATTACCAGATACAAAAGGAATAGACAGATTCAGGATTTCAGTATCATAATATAATACACAGCAAATCCATCCAAGAAAATCAAAGAATAAACTTGTGAGTTTCATATGAAAATCAAGTGTACCAACCTGTTTACAGAATCGCGAAAGGTCGGAAGAGAGAGGTGGAGACGCGATGCCGGCGAAAATGGCAACGAGCACGAACGCAGTGACGGCGGAAGACAACCCCTTTTTTGGTAGTGAGTGTGCGAGGGATGCAAGAGAGTGCGAGATTTACGGTGGTGCGGAGGTGAGAGCTTGAAGGGAGGAGAGACCGAGAGAGAGAGAGCTTGAGCGAGGGAGATGCGGAGTGAGAGCTTGAGCAAGGGAGCTGCGGAGTGAGACTGCGTTGAATGGAGGAGGGAGCTGCAGAGTGAGACTGCGTTGAATGAATCAGTTTTAGCAAAAAAAAATTATTATTTCTTTTATTTTTTGGCTGGTCCCACCTCCGTATTTCCATTGTATAATACGTATTTGGTATTTTTTGGCTGTATTTTGGCTAAGTTTTTTGGCTGAATAGCATTATTGTTAAAATAATGGTTTATGTTCCAATACTTTCAAGTCTCAAGGACCTTCATATTTTATTACAGTTAGTAAACCTTTCATCTTTTATGCTAGAGCTCTTCAACAGAGGTAGGTATTTTTGGGCATCATTGTGTTGAATTTCTTTTTTCTTGTTCAGAATTCATGGCATGAACAGGCAACTGCATTTTCCAGTACTGAAAAGACTTTATTCTTGTTGAATACCACTACTCATCAGGTAAGAACTAAGAAGTAAGAAGTAAGAACTCGTCAACTTCCACCACCGGCTACTTTTTTGCTATGTGATGTTGTCTAAATGCCTTTAGTGTTATGCTTCAGCGGTCTCTTGCACAAACACTTGTTCGTTCAGCTTCAGGCGTGAAAAATTCAGAAGCGTCAAGCCAGTGAGTATTTACTTCAACTTTCTTTTTCTCTATAGTTTCTAAAATTTCATGACGCCGTACGTATAAAATTTTGTCTCACATAATAAGGTATTTAAGGAATCTCATGGGTCATATCGCAACATATATAGTGGAGATTTCCAGCAAGAGTAATCTTAAAAGCATTGCCCAACAACCAGATATCCTCCTATCTATCGGTAAGGCGATGAGCCATTATTGCTTTCTCACATCTGTATGAAATAGATCCTGAATATCATCGATCATTGATATCCTGCAGGTCAGCTGCACGTTAGAACGACTACGTGGAGCTGTAAGTGCTTCTGAACCTCGAACACAGAAGGCTATATATGAGCTAGCTAGGATTCTCTGTGATGAATCCCACACTAGTTCTGCTTGAAGTATATAAACACGAGGTACATTCACATTTTTTTGTATCTTGACTTATTTTAATATTCTCAATGCTTTTGAAACAAGTGTGATTTCTGGGACTACCTTATATTTTGGTGAACATCTTAATGTTATCCTTATGATTTCTATGTGTTGAATTTGCTAACCATTTCATTGCTATTGTTTGCAGGTTGTGAAATCAGATTGTTGGGGTGCAGAAAACAATTGCACAGCCCACTTCTCTTCAGCCCAAAGAGTTTGACCCGTGCGGAACCCAACGGGTCAAGCACTGTTCAGAGGCGCGGATCCTCACTGACCCGGTTGAATAAAAGGTTTCTGAAACCCTAACTGACTCGGAAATTCAAGAAACTGTTTCTTCTTCTTGCTGCTCCGTTCTTGGCCCCTTTCTTTTTCTCTCAGATCCTTAGCTCGCTGTTTTAGTGCTCTTGCTGCTCCGGCAGCGATGAAGCGCTGAAGCACTCGTCCCTCTCCTCCGGTGATGATCCTTGATGACGATGATGCGAAAAAACCTCTCAGGTTTAACCCCTGAGTCGTCACTGATCTGAGGATAGCTTGATGAGGCTTTAGAGATGCTGCTTCTGTTACCGGTACACGAAGCTTAATGACACGCTTTCTTTCACGGTTTCAGAAGGTAGACACTGATCTTGATGTTTCTCTTTACTGTTTTGTTAGGTTTTGCTTTGACAAAACCCTAACTGTGTATATGTGCCTTACAGGTACAGATCTTGTAGGATCTGCTTCTGAGAAACTTAAAAAGGTAAAAATACGCCTGATCTTTTACCTTTAATTCTTGGTTCAGATTCTGGTTCACACAAACCTTTAACGCCGTTTACTGGTTTTCTTGTTTACATGAACTGAGACCTTGCTGCTTGAGTGATTTCTGTGAACTTCACAACTATGAAGCACACTCAGGATTTTACAAACAGGTATACACTCCTTTCCCTCTCTCTCTCTCTCTCTCTCTCTCTCTCTCTCTCTCTCTCTCTCTCTCTCTCTCTCTCTCTCTCTCTCTCTCTCTCTCTCTCTCTCTCTCTCTCTCTCTCTCTCTGTTACTCTATTTTCTTTTCTTTGTTACTCTAATGTTTTCACTCTCGTTCCTTGCTTTTGAAATAACACTGACTCTGTTTTTCAACTTCTTGCAAGGTACAACCCTTGTTGATTTTGAGATGAAAGAAGACTTAGCAACACACAGTGAAAGGGAGAAAAAACTGAAACAGAGTTTTGGAAACTGGATGAAGACCAAGACTGAATGTAAAAATATTATTTCTGTATATTAGAATCTGTACATCTCTATTACTATTACAATTGTATTTATAGCATTCACTGGATGTATAGCTGGTAGTTTAGAGTTTGTTATAGCTAACAAACTCAGTTTGTTAATCAGTTTAACAAACTAAGAATTAGTTAGAGGCTCACTAGTTTCACAGCTGTAATAAAACTAACCAGGGACTGTTTGGTCACATTATTATAACAGCTATATTTCGGTTTTGAAAAATATAGCCGTTGGATATTTTTTTAGGGTTTTTGCTTAAAAACCCAATACTATGGACCTTCTGAAATATCCCAAACTTTGTCACGATGTAAGATATTGATGTGCTACATAGGATTATTTTCCAAAAGGTGATACCATATGTTTTATTTGCAGTATTCTTCTCTGCTGTCTCATATTTTGGAGGTTTATCCCGAAACATTCCCACAACTAAATAGTGATGCCTTTGCTCATATACTCGGAACCCTTGATTTTGGTCTCCATCATCAGGTAAAATATTATAGACGTGGCCTTTATTCATGAATAGTCGATAATATTTTATGCTGGGTTTACGTTAGTTAGTGGTTATGACAATATGACAATTTTAAAATTATTCACTATTTATTTTCATATTTAGTCCCTATATAGAACAAAAGTGGTGCTTTAGTCCTTGTTGAGGACTTCAAACATTATTTTTGATTAATGTAAGGACTAAAAATGTAAATATGGATTAATTTCAAAAAGCATTATATTTTCACTTCAGACACCAAAAACATATTCAAGCCTTTTTAGTGAGACTGTAAGAGACTAAAAAGATTAGTTTTAGGAGACCACCTATGTTTGGTTTAGAGAGTATACGTGAAAGAAAATAAAGGGGGAAATACAGCTGTTGCAGAATAGTCTTATAAATAGGAGGGAACGGTAGGTAGTTACTAAGTTATCCGCAGGCGATGACTAGCACTCAACGTAAATTAATATATTTCTCAAAGAGAAACGTAAATTCGTAAATTACATATGATGGTAAAAAAATATCACACCACTGTACACATTGATGGATAAATTATGTTCTTAACATAAGATGGAGACGCACCAAAAATTAGACGCAGTCATATACACAGATATTACCACTAGAATTGCAAAAACCTGAATAAAAGAACTGATCATTTGACATTTCAATACTGTCAAGAATCGATTTCCCTATAACCTTAAGTTTGTTTCATTTTAATATATATTTTATATCCCCACTCGACAACCATTCTGTCACTGAATTGCTCCTCATATCTTATCTTCAGATAGTTTTTATGCTATGTTTAATGGCCTCTGACTAACAATTGAAGAGTTTTTTGCAAGCACTTGAGTGATCTGCCAAACAAGAATGTCCCTGTAACTCCAAAAACTTAGCTTGCGGCCGAGAGATTGGATCTTTATTATCTTCTCCGCCTGCTGCTGCTTCAATTAGCGATGTCAACTTTTCTTTTGAAGATGTATATAACAAGCCACTTATGGTTTACTTCGACAAGGAAGTTATTGAGATTTTTCCTGAATCTCTGGTAATTCATTCGATCAAGGGAGGAAGAAAGCTGATTTGCACTTGTTAGTGTGTGCAATGCATTTGCCAGCCTTGACCTGAGATTTGGATATGTTTGTCTCTCCATCAATCCATCAAGAAAGGTGAATGATGATGATGACAAAGGTTAGTTTTTGTGACTCTATGAAGAAGAAAGAACAAACGCAGGAAACAAAGATGAAAGATGATGATGAACCAAGCGTTGCGCAAGAAGAAATAGAAACCAAACGTGGGAAGTGCCACATGTGTGCGTTGTGTTATTTGTATTTTAATTTCAATTAAAATTAAAATATTAGGTTTGTTTTCGTGCGTGCGTTTGCGTTACTCTTGTTTCGTGCGTGCGTGGGTTAGTAAAAAATATTAGGTTTTTATAGATTAAAATAATTACGTTTTTAATTGGGCTTTGCTGTAAAAATTATAATTGGGCTTTTTACAAGCAACCCGGCCCGGAAACCAAGCGCTGCGCAAGAAGAAATAGAAACCAAACGTGGGAAGCATGTTTTAAATTGAGGTTGTGGTTGCGGATGCGGTCGCGGTTGCGGGTGTTGCGATTGCGGGCATTGCGGCTGTTACGATGCGTATTGCGGTCGTTGCGGCGTGATTTTATTTTTTGTTAGCATCAAATATTATAATTTACTAGTTATCTTATAGTTCATATGTCTTCTATTTCCTCTTTAAAATTTCATATATATATTTCATTATCAACTCTTCATCACTTTATAATATCTTTAATCCTTTAAATACCTCTAAATGTATGATCTAAAGACATATGAAGATAGAAAAACAATTCGTGCGACCACTTTACAGTCAATTACGGTCTGATGCGGCCTGATGCAGCCGTTGCTCCACTGCGTTGCGGCCGATGCGGCGTTGCAATGCGGATTTTTCTGTGATTTGAGATCACAATGCAATTGCGGGCTGATGCGGTTGCGGGCGCTGCCGCAACGGCAATATTGCGGCCGCATCATGTGTTGCGGTCCGCAATTTGAAACCCTGGTGGGAAGTGCGACATGTGTGCGTTGTGATATTTGTATTTTAATTTCAATTAAAATTAAAATATTAGGTTTGTTTTCGTGCGTGCGTTCCTTGCTTGCGTTACTCTTGTTTCGTGCGTGCGTGGGTTAGTAAAATATATTAGGTTTTTATAGATTAAAATAATTAGGTTTTTAATTGGGCTTTACTGTAAAAATTATAATTGGGCTTTTTACAAGCAACCCGACCCGGAAACAGGTTTGCGATAGATTTGGAGAAAACGAAACGGAGACCGATCCCACGGTGCGAACGCGACCGATCCCACCGCGCCGCCTCCGATTCTGAAACCTCCAATCCTGTTTGACACTGCGCACGAGGACCCCTCCACGACTCGTACGATCCTACGAGTTAGCGAGTTAACTCGCGATCCTGTCATCAATGGCGTAGCGTAGCGGCCGACCCCCAAAACGCTATTGCGGTGTAGCGGGTCGGTCGCTACGCCGAAGTCTAGGGAAACAAGATAGCTAATAAGTTCTTGCAACATAAAGGGAATAAAAGAGATGAAGCTGTTAAAAAAACTGAGATATCATAAGAGGTTCTATAAAATACTAAAAACGAGCAATAAGAACAGAGGAATCAAGCTGTTGGAAGAGAGATGAGAATCTATTTGTTACTGAGGTCGGGAGGGACTCTTAGAGTGGCTGGACGCGAAAATATAAGTACAAGATAAAGAAGATGAAGCTTGAAGAAAGGATGGAGAAGAAGGAACGTCAAACTCTTCTGAGTCGCCACTCTCTGCGTAACAGTGTTGGAAGGGTGAAGAAGAATAGTAGGTTTTTTTTATGTGGAAGAAGAATAGTAGGTTAAATAAATAGGTTAATGGGTTAAAAGATATAAACGGTAAAAAATTAAATAGGTAGGTAAATGGGTTAAATAGACCCACTGTTAAAGAGACAGGAAACCTTTTTAAAAAGATATAAACCGTAAAAAAGTGAGGGCATTAGCGTCTTTTCGCATATAAAATTATGGTAAACTGGAAATTTCAAAAACAAAAAAAAAAAACTACTGTTCCTTCATCTTCTCTGCTACTACCTGCGTTCTACCCGTTTTTGACCCACAAAACAAACCGCAATGCGCCGCTCCTCCCGCAACACTAAACTGCGCCGCACCAAAACATAGCGTGGTGCCGGACCACCGCGACGCAACGCCCCACCGCGATTGCGGCCGCTACCACCGCTTTTAACTACAGAGGTTCTACATTGACTAAAGATAAGGTCTTACAAGAGTTTATAATGAAAGGGTATCCCTCATCTTACTAACCGGGTTTGTAAGGATGAGTTAGACCTAAAATCCTAAGATGGTATCGAAGTCTATTCAAGACCCATCGAGCCACCTATCATATTACCCACGAACCAAGCCCAATATTGCTGGTGAGGGGGTGTATATTGAGAAAAACTCAAGTCCCTCGTTGACTAGAGATAAGGTCTCAAAAGAGTTTAAAATGAAAGGGCATCCCTCACCTTACAAGTAGGTTTTGGAAGTATGAGTTAAGCCTAAAATCCTAAGAGAAGAGAATGCTGAATTAGTGAAAAATTCTCTAACCTTAGAAGTTTCTCCATGTCTATAATGGATAGATTCAACCAATAAAATGAAAAGAATTAAGAAAAAAACGAATTGAATGAGAAACACTCGGGGCAGTGTGCCAGTGTTTGTGACTGAATATGTTGGTCAGTGTAACCAGAGAACAATGGGGTATTCAAGAGCCCCTCCTCTCCTAACAACTTATGAGTTATCTCTAAATTGTCTAACTAGTTATATATGGACGGTCTTGTGCTGATCAGCTCTTACGTCAGTGCATAACATTAACCTAAAGCTAGATCTAATTTTGCCACCGTGAATTTCTTTTGATGTATTCCATTAACTTATATGTGAACTACATTCCTAATGGTGGCAAATATTTTGATTACTTCTTAAATCTTTTGCATTAAAAACCCACTCCATTTTAGTCGTTTTGAATTTGAAGCCTTTTTGTTTTTCACTGTGTCTGTATCTACAATGGTATGGAAGTATCTATGTAGTATATAATATAGCTATTGAAATTAACTCTCTTTGTTCATTTGGTTCTGCAGCCATGGCTGACGTCATTCAAGAACCCGCCATTATTCCAGATCCCAACCTGATCGAAGTCAAACTTTTTAACCGCTGGAGTTTTGACGATGTTCAGGTTCTTCACTTTCCTAGTTATACTATTTCTCTTTCATTTCCCATTTTTCATTTATCCTAGGGTGAAAGTGTTCTATTATATGGACATATATCAGATTTGGACTATGAAAATTAAAAAGTGATATTTTGTATAATTTCAGTAGAATGCATTTTCTCTTTAAGGATGAGCTACCTACCTATTAATTAAATTAATTATGCAATCCATTTAGTGAGTTTTTGTTTTCTCACCTCCCAAATTTGTTTTTTTCATGTCGAGTTTTTTTGGTGCATCAGGTTACTGACATGTCTCTGATTGATTATATTGGAGTGGTCCCATCAAAGCATGCGATTTATGTTCCTCACACTGCCGGTAGGTACTCAGTGAAGCTGTTCAGGAAAGCCCAGTGCCCTATAGTTGAGAGGCTCACCAATTCTCTCATGATGCATGCATGGTAGGAACAATGGCAAGAAGCTTATGGCTGTTAGGATTATCAAGCATGCTATGGACATTATCCATTAGCTTACTGACCAGAACCCTATTCAGGTTATTGTGGATGCTGTTGTCAACAGGTATGAGTCTTTGCTGGGAAAAATTATTTTCATTACATAGTTTATGTGCTGATGGTATGCGTCTTAACCCATCTGAAGTTAATGTCGTTCATTTTTGAGGTTTATGTTAGTAGTCTGATGAGATGTAAAAGAAGTTAGGTAAATAAAGATATGGCAATCAATTGTACCAAAGTGTAGACAAGTTTTTCACATGTTTTGTTTTTCTGCTCGTTTTAGTTGGTTGTTTGAAATGATCTTTGGAATAGTAAGCCTAGGTTTGATGTGGTAGCAAGTAAATTGGTTGTTCTAATTAAACTTAGACCAACCAATAATACTCAATTGGAGAATGACATGATGATTAAATATTTCCCTATTGGTTTGATTTCCTGGATGATGGCACTTCTGTATTAGCTCTATCTCATCATTCTCCTAATAACTTCAAAATGGAGTTATGGTTGGTTATTTTCACATAATCCACAAAATGATTTGCTGTCGTATGTATATTCTTGTTGCTGATTGTTGCTAATTAAATGTTTAGAAGCGTTATCAAATTATTTGTTGTTTGAAATACTCTTTGTAAAATGATGCTTGGGTTTGATTTGCAAACAAATTAATTGGTTGTTTTAAAGCTTAGACCAGTGATAGTTATAGAAGAGAGTGACATGATGATTAATTATTTCCCTATTGGTTTGATTGCCTGGATGATGGCACTTATCACTAGTAAAAAAACTAGAAAAGAATTAGAGGTTTTAAGTCGGATGCAAAAATATCCGACTTAAAATGTGGACGCAGTGGCATTTTTGTAATAAACTTAAAAAAAAATTCAGGCGCTCAGCTTCCAAGGCGGATAAAATTCACATCCGTCTTTAAATGCTTAATTTTTTTTTTGCGTAAAAAATGAAACAAAAATTCGCTCCCACAAACAAGCTTCGCTCACTACCAAAAAAAAAACAAGTTTAGCATCTCACTCACTCTTGGGAACCCTAATCACAAACAAGCTTCGCTCTCTCCGCCAAAGAACTGAAACAAAAGCTTCGCTCTCTCCGCCAACCCAATCTCATCTCACTCTTGCAAAATCCAATCTCATCTCACTCTCAATCTTGATTTTCTGATTTCAAGAGAAGGAAGCCCAATGATATCACATACTGCAAATTGCTTTATGGTTACATTAGGTTTTTTTTTGAATCGTTCTCCTGCACAGCGCGATTTCATCATGCCGTCCTACAAGGCTGTTGCGCTATGGTATGTTCTAGTCTAGGTTTCACACATCGCGTTTCTTTGATTTCTGCTCTTGTTTCTTTTTAACTTTTCGCGAATCTGATTTGGCTTTCTACTCTTGTTTCTTCGTTCTTTGATTTTACCCAGTACTTGCAATTTTGGGCTCAGGTAACGCTATGCATCCGTGCAAGGATTCCGTTGTCTCAGCTCTAGAGCCAAGCTCTGTTGCAGTGGCCAAACCGAGGTGCTGCCATTCTCGCTTCACCACCACATCATCTTGCTCCTGGTTGGTAGATTGTGGTATATTTAACACATATATGGTTTATTTGATTTGATTTCAATTGCTATGCTATATTATTCATGAATATTTTTTTGGTTACAATTCATGAATACGGTGAAATAGAATGAATCAATGATTTAATAAGGAAACTTAAAAGTAATTAATTAGATATTGAATGTAAGAAAGAGGAAAGATTTATATACAGGTTTTGTTTTGTGGATGGGATTGTTAATTGTATTTGTAGATCTAATCATCTTTTGTGGGTTGTTTGCTTTGCCTTTATAGTCTTGTTGGAGACCATAGTAAACAATGAACTTAACTCATTATAAGTCTGCTTATGTTGCAAATGGGTAACATAATTTGATTGAAGGCTTGTCACTAATGCGTGCATAGTCTCAGGGTTTGGACGGAAATGTGCTTTGGATCCACAGAAATGACATCACTTGTCATTATTTAGATTGTTTCAAATGTGTCTGTTTACTTGTCTCTAAATTTTGTTGGTTTTGATTTATGCAGGTTCAGTATAAAAACAATTAAAATGCATCCTGCACAGATTGTTTTGTTTGGATCTACTTTATGTGTGATGATAACAGTGCACTTTGCTATGAAGCTACTATCAGGACATGTTTTAAACTGGAAGAAACCAAAGGAGCAAAAAGCTATAGTAATTATAATCCTCATGGCTCCATTGTATGCTCTTGACTCTTATGTTGGTTTGATCAACTTTTTTTGGAGGTGAAGCATTCTTTACTTGCTTGGACTCAATTAAAGAGTGTTATGAGGCTTTGGTAAGATCGATTATATATCTGGAAAATGTAGCTATTGTGAAATCCTATTAGTAATCTCATGTCAACTTATTCATTGTGTTACATACAGGTGATTGTTAAGTTCTTGGGTTTGATGTACAGTTATTTGAACATTTCCTTGAGTAAGAACATAGTGCCAGATGAGATCAAGGGAAGAGAGATTCACCATTCATTTCCAATGACTTTTTCAGGTCTTTCATTTCCAATGACTCTTCTCATTAAAAATGGAATAAATCCTCAATTTTATCTCTAACTTATTATAACCGATAATGATGACATATGTGCAGCCTCATACGACTCGTCTAGACCATCATACAGTTAAGCTTCTAAAATATTGGACATGGCAGTTTGTTGTGCTCCACCCAGTCTGCTCCATCTTCATGATAACTCTACAATATCTTCAAGCTTATCCCATTTGGGTTAAACTGGTCACTCACCACATAAGCCTCTTGCCAAGTTCATGTGCATAAAAGGATTATCTTTTTATGCTTTTGGCAGGTATTTTCATACTCCTTTACCTCTATCCTTTGTACCTTGATTGACCAATAGAGATGCTTTTGGTGGTTATTTTCAGACTTCTCACATGGCTGCTGATTTCTGTGGTTATGTGGAGGTTGTGTTTGAGAATCTTTTTCGTAGTTTGCTTGAGATTCTTCTTTTGCTTTTGCTGCTCAACAAAATTGTTATTTTCTCGATGTTGGACAGTATATTGTTCTTGTTATATTTTTGTTGCTTGCAATTTTCACAAATTGGTTCTGATAAAGTTGAAAGAATATGATAATCATATCTAATTTCTAAAATCTATTTTTGGATAGCTATCATTCCTTTATCTGTAAGTTACCTTTGTCACTGCCTTTCCTTCTTTTTGGTTATGATAATTAGTCAAGAAATATTAATGTGGTCAATATTAATAACCTAAACTTCAAACTTCCATTCCCGATTCATTGAGTTGGTTTTTTGATAGCCATGTTCTTTATTTCTTGTGTTTTTCTCCATTTATGCCTCTTTGTCTCATATAGCATTTACCTTTTTGTAGAGATTTTCTCTCTCAGCAACTTAAGTTGGTTCTTTAGAAGAAGGTAACAAAATTTCTCAATAATGGAAAGACAAGTAGTCAGCTCATTCCTTTTTATCATTCATATCTAAAGTTTATAACATTCTGCAGACTGGTAGGGAAAGTGGCAGCAGATAGTAGTCATATTGGATATGAATATATGATGTCATGCTTAATTAGAATCTTCAAACTCTGCTGGCTGAAAGCAAAATTAAAGATAAATAAGATAGGTCTTTATTGTTTTGAATATCCCAACAATCAAAACAAGATAGGTCTTTGTGATCAATATGAATATATGATGTCATATTCAGTACTCTTCCAGCAGGGTACTACTGTTTCTTTTTATTGAAAATTTAAAATTTGTCGTTTATGTGAAGGGTCTTGTTTTACTTGTTTGTGATCAGGTGGTGGGGCATGGAACTCTGGAATTGGAGCAGTAGTACCCATTAGTTGTTGAGGTTGTATTGAATGAAAATTTAAAATTGTTGTACTTCCTGTTTTTGAGTTAAATAATGATGCAGTGACATTGTAACATCTATATCCAATCATATCAATTTTATTATTTACTTTGCATTGTATTGAAATTGCCAATTGTGTTATTATATATAAAACCCGTGTGTGTCCTTCTTGCCTAGCTGAAATTGTAGTATTTTAATTGATTTAAAGTATGTGTAGGAATGATTGTATATGCAGGGTGAAGCAAAAAAAAAATCAAAACAAAAAAATTACTTTTAAAGTCGGATATTCCTCTTATACCACGTTGTATCCGACTTAAAACACGGCTTTTAAAGTCGAATATTACTCTTAATCCGACTTTAAAAGTGTTACAGAGAGGCTAAAACACAATATAATCAAACTTTTAAAGTCGGATGTATACATTTATCCGACTTGAAAACTGGCTTTTAAAGTCGGACGTCTATTCGACTTTAAAATTTTAGATTTTCAAAGTCGCCTCGATTGATGTCAGATTAGGATCCGACTTTAAAAGCCCAAAATATCCGACTTTAAAGCCCTTTTTTCCACTAGTGTATGTATTAATTAGCTCTATCTGATCATTCTCCTTAATAACTTGAAAATGGACTTATGGTTGGTTTATTCTCATTTAATCCACAATCATTCTTTTTGGAAATAATAATTCATTTGATATGACAAAAAAAAGAAATAATAATTCATTTTTCTAGGTATATACTAGTTTGGGATTGCTGCTTATTTATGTCATGTTTTATTCTTTTTTTGATTGGTTGTTGCTTGAAATGATCTTTGGAAAAGGAAGCTTAAATTTGATATTAAAGCTAGCTATTTTAGTTTTAATGTTTAGTCCAATGGTAGTCATAGAAGGAGATTGAAATGATGATTAATTTTTTCCCTATTGGTTTGATTGCCTGGATGATGGCACTTATGTATTAGCTCTATCTGATCATTCTCCTTAATAACTTCAAATTATATGTATCTTAGTGTGTATCTTTTTTGCACCCTGTATCCCATCATGAGTCCCGACACACTCATGAATCTTATGATTCATGAATTTTGTTGAATCTTACAGCACAAATTCACACTGCCAAAATGCCTTAAATATGCATTAAAAATTGTGGGTGCTGTTTCTCTAAACAATAACAATTTGTTTGTTATTATGCATTCCAAATGTGATATGCACCATCTAGAATGAAAGAGTGGCTTATTTTTAAATCGGTTCTTTTTATGTGACTTATGTGTATATCTAATATTGTTTTGTTTTTCAGTGGTCCCCGTGAAGATGCAACCTGTTACGGATTGGGCCTTTACTACTAAGGCCCAACACCACATACAGATCCATCAACCAATGGTGGTGATTAAAGACCTAGATCCAATGGTTCTCATTGGATCCCAAAACCTATAAATAAGCATTCAATGCTAGCATTAAAGGTACACACTTTTCCAATCCTCTCACTTGTAATTGACCCACTCACTGACTTGAGCGTCGGAGTGTCATTGCAGGTACCACCCCACCTCGAATCGGAGCATCAGCCCGGATTGACCAAGAACTCAAATACCAAGTATCTCGGATCGGGCCTGGTATTCAAGATCGGATAACAAGTCAGGGATACGGTATCGAACATTGGCGACCACAGTGGGAGCATCTTGTACTCTAGTCCCTCCCCCATCTCCTTGGTCAGGAATGGCTCCAGTACTACGACATAGGAACGTCTCCAGTGTAATAGTTAGACCCGGTCAACAACAAGAAACGCCCGAGGGGGTAGCAATCACTCTCCCTCACAACGGGACGACACTTATTACCCCGAGGACTCTCCTCACCGGAGCTCGTCATTAGCATCCTCTTCCCCGAGGCGACGTTCTATAAGCGCATGAACGTCGACGCCCTTGCTCTCCGATGTCCCCGGTTAGGCGCCCCATCCAGCGAGCTCCCCCGAGGGAGAGATCGACGGCGCGAAAATACTTTCCGGTGCCCAAACACCTGGAGAAACCCCCTAAAGGTTTAAAGGTGCATGACGGGACTGGTGATCCTGATCGTCGCCTTGATTATTTCGATACAATGTTGCAATATCGGAACGTCCCGGAAGAAATCAAATGTCGAATTTTCCCTCTTACCCTGGAGAAGTTGGCACTGGACTGGTTCAGAGCCCTCAAGCCGAACTCAATATCCTCGTGGGACCAGCTGGCAAAGCTATTTTCGGACCATTTCGCCCACTCCAAGGTGAAACCAAAATCTCGGAAAGTTTTGCAGGCAATTCGACAAGGGGAGAACGAGTCCCTCCGGGACTATATCGAGAGGTTCAATAAGGAAGAAGCTCAGGTCCGGAACCTTGATGACTCTTTCTGACTTTTCTTCATGGAAGCCGGTCTTCGAGAAGGAAGTCTTTTCCAGACCGATGTCGGAGTAAATCAAGCCGAATCGCTTGCCGAGTTCCTCCAGCGATCTCAGAAGTACATCGATCACGAAGAAGGAGCGGTTGCGAGACAGTCGAATGCCGACCCCGGAATGTTCAAGCCTCAAAATGAGAAGGAGCCCCGGAATGATAGTAAACCCAGACCTCCCAACCGACACTAGCATTATTCTGACCTGAACGAAACAAGAGCTAGAATCTTAGCAGAGTGCATGAACGCAGAATTTAAGGAAGTTAAGTTCCCTGATCCGCTCCCGCACAGACCAGGGTAGCGCTCTAACAAGTACTGTCGGTATCACCGAAGCAAAGGACAAGACACTAACCGCTGCAATGCTCTGAAAGACGACATTGAAGACTTAATCAAGAAAGGGAAGTTGAGCCAGTACGTGGCTAAAGCACCCCGGCACGAGGCCGAGGTTAAAGAAGAGAAGGTTGACCCTAAAAAGAAGGGTAAAGCTCATCAAGAAAGAGAAGAAATCTCGGAGGAAGAGCGCAATTTTAGAAAGTCTAAGGGTCGTCCGGTAATGATGGTTATCTCTGGAGGTTACCCCGTCGAAGCTTCGGGCAAGACCATGAAAAGAAAATGGAAGGAGATCATGTGTGCTGCTTCCACCTCGGCAGTAACCTCAACGCCGGAGCGACCTCCCCTGGCATTCGGCGACCGAGACTTACTAGATGGTAAACCCAACAAGAACGTACCTCTTTTAATCAGGGCGGTCATGGCCAACCACGAGATAAGGAGAATCTTGGTCGACCAGGGAAGCTCGGCAGATATCATCTTTATCGACCTTGTGAGGAAACTGCAGATCTCGGAAGAGGACTTCACCCCTTACCGAGGATCGGACCTTTCGGATTTCAACGAGTCTCGGACCAAGCCACTCGGCTATTTGGAGCTAATGGTCACCTATGGAGAAGAACCATTGGAAAGAACAGTCAAGACCAAATTCCCCGTTTTGTCATGCCCTTCGGTCTACAACTGTATCATCGGAAGACCAACTCTATGAAGGCTCGGGGCCGTAACCTCAACGGTTCACCTGAAAATGAAATTCTACTCTTTGTGCAACAAAGTGATTACCCTGGATGCCTACCTAGAGTCCGCCCAGAGATGTTTCTATCTGCACGTAAAAGCAGACAAGCAAGCCTCAGAGGAGGGGGTTCCCCCCGAAGAAACAGAAGCCCGGAAGGATCCCAAAAAGAAGAGAAACGACCGAGCTGTCGAGGTCAATGTCACAGACTTTGATGCGAGGTACGACCCTGACAGCTCTGAGGAAGAGAGCGATGACGCGCTAACCCGAGAGCTGAAGAAGAAAATCAGGCGACCCCAACCTGATGGAGAGTTCATACAGATCCAACTGGGGGAGGACCCAACCCAAACCGTCCAGATCGGATCCGACCTCTTTGAAGAGCTAAAAGCAAAGCTCGCCTTATGTCTGAAGTCTCACGCCGATCTCTTCGCCGGGTCGGTGAAGGAAATGCCTGGGATCCCCCCGGAAGTCGCCTGTCACCAACTGGTAGTTAACCCTGGGGCTAAATGGGTTGCCCAGCGCAAGAGAGCTCAAAGCAAGGAGAAAGCAGCTGCTACTGCCAAGGTCGTGGATGATTTAATTAAAGCTGATTTTGTAAAGGAAGTCAAGTACACAACTTGGCTTTCGAACCCTGTACCTGTTAAGAAAAGCAATGGAAAATGGCGAATGTGCGTTGATTATACCGATCTTAATAAGGCCTGTCCTAAGGACGCCTTCCTTGTTCCCAGCATTGATCGGCTCGTCGATAATGCTTTAGGTTTTCGCTTACTATCTTTTATGGATGCCTATTCCGGGTATAACCAAATTCCGATGTTCTCCCCCGACCAAGAAAAAACGGCCTTCATGACTGGCCGGGGTAATTTCTGTTACCGAATAATGCCATTTGGTTTAAAAAATGCGGGGGCCACCTATCAAAGAATTATGAACAAGGTTTTCCGAAAGCAGATCGGTCATAATGTGGAAGTCTACCTCGATGACATGATCGCAGTTGTCATACCCTAATTTTGTCCGGCTAATTGAAAAAACCCAAAAAAAGTTTTATTCTCGTCGCTCTAATTGTGCGCGTGTCTTTAACGCTCATTGTGCGGCATCTTTTTTGTGATACTCGTTTTTTGGTTGAAGTTGCTTATTTCCATAAAATACCAATATAAATAAATATGATGCAAAAATGGACAAAAGCTGAATAGCCCAAAGTTGTTATTACAAGTCCTTTTACACATTAGACAAAAACAAAAAGGAAAATAATACAAAATTTAAAAATACAAATTTTCAAAAACCAAAATTACAAAATCAAAGGGAGGGGCGCAGCATGCTGGCTGTTTGCCCTAGGGTTGTCCTTTTGATCCTCTTTTCTTCCCCTTGTCCTTCCTTTGACTGTCCTTGACACCCTAAAATTGCCCCAGCTGTTGTCCTTTTTATTCCCTCAAAGATGCTGTCCTTTTGATGCCATCCATTTGCCCTAATTGCTGGCTGCCATCAGCACCAATTCACCTATAAAAACCAAACAACAATGAACAGTAAAAAAACGGATACAACACAGTGACACAAACACACAGCACCGATTTCAGTGAAAAAAAAACAACGCACGCATTCACTGAAAACAGAAATCAGAAAATAAGAGAGAGGGAGAGAGCACAGAATGCTAAAAATGTGAGAGAGGAGAAGGAGGGGACCGTACCATACTCCGGCCACCGTCTGTGGTGGCCGCCACCGCGCACCGCCACCACAACATCACCGTGAGCCACCACCATACCACTGTGAACCAACGATTTCAACAACCACCTTCCAACCGTCAACCGCCCAAGACCACCATCACAATCGCAACGCCACCAAAACCCCCACCGCCCCCGTCTTTATTTCTCTTTCTCAGCCACTGTCTCTCGCCATCTCAGCCTCGCCACCTCACCTCACGCCACCGCGCACCGCCACGCCCTAAAATCACCAATAGGTATCAGATCAGAGATGTAGGGAAATAGAGAGATCCGAAACCGAAATACAAACAAAAAAGAGAAGCTCCCCGTTTAAGACTCCGACCACCGTAGACGGTGGTCGTTGACCCGTCCACGGCGTCAATCCTCTGCCATCTTCCCAGTCTCTCCTCCACCAATCTCTTCAATAACTCCATCAATGAAACTCTTCCTCTTCACGTCTCCCTCTGTGACAACCTCGTACACGTCGATCTCTCCCTCTCCGTCGCCATCGCCGGCACCGCCACCACGGTCTTCCCTCCGGCATGTTTGTCCTTTGCACCCCCTCCAGCGTCTCTCTCTCTCAGTCTCATCTTCTCTCACTCTGTAATCTCTTCTTTCTCTGTAACGTGTACCCTCTCTCATTTTTCTCACGAAAGTTCAAGACTTTCTCTCCAAGGGTGAAGCGGCGCATTGGGTGGTGAAAATGAGATTAGGGTTTCATCGTATTTGGTTTATTTTAAATAGTCTGTTTCAATTTTAATTCTCATTTTAAATTTTTCGGATAACTATTCGCACCCCCATTTCTCTAATAATGCGCCCCCCTGTTTTCTTTAACATCATGTTATTATTTGCACCCATATGGTTTAAAGATATACCCCCCGTGACCCCTTCTCCTTGTTCATGTTTACGGGCTATTACAATTCTTGGGCTTTACTGTTCACACTTTTTATTTTTAACACCTTTTTTTTTTCTAAAAAAAATGATGAGTGTTTCTTTACTTCCCCATTACGTTCCCAAGCCAATATTTCCCCCAAACCATCAGACTCACATAAAATAGGTTGTTAATAATGGTCACTCTGAGTTTAACTTGTTTGACCGTTAATAACAACTTTTGTTTTCAAACGGGCTATGAGTGACGACCACTCTGAGTTTCACTTGTTTGGTCGTCACGAACGCCTATCCCATTTTCAAAACACTTAAAAAACACCAACACACCAAAAATTTTCTACCAAGAACTACGTGTGATTTGATTCTCTACCAGGAGATACGTAGGACCAGAGGGCGGCCGACCTCTGTCAATTGCATTAATAAAAAACCTTTTTTTTTTCCTTTAAATTCATTTTCTCTCATTTTTCTCAAAAAGTATAAAAATAACTAGCCGTTTATCGAATCTTTTTATTTTTTTTATAAGGGTAAAAGCATTATTTTTGAGTTAATAAATGTTTGCACATTTAGTTAAAAGGTAACCTTCCTTAGGAAGGATGTCGTAGGGTGCTAATACCTTCCCCACGCATAAACGACTCCCGAGCCTAAATCTGGTCCGCAAGACCCCTTTGTCCACTCAATAGGGATTTTCCAACGTTTGCCCTTAAACTAAAACTTTGGTGGCGGCTTCATTTCAAGAAACTCGAAGAATCCCTCCTTCGGATTTTTCGGTCGCTACAGCTGGCGACTTCACTGGGGACAAATTAAGAGAGTCAAGCCTGGTTAACTAAATGTGTAAGTTTTTATTAGCTTTATATTTTGTTTTTACCCTCATTCCTATATTATTTATTTATTAGCATTTCTTTATATTATTGAACCTTAGGGTAGACGACTTTTTTGTTATTATTGTTATACATCTTGTCCAGTTTGGTTAGTCTAGGTATTGTGCCCTCGTCACACACCTCACTTACACTTTTGCACACACCTTTGAGTGGGGCCCTATACCCGGGTCTGCGAATAACCTAGGACGAGTGGAGATTATTAGTGACAGTCATTCTGGATTTTATCTGTCTGACTCTCATGAAAGTCTCAACCGGAGTACGCTCTTTCATGGTATCCCACACCAGGTAGCTCGCTAGCGTTGTGGATCATATCATGAAGGGGATTTTAGCTCTGGAGACCTTTGTGAGTAAGTGAATAGAGCCACCTGAGAGATTGATCACATAAGTGACCCTAGATCATGTTGAAAATCCCAATTTAGACATGACCCACCTAGGACACAGGGGCACTATACTTACCCTCTCTATCAATCTGGTTATTTTTTCTCCAAAATTAAAATCACTCAAAAAAAAATTTCATGCTTCCTTCATTTGCATGCATACGAGACGACATCATTCCTTTCATTCATCATACAAAAAATTATCATGAAATAAGATCATTTTTTTCATCATATGCATCACATTGCCATTTCCCCACCGTACCATTCATCATATATTCATAATTCATAAATATCGAAAAAATCATCAAATAGTGTAGGCATCTTGTCATTTGCAACATCATTATTACAAATTGCATGAGACATTCTATAACATTTCGCTCATATTGTCATCATGGTCCAAATGCACAATTTCTCCATACATGCATCGTTTCTCCATACATGCATCATAGTCCAAATGCGCAATTTCTCCATACATGCATCGTTTCTCCATACATGCATCATAGTCCAAATGCGCAATTTCTCCATACATGCATCATTTTATCCTAGTTGCATCATCTCTCATACTCACACATCGCATTGCTATTATAAAAATTTATTTTTGAATGCATCATCTTCATGCATCATAAAAAACAAGGACAAAAGTCATTTATTCCCATCCATCTCAAATGCATCAGTCCTTCCACATGCGTCAAAACAAAAATCATAAATTTCCTCTTATTGCATCATTCATCATCCAATAGCATTTTGTTTGCTTTTTATTCTAGTTGAAGCATAAAAAAGGGGATAAACCATCACGCATTTCATTCATCTCCATTGTTGCTCATGCACGACAAACATCCATATGTTCATGCATTATACTTTATTGAAAGAAAACACATAAAAAAATCACCATTCATTCATACTAAAACCATTCTTCCATAAGCATTTCATTGTTACTGCACTATTACGCATCTTGTCATATAAAAAAAATAAAGATATCATTTTTTTCGAAACTGCATTCATCTTGCACCAAAAATACAAAAGTTATGTTCATTACTCTTTTTCACGCATTAAAAAAAATCGCTGCGAGTGTCATGCATTTGATTTCCTCGCACGCCAAAAAAAACAATTTTTACCCATATAAAATTAGCATATCATTTGATCAAAAAACATTAGCATCATGCATCGACATTCATTCATAATCATTCAAAATCATGATCACACAGTATAGGTATCACATCATTTGTAAAGTTTTGAATTACATTTCAAAAAATAACATTCGTACATCATTTCCCTCATATTGTCATCCTAGTCTAAATGCATCATTTCTATATTTATGTGCCCTTTTCCAAATAAAAATCATCATCCCATAAATAAAAGATGAGAGTTTGCATACAAGTTGCACTACCTCTTAAAAAATAAAAATAATTGCATCAAACATTTACTTCTTCATGCACACATGCATTTTCATGTCTGTTATCATGGGCATTATATTTTGCTAGAAAATAAAAAATCACCATTGAACGAATCATTTGTTTTCATATATGTCTCGTTCTCGTGGTAATAACATGCATATCATTCTCCAAAAAAAAAAAACAACAAAGACACTACATATTTGTCCAACTTGCATCATCTTGCATACTCATACTATATTCATTACTCCTCTTCATGCATAGAAAAATAAAAATGCATTAGTCATCTGACATGCAAAATAAAAGAAAAATAATAAAATGATGCCACTTTCTTGCATCATATTGCATTGCGTCCGAAAAATCATTTCGGATAGTCAATCTTTTCAAGCGATCATTCATTCACATTCCTCGCATCTGCATCAGGCAACATTATTCGTCCATTCATACATTGCATTTTTCTTTCTTTTCGCGAAAAAGAATAGAACAAAAAACATGATCACAATTAAAAAAATTGTGATTGAATATCTCATTTAGCATGCATTTCCATCATCAAATAATATAGACATTTCATCATTTGCAACATCATGAAATGCATAGCATTCACGCACCTTTCCACTCATCCAAAAACTGTTGTTTCATTAAAACATCCATACGCCATTTCATCCACACATCGTTTATATACCGTTTCAACATGCATCTTTTCAAAAATTACGTCATCATTTTCGCATCATTCATAGATACACATTTAGCATTTCATTCTGATACATGAAAGAGGCTCTGCATCGGTCACGTGCCGCATTGTCTCCAAAATCATTTAGAATAACTGACCTTTCCAAGTGATCATTCATGCACGCATTTCATGCATTCGCATCCGCATTTTCGTCATTTTTCACCATGTGTTCCTTCATGCATTAGGACACAAGGTGCGTTTAACTTGATTATTCTTGTTGCGTGAGCATAGTTAGTCTTTCAACTAGAAAATAAAAAAATTATCATGCATTCATAATAGAATACGGTCATCGTTTTCATTATCATGGTACCAACATGTATCTCATCATCTAGAAAATAACAAAATATCATATTTTTTATTTTTCATCTTGCATAAGCCACACGCCAAAAATGAGAAAATAATATCACCTTGATATTATAAAAAAATTACATTCATTCATTATTTCATTATTCCTCTTCATGCATCATGAAGAAACAAAAACAAAAGTCATTCATTCTCATGCATCTCAAAAACAGCTCCTTCATGCGTCATAAAGAACAAAAACAAAAATCATTTATTCCTCCCACATCCATCTCAAGGGCGTTAATCCTCTCACATGCATTAAAACAAAATTAGGAATTGTTTCATTTTCTTCTATTCTTGCATCGTCCATCATCAAATAGTTTTTGTTGTTGTCTTGTTTGCCTCTCACTCTAGTTGAACTTTAAAATTGAAAAATAAAAATAAAAAAATCACACACCTTCTTAAGGTATGATTACACATTTCATTTACCTGCATCATTGTCTGTGTACAACAACATCCATATGTTCATGCATTCTGCTTTATTCAACTAATTTTTCACAAAAAATAAAAAATGAAGCTCATAAGATTTTTTTTTTTGACACCCTGTTTGAGGAGAAACAATGCATTCTTGCAAAATATATTTGAATTGACTCTTCTCCCTTGGAAAATTCTGTCATTGAAAGTACCTAACTTGATTCACCAACAACAAGTTATTCACACCCTTCACCCCATATACATCCTACTCATACCTACCACATTCATGGAAACCATCCACCCACTTAACCCTTCAATAGAATTCACCGATGACTCATTCACCATTATGGTCACTACAATATTGACCGTATCGTCCTCAAACCCCTGCTCCCATAGGCTTGACCCTTAGCCACTGCACGCCCCACCAAGGGCATCAGCCAACATATATCTCACCCCCGTGATAAGAAGCTTAAGTGTCTATTTTGTTAACTTGTGTGGTTTTAGCAATTAAAATTGTTCTATCTTAACCGATGTCAACTCTCTATGAAGCATTTGCAAAATAAATTAGCATGACATGTGTGTTTGCTCTTGTTTGAGTCAGTTATACTATTCCCATCTTTCCTTCATTTTCAAAACCAGACCCAACCATCCATAAAAGGCCCAGTCCCCACAAGAGTATTTCATTCGCTTTCCCCCAGTGATGAAATTTCACGAATAGCACCTTGTATGCTCCATACTGGGGCAGAGTAATGATCACTAAGATTTTCTGTCGGCATTCCAAGCACTCGTGCAAGTCCTTTGAGTAAAACAAAAACAAAAAAAGAAATCCAAAAAGGAAAAGCCCGTTAGGTTGAAAACTCATAAGAGCAACCCAAGCAAAAATTAGGGCATGAAAAGAGAAAAATAAAGAAAAAACAAATATGTTAAAATGAAGTTTTGTCCTATAGTTACAACTTCGAGAAAATAAGCAATCATGTTTTGAAGTGAAGTTTGGCAACTTTTCCACATCCTAAAAAGAGAAATACCCTTTGCCACCCACTTCGAGCAAAAAAAAAATCAAAAATCTTTCAAACACCTTTGACAAGGATCAATCCCATATCTAACAGCTTGCTCAGCTCGAAAGAAAAAGGGAAATCACAAAAAAAGTGATATTAAAAAAAAGAGGATTGAAAAATCCTAAAAACCAAAGCGGTAGAAATTGTGAGCTGATACTTCACACCATCGAGCATATAAAAGATCCTTGTCTGAAATAAACCCTCAAACACTTCCTTTGGCCTAAGCATCCTATCTTCCATAAACCCTCAAATGCGCTACAACCCTAAAACAGGTTCATTCTACCATGAAGCGCATAAAAGATTCTTTGTCTCAACCAACCCCGAACACTCTCAGGAGCAAAGTAATCATTTCCTTCATGAATCATTAACCTTTGGCAATATTACAATCCAAAGGCCTATTCTGATCAGTGATTAGTTGCTTCCATTTTTCTCAAAGCTGATACTCTAGGACAAAATAATCAGAATAATTTATTTGCTAAAAAAAAAAACAAAGAGAAAAATATTATTACACAAAAAAAAAATAAACTTAAAAGGGCTTGCACGCTCGAAGTTCATCAAGAGAAGATAACAGTGATCATCAACAAAGTGAATTTTCATCGAACCAAAAACTCTTGACTGTCTTAGCTTGTGGACTCCTTCCCAAGGAAAACCACAAATCTCTACTAAGGCAGTTACTTGACTTATCATATCAAAATGGGACAATACCCCACCCTCAAACTCAGGGAGATTTTTTTAGCATCCCCAAAATACCCTCATCTTTCATCCCGTTCATATACTACACCCATATAGCCATACCATACTAATTTCCAAACCATTGTTCTAACTTTGCACCCTGTCACAATCCCACTCGAGATGGGGCAATTTTCATCTTTAATGGATTGGGGTAACCTTGTCCTCTTATAGACCGGGGCATCATATCCCTTAGGCCGAAAGAATCCTTTGCCTCCCATTCCATTCATTCCTAGTCACTTATCACCCTCAATACCTGCATAGTTCCCGATCCCTCAACCAGTCTATATCCTTAGTTGTCATTGTCCTCCCTAGACAAAGGTAGACTGTTTCACTCCCCACTATTTGAAGTCAAAATTGGGGCAGTCAAACATTTTTACCTTGGGGCAAGCTTATCTCTCATAAGTTTGAGCCAATAAACCTCATCCTCCACTCCACTCATGTGTCACACTTAACTATACCCTACATTTCTTGAACCCTGAGTCAACTGGCACATTCATTTGCATTCGCACTGTTTTTCATATTTATTAAGTAAATGCTTCAAAGAGAGAGACACACAATAATGACAATCCCTTTAAGTTAACATCTTAGACTTGAAAGCTTAGCCATCATGGGTCATCATAACCAAATGAGAACCCATCTGCAAATACACATCTCGATCTCTAGAAAAGGCACTAATAAATTGCCACAAGCCACATTTTTCAAAATGGCAATCTTGAGCTTACCAGAGTTCAAGTCCAAGCCATCAAAAATCTTTCTTCCAAGGAACGATCAATTCAAAATGTTCAGCTCCCTGTTTCCAGCATCAAAAGTTTCATTTCACATCAAACATTTTTGCATCCTTACAAAAACAAAAAGTGTTGTTACCAACAAATCATGCATTATACATGTCCTCATTATTCTAGAATTAAACCATGCATCTGATCATACCCATCACAGCTCTTTCACACAAGTATTGTACATGCATTCACATTCCACTTGTTTTGCCTACGCAATTTTGCTTCTTGTGCATTACGCATTGCGTATGCGGGCATGCATAGCCACGCTTAACATGTATCGCTTCAATAAAAATGCCAAATGCCGGTCGCATCATTACCAAAAGTCTGTCTACATCCCAATCAATCACATCATTGCACCATGTATTTAGGCATTTCCTTTTATTCACCGTAGCGTTTGCATCAAAATATTACGTATCCATCACATTCACATTCTCATTTCATGCATTCATCAAATACCAAAAAGGCAATAAAACGAAAAGACAGAAAAAACCTCCCACATCCCAACAAACATCCAATCATTGCATCATACAACATCAAGTCATGCGGCTACCACAACCCTTCATCTAAGCATTACGTGTGCACGTTCATTCATTCATTCATTTATTCATGAAAAGAAAAAAAAAAGAGAAAACCAAAAAGGCAAAAATCATCCACATTGCACACGTTACTCCCACCAAAGCATAGATCATTCCATCATGCAATCAACAGTATATTTGCATTCGCATGTTATCCGCATCCACAGCTTATCAATTTCTGTTTCCGACCAGCTTCAGCATCCATCATTCACGGACTCTCGTAGTCCATTTGCTTTCGCATTGCACACATTACATACCTATAACACTTTTTTGCTTCGATAGACGTGCCAAGTGCCGGTCTCATCGTTACCAAAAAACTTTCTACATCACCAATCATATCATTTGCTATGCATTCCTGTGCTTCCTTTATAGCATTTGCATTAAAGAATTACATTCGCATCATATTCACATTCACATTGCATGTATCAAGAAAAAAAGCAAAATAAATAAGAAAAAATCCATCCATTACATTCATCATCACACCAAAAATTGATCACTACAGTCACATTCACATCTCATACACCGTTGTCAACTTTCTCATTCCATCAGGTTCAACACCCATGGTATACCCATTTCATTCATCATCCCCCAGATACCAATCATTGCACGTTCATGACATTGTTCGCTTCGATAGATGTCCAAGTGCCGGTCTCATCGTTGCCCCCAAAAAAGAGTTTTTTTTTACATTACTATTCATATCATTGTACCATGCATGGCATTCGCATCAAAGCATTACATTTGCATCACATTCGCACTTTGCATTTCATACACCATTTATATACTAAGAAAAAAGCAAGAAAGCAAAAAGAGAAAAATTGCTAATTCCATTACATTCATCATTCCACCAAGATCAATCAGCACGACCACATTCCTACTTTATCTGCATTCACACACGTTGATCGTCAACCTCCATGTCCCATCAACTTCAACTCACAGCATCTGCCACATTTCATTCACCCCATCGAACACTTACCATTTCACATACCTATATTGCACGCATACATCATTCATTGCATTTTTAGACATACCAAATATAGATAGCTTTTCCCTTCTCAGGTAAATGCATTCATTAGGTGTGTTCTAGGCAAGTACGCCATCTGTCAATCCCAATATTTTGTTCCCCCAAAGTCAGCACTCCAAATGCTGGTCTCATATCACAATTCAGAATCTCAGCACCCCTCCAGACCCCCAGCGGTCCCTCAGAGCCCAAGCGCTCCTTCAGACCAACAATGGTCCTTCAATCCAGATCGCACGTCGCGTTATCGAGCAACCGACGGATCATCCGGCCCCAGGCCCTTCAGACTAGCTGTGTCCGCCTAAAAAACACAGTGCACGTCCTTCGAGGTGCGCAAATCAGGTCAACGATCTGTTTCCAGCACATGGCGCACGACCCTGGCACCATAGGCGCACGACCCTAGTGCAAAACTGGCGCAGAGCAGCCAAAATTGACTGGCCAGGGCGCACGACCCAGGCACATGGGCGCACGACCCTGGCACCAGACAAGTCAATTTTGGCTGCACCCACTTGCTGATGGCTTTCCCTTGCCACTTGATTTGCCACTTTTTTTATGACCATTTTGCCCCTCCTCTCAAGTGCCTTAGACCTAATATTTTCCTATAAATAGAGGCTTGATCCTCACTTGTAACTAAGCTTGAATTTTGTTAGAAAATCAATGACAAAGGCTCTCTAAAGATTCATGACTTCAATTTACTCTTCATGTTTTTATGATTCTTGCTTATTTACTTTATTGCCCCTTTAATTTCTCGCTCTTTACTTTCTCGCTCTTTACTTTTCGCTCTTTACTTTTTCGCTCTTTTATTTTCCCTGCTATTTACTTTCTTGCCCCTTTATTTTCCAAGTCATTTACTTTCATTGCTATTTAAATTCTCGCTCTTTACTTTCTCGCTCTTTACTTTTCGCTCTTTACTTTTTCGCTCTTTTATTTTCCCTGCTATTTACTTTCTTGCCCTTTTATTTTCCAAGTCATTTACTTTCATTGCTATTTAATTTCTCGCTCTTTACTTTTCGCTCTTTACTTTTTTGCTCTTTTATTTTCCTTGTTATTTACTTTTTTGCCCTTTAAATTTCCAAGTCAAGTAAACTACTGGCAAGTCAAGTAAATTACTGGCAAGTCAAGTAAATTACTGGCAATTTACTTTTCAAGCAATTTAGTTTCTTGTCATTTACAATTCCGCTATTTATAATTTTGCACTTTACCGCTTTCTTTTATTTTCTCGCTATTTAAACCTTATGTTTTCTTTTCTTATTTTCTTTTCTCCTCTTTTGTCTACAATGATCATGAGTGAGTAGACTTTACTAAAACATTCATTCTTTCTAAAAACACTTTCTTTTCAGTTAATCAACTTTGAAAAATTAAATTGGTATTCACTTAGGCTCTCCCTGTGGACCGATACTCTTTTATTACGCGATACGACCCGTGCACTTGCGGGGCTATCAAGTTTTTTGGCGCTGTTGCCGGGGAGGCAGTGATATTGATTAAGTTTTTCGAAACCGGTTAGACTGAAATTTTATTTTCTTTATTTTTACTTTTTCTTCTCTTGTCCCTCGAATGCGAAGAACCAGAAGTTTCGGTGAAACTGTTCAACAAATTTCCGAAATCGAAAGGTTCTTACATAGAAGGAGGAGAGAAATTCCCGATAACCAAATGGCGGCTAATGAAAATCGTGCTCTCAAAGAGTACGCAACACCTTCAGCAGAGCCATCGGCTGCCATTGTACATCCAAATGTGGAAGCAAATAATTTTGAACTCAAAACATCTCTGCTTTCGATGGTACAACAAAACCAATTTTCTGGTTCTCCCACGGAGGACCCAAATCTTCATATTTCAATTTTTCTTGAATACTGTGGAACTCTTAAATTAAACGGGGTACCTCCGGATGCCATAAGACTAAAACTCTTCCCTTTTTCATTAAGGGATAGAGCTAGAGCATGGCTACATTCTTTGCCTTCGGAATCCATTACCAGCTGGGACCAGCTAAAACAAGCTTTTCTTGCTAAATTCTTTCCCCCGAGTAAGACAGCTCAAATGAGAAATCAAATTACTCGATTTTCTCAAAACGACGGGGAATCTCTTTATGATGCTTGGGAACGTTTCAAAGAAATGTTAAGGCTATGCCCCCATCATGGACTAGAGAAATGGCTTGTTGTTCACACTTTTTATAATGGATTACAATATGCAACAAGAATGACTATTGATGCAGCTGCAGGTGGAGCTTTAATGAACAAAAATTTTACCGAAGCTTATGCACTCGTTGAAGATATGGCTCAAAACCATTGTCAGTGGACAAGTGAGAGAGCCATAACGAATAAACCAGCCACATCAAAAGAGCCAGGTAAGTATGAAATATCTGTTGTTGATCATCTTACCTCAAAAGTGGACGCACTTTTTCAAAAATTTGAAAAATTAAATGTAAGTGTCGGTCTCACAAACTTCTTCTCCTATTACTCCACCATGTGAATTATGTGGGGTTGTTGGCCATATTGGAGCTGAATGCCAGCTTGAGGCATCTAGTGCTGGAAACGAGCATATTAACTATGCTCAAAAGGAAGATCCATTTTCAAATACTTATAATCCTGGGTGGAGGAATCATCCAAATTTTTCTTATAAAAATCCTCCACCCAATCCAGCACCTAGACCACCTCCTGTCTTTCAAAATCAAAGGGTTTTTAACAACCCAAAAAACAACCCGCAGAAGTCGAACTTGGAATTTTTGATGGAAAAATTTGTGTCATCTCAAACAAAACAAAATGAAGAATTCAAAAATCAAACTGGTTATTTGAATGACACACTTATCAAATTGGTATCAAAAGTCGACTCTATTACCACTCATAATAAAATGCTTGAAAATCAAATAACTCAAGTAGCAACACAGGTGGCTTCATCCTCTAAATCTTCGGGGGTATTTCCTGAACAGTCTGAACAAAATCTAAATGGCCAAATATATGCTGTCACCCTTAGAAGCGAAAAACAATTAGAGGAACCAAAAGCAAACCAAGAAAAAATTGTGAGTGAAAAACATAATTTACCTTGTGAGCAAGAAGAGAAAGAAAAAGAGAAGGAACCAGAAAAAGAAAGAAAAGAACCATACATCCCCCCACCACCTTACAAGCCATCTCCTTTATCTTACTTTTCACCTTCCTTTGTGAAGAAAATAACTTTTGATCTGGGGGGAATTGTAAGAAAGATCTTATTGCTTACACAACTTCCATTTTACAAGCCATGGGATCTAGGAATATGCTTTCATTCTTCATATGTCACTTGGTCTCTATGCTTCAAGCAATGGGACCCAGGAATAACTTTATAAAGGGAAAAGGTCAAGCTAATGACCATAAAAGAGCACTGCGTGGGAGGCAACCCACGGCTTAATGTATTTTTTGATTTGTTGAAAAATAAAATACCCCGGGGCCGAGTATCCTGAACCAGACAGCCAGGTGAGCTCTCCTAAACCCTTTTTTGTTTAATTTGAAAAATCATTGAGGACAATGCCTAGTCCAAGCATGGGGGGGGGTATTTTATTACTCGTATTAGGAATGTCTTTATTGCTTTGCCGAGTTTTTATCTTTTTGTACTTTGAGTTGTATCTGCTCCCTCCATCCCTCCATCACGAAACTTAGTGAACCCTAAAGCATGTTTTAGATAAGCCTTTTCTGGACAAAAATAATTTTTCAATCTTTCATTAGCAATCATCTAGGTGGACTGGTTGGGAGCAACAAAAATTGTATCGTGGTTCGATTTCTACCTCTAGGGCTTTTTCACACACACACTACTGAGACTGTTTTCAGTTGTTAATACAATTAGAAGGACTGAAAAGAAACTAGTGACCTGGTTCTCTTGGTGACATTCACTGGATGCGCGGTTACTGGAGAAAAACGTCTGAGTTGGGGTATTCAAAAAAAAAAAAAATTTGCAAAACCAATTCAAAATGCAAAAATTGGTGCATTTTAAATGTCAAAATGAATGGTTAGCATATACAATCAAAGAAAAAGAAAAAGAAATATTGCTTGAATACCCAACGTATAAAGACCCTCCTTTGAGACCCGGTCTTAGTGAATGGAGGACCCAAACTTAAGAATGCTGGGGAACCGGTTCTATGATGACATTGATATCCTCTCTAATGTATTGATACTTTAAATTTGTCTCCCAATTCCACAAGAAGCCCGGATAGTAGTTCTCAAACCGAAGTGTTGGAATTGCCCCACAGTTCGCTTAATGATTCGATGTGAAAATAATTTTCCTTCAGAATCGGCCTAAGGATTTACACTGTTTTTGCTTGAGGACAAGCAAAGGTTCAAGCGTGGGGGAGTTTGATAAGTCTATTTTTAGAGTCTTTTTAATAGTTATTTTCATTAAGTTTTTTAAGGTATTTTAATTATATTTTATATCTTTGAACTATTTTACTACATATGTTTGCTTTTTATTTTCAGGTTTTATTTTGGAGCAAAAGAGAAAATATGAGCTAAAATGAAGAAAAAAGGAAATATTTGAGGAGGAGCAATTTTTAAAGCACTAGACACCCTCATGGGCGCCAAGGGCCCCAAAAACCGAAAACTGGCCAAGGGCGCCAAGCAGCAAAACTGGCGCAGCACAGGGCGCCAAGGGCGCCAAGCAGCAAAAACTGGCGCAGAGCCTGCGCACGACCCTGGCACATGTTGCACGACCCTAGTGCAAAACTGGCGCACGACCCTGGCAGATAGGCGCACGACCCTGGTAAAAACTGGCGCAGAGCCTGCGCACGACCCTGGGTGCACCACGCACGACCCGTGCGTGTTTTCAACTGAAAATGGCCCATTTTGGCAGAACAAGGCGCACGACCCTGGCACATAGGCACACGACCCATGCTTGCCAGCAACGCAGAACAGCTGTTTCCAGCACATGGCGCACGACCCTGGCACCATAGGCGCACGACCCTAGTGCAAAACTGGCGCAGAGCAGCCAAAATTGACTGGCCAGGGCGCACGACCCAGGCACATGGGCGCACGACCCTGGCACCAGACAAGTCAATTTTGGCTGCACCCACTTGCTGATGGCTTTCCCTTGCCACTTGATTTGCCACTTTTTTATGACCATTTTGCCCCTCCTCTCAAGTGCCTTAGACCTAATATTTTCCTATAAATAGAGGCTTGATCCTCACTTGTAACTAAGCTTGAATTTTGTTAGAAAATCAATGACAAAGGCTCTCTAAAGATTCATGACTTCAATTTACTCTTCATGTTTTTATGATTCTTGCTTATTTACTTTATTGCCCCTTTAATTTCTCGCTCTTTACTTTCTCGCTCTTTACTTTTCGCTCTTTACTTTTTCGCTCTTTTATTTTCCCTGCTATTTACTTTCTTGCCCCTTTATTTTCCAAGTCATTTACTTTCATTGCTATTTAAATGCTCGCTCTTTACTTTCTCGCTCTTTACTTTTCGCTCTTTACTTTTTCGCTCTTTTATTTTCCCTGCTATTTACTTTCTTGCCCTTTTATTTTCCAAGTCATTTACTTTCATTGCTATTTAATTTCTCGCTCTTTACTTTTCGCTCTTTACTTTTTCGCTCTTTTATTTTCCTTGTTATTTACTTTTTTGCCCTTTAAATTTCCAAGTCAAGTAAACTACTGGCAAGTCAAGTAAATTACTGGCAAGTCAAGTAAATTACTGGCAATTTACTTTTCAAGCAATTTAGTTTCTTGTCATTTACAATTCCGCTATTTATAATTTTGCACTTTACCGCTTTCTTTTATTTTCTCGCTATTTAAACCTTATGTTTTCTTTTCTTATTTTCTTTTCTCCTCTTTTGTCTACAATGATCATGAGTGAGTAGATTTTACTAAAACATTCATTCTTTCTAAAAACACTTTCTTTTCAGTTAATCAACTTTGAAAAATTAAATTGGTATTCACTTAGGCTCTCCCTGTGGACCGATACTCTTTTATTACGCGATACGACCCGTGCACTTGCGGGGCTATCAAAGGCGACATGCGTCGCGTGGTCAACGTAAAAAACGAACGCACTAGCTGACCGAGGTTGCCACTACCCTAAGGGGCGAGTTCGATCTGGGCCGAGTCCCGGTAAACTACCCCAAAGGTGACGTCCACCACTTGAGCGAATTAAAACGCAAGTGCATAAATTTAACCAACGGAGTAAACCGAGGCCTAGATACATAAAACCAGAATAACGTACAATTAAATGAGCATTACAAAAAGGTTACAAAATATTACAAACTCCGATTCCGCTGGAACCCGGGACTCTCCTCACCACCGGTTCCACCCGGAACCCAAAAATTAATCTACGAGAAAAACACTCTCAAGACAGGCCCTAGGGGGGAGGGTAAACAATTTCACGCTCCTCAGAGCCAGATTTGATCTTAACAATTTGCCCACCTTCCACAGTGTGGTCCACACTCAGACCCCCCCGGTCTAGAGACAGAGAAGGGTGAATCACAGCAATCTGAGCTAGCGCTTTTTCAAAGCTCTCCGCAGCCACCTCGACAGCCATGCCAGCCACCTCGATCATTTCGAGCTCGGCGTCTCGGGTCTTCTTGCGAGCTTCCCTAAGTTCCTCTTCCAGTTCGGTAACCCGGAGCGAAGGATCTGTGCTGATCCCAGCCCTGATCTGTCCAGCTTTACGAATCTCAGCTTCAAGCTCAGAAATCCGGGCCCGCAACGAGGCAACCACCTCCACAGTATGCCTTTCTTGGCTCTCAAGCTCGGAAAGTCGAAACTCGATTTCTTTCTTTTGATTAAGAGCATAGTCCCTCTCCTCCTCAAGTTTTTTCCTCTCTGCCTGGATTGTGGACAGATCTTCCTGGGTCTTCACGAGAGTCGATGACAGGGACTCATACTTTTGCTGCAGCTCAGCTCGGAGATCCTTTTCAGCATCCCTCTCCGCCAAGGCCCCTGAAATTGTGGAAATAAGGAAGTTAAGTTAGGAACTACCCAAAGCAAAATCAAGGCAGTAAAACCGTTCTATTTACCTTTGGCCTGGCTCTCAACCTCCGCCCTTTGAAATTTGGAAACGTCGGCCAGATGCCGAAACAGCCTGGCAGCGGCTTCCACCGGATCGACCCGGCAATCCTCTAAGTGCTTCTTCAAAAACTCGCCATCTATCGAGATACCAGAAGATCTCGAAGCTTTATGCTTCCAGTGGCGACTTTTCTTTGAAGCTCGAGGGGAACCGGCCTCCCCAGTCTGCACCCCTTTTTCTGGGGCCCGAGATGCAGAGGCAGGATCTTCCTGCGGCAAAGGGCGCTGCCTTTTCCGATGTTGCAGATCAGTGGTCAGATCTTCAACACTAGCCATGCTAGCCACGGTGACAGTGTTGAGCGGAACGGCATGCAGCGGCTCATTCCGAGGAGGAGTGGGTTGAGGATTCTGCTGGGCCCTGGCTCTCCTCTCCGCGACCGCCTTCAAGCGAGAGAATTTGTCAGTACCCATGCTATCTGCGAAGCAAAGAATAGAAGGAATGTTAGAAAAAAGCGCCAATTAAAAACTAATGACATCAGCTATCAAACCTACCAAGCACGACCATCACTTGGGACCTAGAGCCCGCCCCGACCAGTCGGGCTACATCAATTTCGAATTTCTTGGGATCCCGGTAGGGGATCAGGTCGGCAAAATTGGTCAGGATCGCCAAAGACTCCTGATCCATGGGAGTTAACCTGGTTAAGCTGACAGTGTACGCATGAGGTCGCCGATTGAAATGAGAGAGGGACCACTCTATTTGGAACTTGGTGGACTCCAAGGATTCCCCATCAGCACCGTACTTTTCGACATAACTCACGGCCTCCTCATTCACAGGCCCGACGAAGAAGTATTTGTTTTTCCAATTTTTCAGAGAATCGGAATACGGCATAAAAATTTTAAGGCTCCGCCTAGCCCGGAAGCTCACATGTTCCCACCGATCCTTGGTCCCGTCCTCGTGCCTCCGGTTGTCCTCGAAGAGATAAAAGAACAGATCAGAGGATATAGGCCTCTCCAAGTGAATGCACATCAGCTCGAAGGCCCGCAAGAATGCCCACGAGTTGGGGTGAAGCTGGGAGGGGGCGAGGTTCAGAATCCCCAAGGCCTCTTCCTGAAAGGCGGTAAATGGAGGGGTGATCTTCATGTCAAAGATCGTCACTCCGTACATGACGAACTTCAAAGCTTTCGGCCAAATTGCTACATGTTGACCCTCGACCATTCCCTCCATGCTCCATAGTTGATTTTCTTTTCTAGAAATCCGGTGGACGATGTGGCTCAAGTCATCTCCGGCCCGGTAAACGGACTGAATCTCCCTCAATGTTTCTGACACCTGTTGCACCCGAAAAATCCGGTTTGGGACTTTTCGTTTGACAACGTGGAAAGAGTTTGGAGCCGCCACCAATATTTTAATTTTAAGACCAAAACATTGAAAAAAGGTCTTTTAAACAAGGCGGATGGTCTTTTGAAAACTAGAGATGTAGGTTCGGGGGTCGGTTAGGTACGGGGAAGGTATTAGCACCCCGTGCCTCCTTTCTACCGAAAGGGAACCATTAACTTGATGTGTGGTTTAGACAAAAGTTCGAGTTGAAAGCAATTTGTTCTACTTCTTTTCTTTTCTTTTCTTTAAGGTTCGTTTTATTGAAAACAGGAGGGAAGAAGAATATTTTTGGTTATCTTTGAAAATCAGGACAAAACAAAGATTTTTTAAGAGCATGCTTGACAGGACAGGACCCCGCTCCTACGTACCCTCACTGGAAGAGGGATCAAAGCTACGTAGTTCTCGGTTTTGGGTTTTGAAAAAGGATTGAGCTTTCGCGAAGACCGAACAACAACGGTTAGAATGGTCTCGCTACTAACTCCTTTTGAAAACAACATCATCATTAACGACCTAATCGGCAACGGCGCGATTGGTGTTTAATGACAATTGACTTATTTTTGGGAAATGAATAAGTTTTTGAAAATGGGATAGAGCTTTTGCGAAGACCGAACAACAACGGTTAGAATGATCTCGCTACTAACTCTTTTTGAAAACAACATCATCATTAACGACCTAATCGGCAACGGCGCGATTGGTGTTTAATGACGATTGATTTATTTTTGTTTTGAAAGTAAAAGTTTCTTTTTGTTTTTGAAATGATTTTAGGAAATGGGTTTTAGAAAAGAAGTAGAACATTTCAAGTCAATTCTAAATCCATAACCAAATGCAAATGAATGAATAATACTCAGGCAAACATGAACATATCATTCATTAACCAAGATTAAACATGTCCATACAATCAAAGGGTTCAATTATTAAAGATGCAAAACAAAGTTCTCAAAGTAATTGTGTGTGTGCAAGATGGATTGTATTTACCCTAATGGCTCTATGCTACAACATGCATGTAGACTTACGTCTCCATTAGGAGGTCATACAAGTGGAGAGGAGGGCACACAATCAAGTCAAGACATTTACATGGCATCAAGAACAAGTGAATACAATTGATTGTAAACATAGAGTATTCTAAGTTGAATGATTGAATATGTAAGCAAGGATGCATGATTAGGTAAGCATGTAAGTGCATGAGTGTACAAGGAATGGATGCATAACACTTTATTTATGAATGGATGGCATACAAGGATGCATAAGAGGATGCAAGAGAGTGTCACATAAACTAGGTAGGAATGAAGATGCATGAATGTGAAAATGTTTTGGGTATTTTTGCAAGTTGATAAGTTGTAAAACTTTAAGTAAGAAGTTAGTGAAAAGTAAAGTAAAAATGCATGAAGTAAATGGTAATTATTTAATGAGATGGTAAAGTAAAAATGCATGAAGTGAATGGTAATTATTTAATGAGATGGTAAAGTAAAAATGCATGAGGTAAATGGGAAGTGGTAAAATCTTTTTATGTTTTAGTAAAAAATTAATGAAGTAGTAAAAACCAAAGTAGTAAAATATTTTTATGTTTTGGTAAAAAGTTAATGAATGGTAAAGTAAAAAGGTAAAAAATAAATAAACACTTAAAACCAAATTGAATCACATAGAGCAATCCTCTCACTTTGAGGAAAGTGCACTAGGCACTAGTGAGAATCAACTTGCCTATCATCAACAATGAGCAATAAGCAATCTAAAATGCAAAGATTAACTAAACACAACAAATAAGTTGAATCACCTAGAGCAATCCTCCCACTTTGAGCAAAGTGCACTAGGCACTAGTGAGAATCAACTTGCCTATCATCAACAATGAACAATAAGCAAATTAAAATGCAAAGATTAACTAAACACACAAATAAGTTGAATCACCTAGAGCAATCCTCCCACTTTGAGCAAAGTGCACTAGGCACTAGTGGGAATCAACTTGCCTATCATCAACAATGAACAATAAGCAAATTAAAATGCAAAGATTAACTAAACACACAAATAAGTTGAATCACCTAGAGCAATCCTCCCACTTTGAGCAAAGTGCACTAGGCACTAGTGGGAATCAACTTGCCTATCATCAACAATTTACAACAAGCAAATTAAGACACAAAAATGAATGGACACATAAACTAAATTGAGTCATTTCTAGCAATCTTCACCACTTAGGTCAAGGTGCACTAGGCACTAGTGGGAATCATATTGCTAAATCATCAAACAACAAAAGTAACATTTAACACTAAAATGAAATACTAATAACAAGATTAAACATCACTAAACAAAGAACAACAACAAAATCAACTTGGAAATATTTTTAGATCTATAAGCATGTGAACCAAAGGAAACATAGATCCACATTTTATTTAATAAAGAAAACACCAAAATCAACACTAAGCAACATAGATCTATTTTTTGCAGGGATTTATATGATTAAGCAAGGAAGCACAACAAAATCATATCAACCCTAATTTTTTTTATGATATGCGAAATACTAAAGCCTATAAACAACAACTTTATTTATGAAATCTAGTGCAAAATATGTAAAGATGCAAGGGAAATTATTCAAGTAGAAGAATAACTCCTTCAAGGCCAAGGACCCATCTCAAACACCCAAAGCTCCCTAAGTCTTTGTCAAAATGTTTGAAATGGATCCTCAAAGCAAACAACAATCAAGAAGGAGTTTGGAGTAGAGGAGAAATTATGCAAGAAAATTAAATATGAGGTGCAAAGCTCCAAGAATTACCTCAAAACTACAATGAAATGAAGAAGGAGATGATAAACTCAAAAATTACTAGCTCCTAGCAATTTGATGATGCAACCTTGAGGAGAATGGAAGGAAAGATGGTGATCTAACAAGAAATGGAGGATTTGGTGGTTGATTTTTGAAGAAAATATATGGAAGAGGGGAGGAGGGGCTACGGTTTTGGTGAGGAGAGGGAGAGGGGGTGTGCTAGGGTTTTGTGTAGGAGAATGAGAGGCTTATGAGAAGCAAAAAGAGAGGATCCTTAGGTGTGGGAATGAGGGAGTATTTATAGGATGAAACTAGGTCTAAGGGTAGTTTAGTCTTTGTGATTTTGATGAGCTCTAGGATTGAGTCTTAAAATTAAATGGAGGGTTAGGATTGATCCTCATATGGATTGAGGGTAGGAAGAAAACACAAAATGTGACAGTGAGAGAGTGGGGGGCGAAAGTTAGAGGGTAAAAAAAGAAAAGAAAAAATGAATTTCTTATTTTGGAAGAGATATTTTATGTGAGGTAGGGTTAAGGGCATTTTAGAGAAGAATTGTTACCAAAGAGGGAAATTTGGGTTTTCTTATGAATAGGTTAGTGTAAGTGAGTGGAGTAATTTACCAAAGAGGGTATAATGGAAGAGTGTGGAAGAAATTGGAGAGAGAGGGAGAGAGAATTCGTAGGTGGGGGGAGGAAGAGAGAAAAAAAACTTGTTTTTTTGGTCTTTTGTCTTATTGAGGACACTTCCCTTTTTTTGAGTTTTTTTTGAAATTGAAATTTTTGGGCATGGGAAATAATGGGAAAGCAACTATTGAAAATGTGTCACAAGGTTTTGGGCACCATAAAATATTCCCTCTAGTCACCTATGACAATAAAAATTGTCACTTAAGAATTGAGGAATATTTAATGGTCCCTTTTTTATTTTCTTATGCACTAAAAATGAAAAAATACATTTTTAATTATTTTGACTAGGGTTTTCTTTTCTAAAAAATTGTACAAAAATTATCCTTGATAGAATAAAAATGTACTTTTTGTGGATGTGCATTTTTGGCGAGAAAATCATCTTTTTGCGAAAAAAGACCAAAATGCCCTTTTTGACCCTAAAACCCTAATTCGCCTAAAAAGTGCATTCCAACCCTAAAAATGATTTTAAAGACCTTGGAATGACTTCTAGGACCCAAAATGCAATGCATGATGCTCTTCATTCTTCAATTTATTTATTTATTTTTTTGTGGAAAATTAGGGTTTTGACCTAAGCCGGACAAAATTGGGGTATGACAGCTGCCCCTCTTTATCTGAATTTTAACGAGGAATATGAATTGGCCGAAACATATTCCAAGGCAAAATGAAGATAAAGAATTCAGAAATTATACCGATTTTGTCTACTTAGGGAAACCCGAATTTTCCTCTTTTTTCTTTTTCTATTTTTATTGGGTGTTAGCCCGAGGTGAATGCAATGGATGAATCGTCAACTCTCAGTAAGCAGGAAATTAAATGGTGCCAACCCTCAATAAGCTAGCAAAAAGCAATAAAGAAAGCAATAAAAAGGGAAGCAAAAAGGGTGCCGGCCCTCGTTAAGCCGGCGACGGAGGCTGCCTAAAGCCTTTTAACGAATCGCGAATGATCCGAGCTTGCACTTGGGCCTGGGAGCACGTGGGATCCAAAGGGGTGGTCTTGCGAGCGACAAGGGGAGGGTACTATATCAAGTCTAGATCTCGATATTTCCCTAGGACTGCGCCATGCTTTAGGCCAACACAGCTATCCTTTTCGACTGGACCCATTGAGGTCAGGGGGACTTACCTGCAGCTCGAATACAAGGTGAAGTCAATCTTGCTGGGGACACGTGGGTCCAGAGGGGATTCCAAAATCCAGTTGGTTTCCTTTAGTCGGTCAATGCTTCCACACCAATCCAGGATGCCTGCTCAGGTTAGCGGACTTTTCTTCAGCTTTCTCTTGATCGATGATCAATACCATTGCACTGATCCAGGATGCCTGCTCAGGCTAGCGGACCTTTCTTCAGCTTGCTCTGATTGATGATCAATGCCATTGCACTGATCCAGGATGTCTGCTCAGGTTAGCGGACCTTTCTTCAGCTTGCTCTGATTGATGATCAATGCCATTGCACTGATCCAGGACACCTGCACATGCTAGCAGATGCAAGACATGGTGCATGGAATATGAATGCATGCTATGCAAAGTTCTTTATGCGAATGCATGTCATGTGAGTGCATGCGGTGTGATGATTTAGTGGAATGATGAATGCAATGGGATGCTATTCTTGATTCTTCGTTTCTTTTGTCAGCTTTCTTTTTTCTGACTGTTTGTTTTTTCTTTTGCTCTTCATTCTTTGATCAGCTTTCTTTTTTCTGATCGTTTGTTTTTTTTTCTTGGCTTTTCATTTTTTGATCAGCTTTCTTTTGTCTGATCGTTTGTTTTTTCTTTTGCTCTTTTGCTCTTTTGGCTTATTTTTTTGCTGGTTCAGCCAACCCGCGACACTCATGGCACGAGACTGAGGAACCCATTGGAATTGCGGGGCTCATGGGCCGGGTGCATGTTGGCTTTGGCTTCGCCGTTTGGAGGCAATCGTGAGTGCAATCGCTTTCTCTTGCATGATTAACTGGTTTTGGGGAATTGCTTTTTTTCGCGACCTTTAGGGATTTTGCAATAATTGTAATGCTCCATGATTTATGCACATGTTTTACAGGTCATCATCACCATCATTATAAAACGTTTATTTTGAGCAGAAAAAAGCAGAAAATAAAAGAGTGAACAGATATGAGAAAGTTGAACTTTATTAATGTGGAAACCGGTCGCACAAGAAGTTACGCCGATTGTTTATTACACTTGAAAGTTTAAACTATAAAAAGACACGAAAAAAGAGAGAAGTTAAATTCTGACTGTCCGTCTCTGTGGAACAGTGCTAAACATTTATGTCCTTGACCTTGATCACTCCCTCATCCAAGTCTTCAGAGGAGCTGTATGCCTTTCTTTACTTTTCATGCCCAAGTTTTCTGACCCTAATTTTTGCCTGGATCGCCCTTTGCGGGTTTTCAATCCACCGGGTCGCTCTGATTTTGCCTAGGCCGCCCTTTCGGGTTTTCAACCTAGCGAGCTAACTCTTACTTGGCTTGTCTTTCTCTTTTTTCGTCTATTTCTTTCAGGCATAATACTTCTTCACTTGATCGGAATTGACTGGGTTCCTTAAATCCTCTCTGTCCATGCTCGTGAGTATCAGTGCTCCTCCAGAAAAGGCTTTCTTGACCACATACGGGCCGTCATAAGTGGGTGTCCATTTCCCTCGGGGATCAGTCTGGATGGGCAAGATCTTCTTAAGCACCAAATCTCCCTGCTTGAATTCACGGTGCCGGACTTTCTTGTCAAAAGCTGTTCTCATTCTCTGTTGGTACAGCTGCCCATGACACAAAGCTGCAATTCTTTTTTCCTCAATGAGGTTTAGCTGATCCAGACGAGCCTGCACCCACTCTGCTTCTTCCATTTTAGCTTCCAAGAGTACCCGTAGGGGTGGTATCTCAACCTCGATTGGGAGGACCGCCTCTGACCCGTATACCAGAGAGAAAGGAGTTGCCCCAGTTGAGGTACGCACTGAAATACGATAGCCATGCAAAGCAAAGGGAAGCATTTCATGCCAATCCTTGTATGTGACCACCATTTTTTGCACAATCTTTTTGATGTTTTTGTTAGCTGCCTCCACTGCTCCATTCATCTTGGGCCGATAGGGGGAAGAATTATGATGCTGAATTTTGAACTCTGCGCACAGGTCCTTCATTATTTTGCTATTCAGATTGCTGCCGTTATCAGTGATGATCTTGTTAGGAAGACCATAACGGCAAATCAGATCCTTCTTCACAAATTTGGCAACCACTGAACTGGTTACACTGGAGTATGAGGCAGCTTCAACCCACTTCGTGAAATAGTCAATGGCGGCCAAGATGAAGCGATGCCCATTTGATGCTTTGGGTTCAATGGGATCGATGACATCCATTCCCCACATTGAAAACGGCCAGGATGCAGTCAGAACATTCAATTTGGCAGGCGGCACATGAATGTGGTCAGCGTAGATTTGGCACTTGTGGCACTTTCGGACAAAGCTGTAGCAGTCACCTTCCATCTGCAACCAGTAATAGCCCGCCCTTAAAATCTGTCTAGCCATAGTATGCGCACTGGAATGAGTTCCGAATGAGCCCTCGTGTACATCTTTCATGATTCTTTCAGCTTCTTCTTTAGCAACACACCTTAAGAGGACCATGTCATAATTCCTTTTGTAGAGAACCTCACCGCTGAGGAAGAAATTCCTTGACAGTCGCCGAAGAGTTCTCTTGTCATTTTCAGATGCCCCGGGAGGGTATTCTCTGCTGATGATGTACTGTTTGATATCATGATACCAAGGCTTGTCATCCGGCTCTTCATCTATGGTTGTACAGTAGTGATGCGCAGGTAGGCTCCGGTGCTGGATTGTGACATGAGTCAAGCTTTTATCACAATTGATATTGAACATGGATGATAAAGTTGCCAATGCATCAGCCAGCTGGTTTTCGCTTCGAGGGATGTGTTTGAAAGTGATTTCGTCAAAAGACTCCATCAATTCTTGCACATAAACACAATAAGGAATCAGTTTGGGATCTCTAGTCTCCCAATCGCCTCTTACTTGATGAATAACCAGTGCTGAATCTCCATACACATCTAGCCTTTTAACTTTCCATTCTAGGGCTGCTTGAATACCCAAGATGCACGCTTCATACTCTGCTATGTTGTTTGTTGTAACACCCCTTTTCTAATAACCTTACTTTTTAATAAAATCAGAGTTTCTTTTTTTTTTTTTGAAAACAATTTAAGCGAGTGCTACACTTACTCCATAAAAATCAACCACTTCACTTTTCACAGTTCGGTTCAAAACACAAGATACACAGCACCATAAAAAAACGTTTAGTTCGCATCAACTAAATTCAGTCACCACCAGCAGCGGAATAATAATGAGTTCTAAAATAAAAACCAATACATCACCAATAAAAATCTAACGGTTTAAGGAAAATAATACATAAACATAGGACACCCCCCTGGTGCTACGTATCAGAGCGTGACACTTCCTACCAGACGAAGGCATAAGGGAAACCTTCACTCGTTATTACCTGCACGTTGCCGACATAAGAAGCAACATAAAAGCAGTAGGGTGAGTCTCTTTTCATAATTAATAACATATGGGAATTAAGCACTGCATAGGAAAAAGGAAACCAGGCACACCAGTTCACAACAATGGAAACAATCACATCAACATTCTATTTCTAAGCAGCACTACACAATATATGATTATGCATGAAATGCAACCCAAACTCCACGGGCACATGCATGTCGGATCCGTCACCAAATACAAATAGGCCGTAGCCTCTGCTCACCAAATAAAACTAGGCCGAAGCCTCTGCTCACCAATTAAAATTAGGCCGTGGCCTCTGCTCACCAATAATGCACATGTCTCATGAGGTGTTATGGAAATGCATCACAACACACTACAATTAAATAAAATCACCATTTCATTCAGCTCACCATTTTAATTCATATTCTCACCATAGTGCATTAATCAGCTCACCAAATTTAAAATTAGGCCGAAGCCTCTGCTCACCAATCACACCAAAATATACTGACCAATTCAACCCACCACTCACACCAACACCAACTTCAATTAGGTCAATTTATGATTTGACACGACATAGGGAAAGTGGGTAAAAATTGCCATTTGGACACTTGAACACCTCAGCCCAGAAACACCAGTAAAATAATTTATTTTTGCACAAAATTGGAACATTTGGATAGACACTGAAATTAGCTTCGAAACGCATTTTGAACCGTTAAATTTGGATAACCGAGTCAAAAGTTACATTAAAAACAAAATAGGAAAAATACTTAGACATCCTGGAAACTGGCGCATGGGCGCTGGGCGCCCAGGAAAGGCAACACGCATAGGCGCATGGCGCCCAGGAGACAGTAACGCGCATAGGCGCTCGGCGCCCAGGGAACAGCAGCGCGCATAGGCGCTTGGCGCCCAGGAAACAGCAGCGCGCATAGGCGCTTGGCGCCCAGGAAACAGCACGCGCATAGGCGCATTGCGCCCAGCACAGCAACACGGCGCCCAGGCACTAGGCGCCTAAGGCCAACATGCAACAAAACTCATTTTACTTCGAAATTGATTTTACACGAGCCAAATGCTCAGAATATGAGAACCCAATAAAAATTTTGTCAAAAAGTGAACAGCATTTTTGGCGCCCATACACTAGGCGCCTAGTGAAAACACGCAACCCAACTATTTTGGTGCCCAAAATCATTTTGCACGAGCCATTTTACCTGACTATGAAAACCTGAAACCAAATTTTACAAAACCATCACCAGAACATTGGGGCCCTTGGCGCCCATGACACAAGCACCTAGCGCCAAAACTGGCAGCACAGTGACACAGAACACAGCCACACAGTGGCAACAGGCACAGCAACACTGACACAGAAACAGCAACACAGGGGCAACAGAATTGGAAAACTGGCGCAGGCACACTGCTGGGCGCCTGGCGCCCATGACTAAGGCGCAGAACACAAAATCCAGCAACATGCATATGGCGCCCAAGGCGCCTAGGGGCTTCCGAAATCAGAATTCTTCAATTCAAATGCCAATTTAAATTCACCAAAACACTCAATTATATATATGATTCAAGTATCACCATGATTCTCAATTTTCAACAAGTAAGCACCAATAAGTCATATATTCAAACATATGACATCCAATTCGCATTAGCAACAATTCAAACATCAATCATGCGATTTCAACATAGGCAATTCAAAATCAAGCATCACAATACTATAAATTAATCATCAACATCACAATTCATTCATGGAAACTATCCTAGAACCCTAACCCTAAGCATCACCAATTCGCATAAGGTATTAAAAACAAAAAGAGGACCCCCTAACCTTATGGAAGTCGAAAATTGATAGCAAAGCTCCAAGGAAAATGCAAGACTCCAATCAAGCTCTTCCTCCTCCTTGAGTGATTCGCCCCTTTCTCTTCTTCTCCTCTTCACTTCGCACTTCTCCTCTTCTCACTCTCTCTTTTTACGTTTCTTTTCTTTCTTTTTACAATAGAGTAAAAAAATGAAAACTAATTTCTAAGACCCCTTGTGAGTCGAATTCCTTGACTAGGCAATGGGCCACGGGCCTAATTGTGGATCACGGGCCCTTGCTCGCACCACTTAATTAGTGACAACACCTCCTAATAAATAAAATAAAATAATTAAACCTTGAATTATTTAATTAAATTAAATAAATATTGTAAGCCTTAAATAACTTAATTAAATAAATAATTAAATTATTTTGGGGCGTTACAACTCTCCCCCACTTAGAATATTTCGTCCTCGAAATTACCTGAATCAAACAACTCCGGATATGCTTCCCGCATCTTACTCTCCAGCTCCCAAGTCATACTCTCACCAGCAGCTCCTAACCAAACCACTTTCACCAAAAGAATCTCCTTCCCTCTCAGAATCTTCACTTCTCTATCTTCAATTCGCACAGGCATAGTCTCAACCGTGAGATTATCCCGTACCTCTACTTCGTCCTTCTGAATCACATGAGACGGGTCTGGAACATACTTTCGAAGTTGTGACACGTGAAACACGTCATGCAAGTTCGAAAGATTAGGCGGCAAGGCCACCCTATAGGCAACACTTCCCACTCTCTCCGTAATCTGATACGGACCAATGAAACGGGGAGTTAACTTCTTTGATTTCAAGGCACACCCAACACCAGTCACCGGAGTGACTCTCAGGAACACATGATCACCGGCCTGAAACTCTAAATCCTTCCTTCTCTTAACATGATAGCTCTTTTGTCGACTCTGCGACGCTTTCATCTTCTCACGGATTAATTTTACCTTCTCAGTTGTTTCTCACACAATTTCAGGCCCCAACACTGCACTCTCTCCAGATTCATACCAACACAACGGAGTCCTACATCTCCGACCATACAATGCCTCAAACGGTGCCATACCAATACTAGAATGAAAACTGTTGTTGTAAGTGAACTCTATCAACGGAAGATGAGAATCCCATGAACCTCCCTGCTCAAGAACACATGCTCTCAACAAGTCCTCTAACGACTGAATAGTCCTCTCCGTCTGACCATCTGTCTGCGGATGATAAGCGGAGCTCAACCTCAACTTAGAACCCAAAGCTTCTTGCAAACTTTTCCAAAATTCAGATGTGAATCTTGGATCTCTATCAGATACAATACTAAGCGGAATGCCATGCAACTTCACAATTGTCTTGATGTAGATCTCTGCCAACTTTGGAACTGGATAAGTCATATTAATTGGTAAGAAATGAGCAGACTTTGACAATCTGTCCACAACCACCCATATAGCATCAAACCCTCTCACCGTATTTGGCAAACCAGTCACAAAATCCATGGAAATGCTATCCCATTTCCATTCCGGAACTTCTAATGGTTGCATCAACCCCGCAGGCTTCTGATGTTCAATCTTAGACTTCTGACAAGTCAGACAAGAATACACAAACTGGGCCACATCCTTCTTCATACCAGGCCACCAGAACAACTTCTTCAAATCTTGGTACATTTTCGTAGCCCCTGGATGAATACTCAACTTGCTCCTATGGCTCTCCTCAAGAATCATTCTCTTCATCTCAGCATCATCAGGAATACAAATCCTATCTCTGAATCTCAATACACCTTGGGAATCTAACTTGAAATCGCCATTCACAGCTTGATCATTCACAACTAACAAGTCTACCAACTTTACATCTGACTTTTGGGCTTCTCGAACACTAACCAAAAATTCATTGCCAATCTTCAACATTCCCAATCTGACACTCTGCGGTGTCACTTCACAAACCAGACTCATGTCCCGAAACTGCTCAATCAACTCTAATTCTTTCACCATCATAGCCGACATATGCAAACTCTTCCGACTTAAAGCATCAGCCACGACATTAGCTTTGCCGGGGTGATAGTTCAAGCCGAAATCATAATCCTTCAGCAATTCTAACCAACGTCTCTGTCTCATATTCAGCTCCTTCTGATCGAATAAGTATTTCAAACTCTTATGGTCACTAAACACTTCAAATCTAGTACCATACAGATAGTGCCTCCAAATTTTCAGCACAAACAGAATTGCAGCCAGCTCCAAATCATGAGTAGGGTAGTTCTTCTCATGGGTCCTCAACTGTCTGGACGCATAAGCTACTACCTTACCCTCTTGCATCAATACACCTCCCAAACCCATCTTGGAAGCATCGCAATATACTACAAACGGTTGATCCGGAACAGGCAAAGTCAAAACGGGCGATGTGGTCAACCTCTTCTTCAACTCATTGAAGCTCTCCTCACAGCGTGCATCCCACACAAAAGCTTTTCCCTTACATGTCAATTGAGTCAACGGAAGTGCCAACTTCGAGAAACCTTCTATAAATCTCCTGTAATAACCAGCTAATCCCAAGAAGCTTCTAATCTCTGTAACTGACTTCGGGCTCTCCCATTGCGACACAGCATCAACCTTGGCTGGGTCCACAGCTATACCATTACCAGAGATAATATGACCAAAGAAACCTACTTCATTCAGCCAGAACTCACACTTAGACAATTTTGCATACAATTTCTTTTCTTTCAACACTTCTAGCACTAACCTCAAATGTTTTGCGTGCTCCTCTTCTGTTTTCGAATACACCAGAATGTCGTTACTAAACACAACTACAAACCGATCCAAGTAACTATGGAAAGTACGATTCATGTACTCCATAAACACACCCGGCGGGTTGGTAACACCAAACGGCATCACAGAATACTCATAGTGCCCATATCTCGTTCTGAAAGCGGTTTTCTGAATGTCTTCATCCTTTACCTTGATCTGGTGATAACCCGACCTCAAATCGATTTTACTAAACACCTTAGCACCTACCAACTGGTCCATCAGATCATCAATTCTGGGAAGCGGATACCTGTTCTTTATCGTCACTTTGTTCAATTGCCTATAATCGACACAAAGTCTCATACTCCCGTCCTTCTTTTTCACTAACAATACCGGAGCACCCCACGGTGACACACTTGGCCTTACAAATTTCTTCTCAAGTAGATCTTTTAATTGCTTTTTCAATTCAGACAACTCTGAGGCTGACATTCGGTACGGTGCCATAGACACAGGCCTAGTACCAGGTATAAGATCAATGGCAAACTCAACCTCCCTCTCTGGCGGGACACTTGGAATTTCATCCGGGAACACTTCAGGAAACTCACACACTACTTGCACCCCTTCGATGATCGCCTGATTCTCAGCAGACAATGACGCCATCAAAGCAAACAGATGAACTCCCTCTTTCATTACCTTATGCAAATGACCAGCAGGCAACAAAACAGATTCTTCTTCCTCGGGAGGAAGGAAACTCACAGATCTTCGGGAACAATTAATATGCACATGGTTAAATACTAACCAGTCCATACCAAGAATGACATCCAACCCTCCCAACGGCAAACAGATAAGGTCAACAAGAAAATCTCTGCCGAAGATTGACAGAGGGCACTTAGCACACACAAGAGAGGTAGTTACTGAACCCTTAGCTGGAGTGTCAATAACCATCTCCCTCATCATAGAAGATAAAACAAGGTCCAATTTCTCAGCACATAAAGCAGCAATAAATGAATGCGTAGCACCAGTATCAATATTAGCAATCAAAGGAATACCATTAATAAAACATGTACCTCTAATCTCATTAGTATCCTCTGATCCTGCGAGAGCAAACACTTTTCCATGGGACTTCTCTTTCTTCGGCTTAGTACACTTGGTACTAATATGACCTGCTTCCCCACAGTTGTAGCACACCACATCCCTTTTCTCACATTTCGCAGCCACATGACCTTCTTTACCGCACTTGAAAAATTTATTATCCGAGCAGTCAAAACTCTTATGGCCCGGCTTGCCACACCTGTAGCACACAACCTTCGCAGGGGCATCTCCCCCACTTGGTTTCTTATTATCAGCATACCTCTGCTTACCCTTACCAGCTGGAACCTCATATGGTTTACCCCGGTTCTGAAATTTACCCCTCTGATCTCTCATGACCTTGGAGTGAGCATTACTATCATCTTCATATATCCTGCAACTGTCGATCAAATCAGCAAATACCCGAATCTTCTGGTACCCTACAGCTTTCTTTATATCAGCCCTCAGTCCATTCTCAAACTTAATACACTTTGAGAACTCAGAATCAGCATCAGCATAATGGGGATAAAACTTAGCCAATTCAGTGAACTTGGCAGCATACTCCGTCACTGACATGCTTCCTTGCTTCAGCTCAAGGAATTCTATTTCTTTCTTACCTCTCACATCTTCAGGAAAATACTTCCGCAAGAACTCTCTACGGAAAACAGCCCAAGTTATCTCCTCATTAGCAGTCTCTAACCTCTGCCTAACCTCCATCCACCAATCATCAGCTTCCTCTGCCAGCGTATGGGTACCATACCTGACCTTCTGCGCATCGTTACAATCCATGACCCGAAATATCCTTTCGATCTCTTTCAGCCATGCTAGAGCACCATCTGGATTGTACTTTCCCTTAAAAACAGGTGGATTCTCCCTCTGGAACGTGGCTAAACTGCGAGTCCCAGCATTTTCAGCACCATTTTGCTGGTTCCCAACAGCTTGAGCCATAGCCTGCAAAGCAGCAGCAAGAGCAGCGCCGTTCCTCCCAGCCATTTCAAACTATCACTGCAGCACAAACAGAAATTTAGAACTAATCTAACAATTCTATTTGTCATAAGACACTATAACAGGACGACTTGGCCGGACAGACCGAACTGCTCTGATACCACTAATGTAACACCCCTTTTCTAATAACCTTACTTTTTAATAAAATCAGAGTTTTTTTTTTTTTTGAAAACAATTTAAGCGAGTGCTACACTTACTCCATAAAAATCAACCACTTCACTTTTCACAGTTCGGTTCAAAACACAAGATACGTAGCACCATAAAAAAAACGTTTAGTTCGCATCTACTAAATTCAGTCACCACCAGCAGCGGAATAATAATGAGTTCTAAAATAAAAACCAATACGTCACCAATAAAAATCTAACGGTTTAAGGAAAATAATACATAAACATAGGACACCCCCCCTGGTGCTACGTATCAGAGCGTGACACTTCCTACCAGACGAAGGCATAAGGGAAACCTTCACTCGTTATTACCTGCACGTTGCCGACATAAGAAGCAACATAAAAGCAGTAGGGTGAGTCTCTTTTCATAATTAATAACATATGGGAATTAAGCACTGCATAGGAAAAAGGAAACCAGACACACCAGTTCACAACAATGGAAACAATCACATCAACATTCTATTTCTAAGCAGCACTACACAATATATGATTATGCATGAAATGCAACCCAAACTCCACGGGCACATGCATGTCGGATCCGTCACCAAATACAAATAGGCCGTAGCCTCTGCTCACCAAATAAAACTAGGCCGAAGCCTCTGCTCACCAATTAAAATTAGGCCGTGGCCTCTGCTCACCAATAATGCACATGTATCATGAGGTGTTATGGAAATGCATCACAACACACTACAATTAAATAAAATCACCATTTCATTCAGCTCACCATTTTAATTCATATTCTCACCATAGTGCATTAATCAGCTCACCAAATTTAAAATTAGGCCGAAGCCTCTGCTCACCAATCACACCAAAATATACTGACCAATTCAACCCACCACTCACACCAACACCAACTTCAATTAGGTCAATTTATGATTTGACACGACATAGGGAAAGTGGGTAAAAATTGCCATTTGGACACTTGAACACCTCAGCCCAGAAACACCAGTAAAATAATTTATTTTTGCACAAAATTGGAACATTTGGATAGACACTGAAATTAGCTTCGAAACGCATTTTGAACCGTTAAATTTGGATAACCGAGTCAAAAGTTACATTAAAAACAAAATAGGAAAAATACTTAGACATCCTGGAAACTGGCGCATGGGCGCTGGGCGCCCAGGAAAGGCAACACGCATAGGCGCATGGCGCCCAGGAGACAGTAACGCGCATAGGCGCTCGGCGCCCAGGGAACAGCAGCGCGCATAGGCGCTTGGCGCCCAGGAAACAGCAGCGCGCATAGGCGCTTGGCGCCCAGGAAACAGCACGCGCATAGGCGCATTGCGCCCAGCACAGCAACACGGCGCCCAGGCACTAGGCGCCTAAGGCCAACATGCAACAAAACTCATTTTACTTCGAAATTGATTTTACACGAGCCAAATGCTCAGAATATGAGAACCCAATAAAAATTTTGTCAAAAAGTGAACAGCATTTTTGGCGCCCATACACTAGGCGCCTAGTGAAAACACGCAACCCAACTATTTTGGTGCCCAAAATCATTTTGCACGAGCCATTTTACCTGACTATGAAAACCTGAAACCAAATTTTACAAAACCATCACCAGAACATTGGGGCCCTTGGCGCCCATGACACAAGCACCTAGCGCCAAAACTGGCAGCACAGTGACACAGAACACAGCCACACAGTGGCAATAGGCACAGCAACACTGACACAGAAACAGCAACACAGGGGCAACAGAATTGGAAAACTGGCGCAGGCACACTGCTGGGCGCCTGGCGCCCATGACTAAGGCGCAGAACACAAAATCCAGCAACATGCATATGGCGCCCAAGGCGCCTAGGGGCTTCCAAAATCAGAATTCTTCAATTCAAATGCCAATTTAAATTCACCAAAACACTCAATTATATATATGATTCAAGTATCACCATGATTCTCAATTTTCAACAAGTAAGCACCAATAAGTCATATATTCAAACATATGACATCCAATTCGCATTAGCAACAATTCAAACATCAATCATGCGATTTCAACATAGGCAATTCAAAATCAAGCATCACAATACTATAAATTAATCATCAACATCACAATTCATTCATGGAAACTATCCTAGAACCCTAACCCTAAGCATCACCAATTCGCATAAGGTATTAAAAACAAAAAGAGGACCCCCTAACCTTATGGAAGTCGAAAATTGATAGCAAAGCTCCAAGGAAAATGCAAGACTCCAATCAAGCTCTTCCTCCTCCTTGAGTGATTCGCCCCTTTCTCTTCTTCTCCTCTTCACTTCGCACTTCTCCTCTTCTCACTCTCTCTTTTTACGTTTCTTTTCTTTCTTTTTGCAATAGAGTAAAAAAATGAAAACTAATTTCTAAGACCCCTTGTGAGTCGAATTCCTTGACTAGGCAATGGGCCACGGGCCTAATTGTGGATCACGGGCCCTTGCTCGCACCACTTAATTAGTGACAACACCTCCTAATAAATAAAATAAAATAATTAAACCTTGAATTATTTAATTAAATTAAATAAATATTGTAAGCCTTAAATAACTTAATTAAATAAATAATTAAATTATTTTGGGGCGTTACATTTGTGACATAGAAGCTCAACCTTGCAGTGACAGGAACGAAGCGATTGTCAGGAGATATTAACACAGCACCTGCCCCATGCCCCCATACATTTGACGCACCGTCGAAGATCATTCTCCACCTTTCACTTTCTTGGGACTTCCCCTCATCAAACAGTGCCATGATATCTTCATCAGGAAAATCATGCTGCATTGGTTGGTAGTCTGGAATCGGCTGACATGCCAAATACTCAGCAAGTGCACTACCTTTAACTGCTTTTTGTGTGACATACAGGATATCGTATTCTGATAATTGCATCTGCCAACGGGCAATTCGTCCTGTAAGAGCTGGCTTCTCAAATATGTACTTGATTGGATCCATTTTTGACACCAACCAAGTGGTGTGACTCAGCATGTACTGCCTTAAACGGTGAGCAGCCCAAACTAGAGCACAACAAGTCTTTTCCAGCATAGAATATCTTGTCTCACAATCGGTGAACTTTTTGCTAAGATAGTATATGGCATGCTCCTTTTTCCCGGATTCATCATGCTGCCCCAACACACAGCCCATTGAATTATCTAGCACTGTAAGGTATAAGATGAGGGGCCTGCCTGACACAGGTGGCATTAAGACTGGTGGATTCTGCAAGTACACCTTGATTTTCTCAAAGGCAGCTTGACACTGGTCATTCCACTTCAACTCTTGATTTTTGCACAGCAGTTTGAAGATCGGCTCACAAGTAGCAGTCAACTGGAAGATGAATCGGGAGATGTAATTCAACCTTCCGAGGAAACCACGGACTTCTTTCTCTGTTTGGGCACCGACATCTCGAGGATGGCTTTTACTTTGTCTGGATCCACCTCGATTCCTTTCTGGCTGACAATGAAGCCTAACAACTTCCCTGATCTCACCCCAAACATGCACTTGGCCGGGTTTAACTTGAGTTTATATTTCCTCACTCGTTCAAAGAGCTTCTGCAGATTGACAATATGCTCCTCGTCGGTTTTAGACTTTGCGATCATGTCATCCACATAAACCTCAATCTCCTTGTGCATCATGTCGTGAAACAGCGTGACCATGGCCCTTTGTAACAGAACGTTCCCCAAAGCGTTATGAAAGTTGTCTTTTCCATATCTTCGGGGTCCATCTTGATCTGATTATATCCCGAATATCCATCCATGAAGGAGAATAACGAGTGTTGAGCTGTACTATCCACTAAGACATCAATGTGGGGCAAAGGAAAATCGTCTTTAGGACTAGCACGATTCAGATCTCGGTAGTCAACGCACATTCTGACCTTCCCGTCCTTCTTCGGAACCGGGACAATATTGGCAACCCACTGTGGGTATTTGGCCACCGCTAGGAATCCGGCGTCAAACTGCTTTTTTACCTCATCCCTAATCTTTAGGGACATCTCAGGCTTCATCCTTCTAAGTTTCTGCTTCACAGGCGGGCATTCAGGTTTGACTGGCAACTTATGCATCACAATGTAAGTATCCAACCCAGGCATATCTTGGTAGGACCATGCAAACACATCCATATAATCGTGCAACAGCTGAACCAACTTCATGCGATCCTCGTCATTCATGGCGGTACCCACTTTGACCTCTTTCTTGCTCTCAGCTGTACCCAAGTTGATCACTTCAGTAGATTCTCCGTGTGGCTGAATTACCCTTTCTTCCTGTTTCATTAACCTCATGAGTTCTGGAGGAGCTTCCCAGTCTTCCTCAACATCCCCCTCAGCTTGATTAATAGGGTGATCAAAGTCAAAATATGGACTGTTGGCACTATTATTTTGGGAGACAATTGCTGTGGATCTGCATTTTGCCGAAGCGAAAAAGCAGAATGAAAGGCGAGACAAGCAAGCAAACAATAATAAAGCAAGGAAAAGACACATGAAATGAAAAGGATTGATTTTTATTGATTGAAAAAAAACAACGTTTTTATTAATGGTGATGATTCTGAAAATAAAAACATGCTCGCCACTAACAACTTGTCCTATGGCCTTGGGCAGAGCCACAGGGTTGCATTACAAATGATTACTTTAAATTAAAAGTCACAGGAAGATCAGCAGCCTTCCAATTCTTTAATTTTTCACTGGCACCGCAGCGTCGAACCAAACTTGCACCACCCTCTTCAGACTCAGAACCATCCTTGATGACAGCAACTTGATTGGGATCCAACAAACCAGCACTCACAAAACTTTGACTTCTGGGTCCTCTACTTTTATCAGAATGTAGAGTCAACACTTCTTCTTCAACATCATGGGTTCCTATCTGGACCACACACTGATCCATCAGGTCCTGCAGGATCATCTCAAAGCTTTCACAATTCCCCACGCACGTGGAGTCAGCACACCCCTCTTCATGGCAACACCCCTTCTTAACCACCCTGACATGGCATAACTCAGAGTAGATAACACCCAACGGGGTCTTGATCTTCTGCACATCCTTTACCAATTGCCCAACGGAACTTTCTATAGCATTGGTAGCTGGCCTCTGATGACCTGGCAATGGATTAGTTGTTGTATTCGGGCTACTCTGCTTGAACGAGATCCACCCAGCATCTACTAGGTCTTGCACCACATGCTTGAAGGCTTTACATTCCTCCACAGTATGACCGACCGCGTTTTCGTGGAAACTGCAGGTAGCATTAGCGTTGTAACCTCTGGGAAATGGTGGCTGTAGGGCCTTCATTGGCCGGGTGTTGATCAAGTTCTTGGAAGTCAAGTGATCAAACAATTCAGTGTATGTCATTGGTATTGGATCAAAACTGGTCCGTTTCTTGTACTGATAACCCTGAGCCCTGTGACTGTCACTGCTTTGCTGGGATGGCACAGGAGCAGAAAATGGAACAGTTTGTGGTGGAGGGGTACCAAAGGATGAACTTCCTCCTGAGATTACATTTGTTTCCCCTTCCTTCTTCTTCGGGAAATGGGAGTGAGGCTTCTTCTGATTGCTTGAACCACCAGAGCTTCCTGCATTACTGAGGTGATTCGAAATCTTCCCACTTCGGAGACCATGCTCAAGTCTTTCCCCGAAGACTATCATATCGGAGAAGCTAGTTGAAACACTTGTAATCAGCCGGTCATAGTAAATTGCTGGCAGAGTTTCCAAGAACGTGTACACCATTTCTTTTTCAGTCAAAGGAGGTTGGACCTGGGCGGCTAGGCTTCGCCATTTCTGGGCATATTCTTTGAAAGTCTCTCTTTCGCCCTTACTCATGTGTTGCAATTGCGACCTGTCCGGAGCCATGTCCATGTTATACTTATATTGTCTCATGAATGCTTCACACAAATCTTTCCAACAACGAATCTCAGAGGATTGCAGTTTCATGTACCAATCTAGAGGAGCTCCAGCCAAACTGTTTTGAAAGCAGTAAATCAGCAGTTTGTCATCATTGGCGTAAGGACCCATTTTCGGACAAACATCGTAACATGGCTCTCCGGACAGCCTGTTCCTCTGTATTTGTCCACTTCAGGAGCTTTGAACTTTGGTGGCAGAACCAAATCTGGGACTAAGCACAGCTCACGAGCTTCCTTGGCTCTGACACCAACACCCTCCATTGCCTTTACTCTTTCTTCAAGTGCACGAATCGGGTCATTTGGCTGTGATCCCTCAAACATATGTCCTTGGGGGTGACTCCCCATACTGTAATAATACCCTCCAGGCTGAGGAACATTGTGAGGGTGTGCTGCAAGCCCCGGAGTAGGACTGAGCACAGCATGAGGACTAGGAGCTTGGATCTGCGGTCCTCCGACAGCTCCCCCGGACACGGCGGCAATGACCTGATTAGGCGCAACCATACTGACGGGGATAGGTCCAACAGTTTGCGGCATGTACCCAGTAGGCATATCCCAAGGATATCTTTGTGAAGTGTATTGATTCGGCTCATTCATTCCTGAAGCAAAGACGGGAGGACTGACCCCGGATCCCGGAGGAACTGTGGCTGATATTGGAGGAGGAACGAAAGAAGTGACACCATCTGGACCCACGACGGCGGCACCTTCAGCAGCTGTCCCACTCTTTAAACTTTGCAGCATGACCATCATCTCATGCATCTGGGCCTCCATTGCCCCAACCTTATCCTTAAGCACTTGGTTCTCCTGAGCCAGCTGCTCAGGATTCAGAATTTGCACGCTCAAATCTTCATGTTCTGGATTACTTTCAGTTTCAATCTCTAGATGCCCTTGAGGATCAGCCATCAGCCTTGCTTGTAATCGGGTGAAGTATCGGTGGCGGAGAACCAGCTTGCCTCTCGCTTCTGTTGGTAGAACATTTTTATTAAATGAAGGAGCAAATTAATGAATGCAATGCGTGCAATGCAGATGAGTGTTAGTTTTAGTTTGTCTTATGCCGTGAACCTCCAAACTTTGATGAAATGCAAGGATGCATGCATGAGCTGTAAAAGCTTATGTTGGATGCAATGCGAGGATGCATGCAAAATGATGATGATGTTTTATGCATATGCAGATTAGGGCAAAACCTTTATTGGCATTAGTTCAAGTTTTTTTTTCTTTTTCTTTTTTTGAAAAATGCGGGCCGTACGTGGTTTCATATGGACCAAGTAAGAGAAAGGCTACAACGGCAGCTCGTTCTCTCTTTTTTTGAAAAGAGTGGGCCATATGTCACTTCGTACGGACCGGCAGAAGAAAGGCTACAACGGCAGCTCTTTCTCTACTTTTTATTTGAAAAACCTCCTACTCTTTTTTGAAAACATGTCTATATTACCATGCAACACACAATTTGGTATGCCCCTTGTGTCCTACGAAGGTGGGGACCTAAGTTCTACGACAACTCAAATGTTCCTCCCATGTGGGTTCTAGTCACTTCCTCACCAGGTTACCAGAGCTAATTCTCTTTCACAATAGCACCCACAACGATGGAACGCCATCATGTGTGAGGCATCATGAAAGAGCATACTCTGGCTGAAACTTTCGTGAGAGTCGGAAGGACAACAGTCCAATTGCCAGTCACTACTCGTTTCCACTCTCCTAAGTTTTGTCAGACCTTGGGTTTTAGGCCCCTCTCAAAGCATAGTAAGCATAAGGTGTGAGTGTGTGCAGCATGGGGATACCGCCTAAAACTACCCACATATACCCCACCTGCAAAGAAAAACCCAGAACAGTCCAAACAATAGCAGGCAATAACATGTCGTCTACCCTAGGGTTCAATATCACAATACCAATAATCCAACCTAGGTTTCAGCAACAGTCATATGCACTGCTTACCTCAAGAAAGGGAGCGGAGAAGAAGGGATCATAATAGAATGGGAGGAAATGCATGTTTTTACCTTAAGAAAGGGAGCAGAGAATAGGGGACATGGGATTTTGGGGAATGCATGAACACGGCATTGTGAACAAATAGAAAAGGAGTAAAACAAAGCTTTCAACTCAATTCATTTTAAAACCACACATCAAAGTTAACTAGGCTTGACCCTCGTCTCTTTTTTTTTTAAAAAAAAAAATGGTCCCCAGCGGAGTCGCCAGCTGTTGCGCCCGAAAAATCCGGTTTGGGACTTTTCGTTTGACAACGTGGAAAGAGTTTGGAGCCGCCACCAATATTTTAATTTTAAGACCAAAACATTGAAAAAAGGTCTTTTAAACAAGGCGGATGGTCTTTTGAAAACTAGAGATGTAGGTTCGGGGGTCGGTTAGGTACGGGGAAGGTATTAGCACCCCGTGCCTCCTTTCTACCGAAAGGGAACCATTAACTTGATGTGTGGTTTAGACAAAAGTTCGAGTTGAAAGCAATTTGTTCTACTTCTTTTCTTTTCTTTTCTTTAAGGTTCGTTTTATTGAAAACAGGAGGGAAGAAGAATATTTTTGGTTATCTTTGAAAATCAGGACAAAACAAAGATTTTTTAAGAGCATGCTTGACGGGACAGGACCCCGCTCCTACGTACCCTCACTGGAAGAGGGATCAAAGCTACGTAGTTCTCGGTTTTGGGTTTTGAAAAAGGATTGAGCTTTCGCGAAGACCGAACAACAACGGTTAGAATGGTCTCGCTACTAACTCCTTTTGAAAACAACATCATCATTAACGACCTAATCGGCAACAGCGCGATTGGTGTTTAATGACAATTGACTTATTTTTGGGAAATGAATAAGTTTTTGAAAATGGGATAGAGCTTTTGCGAAGACCGAACAACAACGGTTAGAATGATCTCGCTACTAACTCTTTTTGAAAACAACATCATCATTAACGACCTAATCGGCAACGGCGCGATTGGTGTTTAATGACGATTGATTTATTTTTGTTTTGAAAGTAAAAGTTTCTTTTTGTTTTTGAAATGATTTTAGGAAATGGGTTTTAGAAAAGAAGTAGAACATTTCAAATCAATTCTAAATCCATAACCAAATGCAAATGAATGAATAATACTCAGGCAAACATGAACATATCATTCATTAACCAAGATTAAACATGTCCATACAATCAAAGGGTTCAATTATTAAAGATGCAAAACAAAGTTCTCAAAGTAATTGTGTGTGTGCAAGATGGATTGTATTTACCCTAATGGCTCTATGCTACAACATGCATGTAGACTTACGTCTCCATTAGGAGGTCATACAAGTGGAGAGGAGGGCACACAATCAAGTCAAGACATTTACATGGCATCAAGAACAAGTGAATACAATTGATTGTAAACATAGAGTATTCTAAGTTGAATGATTGAATATGTAAGCAAGGATGCATGATTAGGTAAGCATGTAAGTGCATGAGTGTACAAGGAATGGATGCATAGCACTTTATTTATGAATGGATGGCATACAAGGTGATCAAAGTCAAAATATGGACCATTGGCACTGTTATTTTGAGAGACAATTACTGTGGATTTGCTTTTTGCCGAGGCGAAAAAGCAGAATGGACGGTGAGACAAGCAAGCAAAAATAATAAAGAAAAGACACATGAAATGAAAAGGAATCGATTTTTTATTGATTGGAATTCAAAAACAACATTTTTATTGATGATGATGATTTAGAAAATAAAAACATGTGCGCCCCTAACAACTGGTCCTGTGGCCTTGGGCAGAGCCACAGGGTTGCATTACAAATGACTACTTTAAATCAAAGGTCCCAGGAGGATCAACAGTCTTTCAATTCTTTAATTCTTTCACCAGCACTGCAGCGACAAACCAGGTTTGCACCACCCTCTTCTGACTTAGGACCGTTATTGATGACAGCAATTTGGTCGTATTGTTCCTCTCCCTCATCCCATCCTGTGGGCTGGATGTCTTCCATTCGGATTTGAGCACTCTCGGGAACGTCATACTTGACCAAGTAATCAAACTTTCCACTGGGCTCCCCTAGGGTATCCCAACATCCCTCTTCTGACTTAGGACCATTATTGATGACAGCAATTTGGTCGTATTGTTCCTCTTCCTCATCCCATCCTGTGGGCTGGATGTCTTCCATTCGGATTTGAGCACTCTTGGGAACGTCATACCTGACCAAGTAATCAAACTTTCCACTGGGCTCCCCTAGGGTATCCCAACATCCCTCTTCTGACTTAGGACCATTATTGATGACAGCAATTTGGTCGTATTGTTCCTCTTCCTCATCCCATTCTGTGGGCTGGATGTCTTCCATTCGGATTTGAGCACTCTCGGGAACGTCATACCTGACCAAGTAATCAAATTTTCCACTGGGCTCCCCTAGGGTATCCCAACATCTCTCTTTCATAGGCACCGCTATTACTTCCTCATTGATTTCTTTTTCATCTTCAATATCATGGGTCCCTATCTGAACCACGCACCGATCTATCAGGTCTTGCAGGATCATCTTAAAGCTTTCGCAATTCCCCACGCATGCGGAATCAGCACATCCTTCTTCATGGCAACATCCCTTTTTAACCACTCCAGCATGACATAACTCAGAGTAGATAACATCCAACGGGGTCTTAACCTTCTTCACGTCCTTTACCAATTGCCCGACAGAACCTTCTAAAGCATTGATAGCTGGCCTTTGATGATCTGGCACTGGATCAGTCGTTGTGCTTGGGCTGTCCTGTTTGAACGAGATCCACCTAGCATCTACTAGGTCTTGCACTACATGCTTGAAGGCTTTACAGTTCTCCACGACATGCCCCACCGCTCCCTCATGGAAGGCACAGGTACTGTTAGGGTTGTATCCTCTGAAATATGGTGGTCGGACGGGTTTCATTGGTCTTGTGGTAATGAGCTTGCTTGTGATGAGGTAGTTAAAGAGATCTGTGTATGGCATGGGGATGGAGTCAAACCGACGCGACTTTCTTCGTTCCCCTATAGCATTGTTGGCGCCAATAGGATTGCAGGGGACTCTTCCTCTTTTTATCTCGACTTCGAGTCTTGCCCCTACTCTGATCACATCTGAGAAGCTTGAAGGTCCCCTTCCGATCAGACGTTTGTAGAAAACAGCTGGGAGGGTATCCATGAACATAGACACTATTTCCTTCTCAGTCAACGGGGGCTTCACTTGTGCAGCTACACTTCTCCACCGCTGGGCATATTCCTCAAAAGACTCACGATCTTTCTTGCTCATAAACTGTAACTGAGACCGGTCTGGAGCTGGGTCCAAGTTATGCTGGTAGTACTTCAGAAATGCTTTAAAGAGATTCTTCCAACTATGAACATCGGAGGATGGCAGCTGCATATACCAGTCTAGAGACGCTCCAGTCAGACTGTTTTGAAAGAAATGGATCAGCACTTTATCATCATGGGCATAAGCTGCCATCTTCCTAACATACATCTTCAGATGGTTAGATGGACACCCAGTGCCGTGATATTGATCAAAGTCAGGTATTTTGAATTTAGGAGGAATGAAAGTAACAACTCCTTCAGGATTTTCAACAGCGATAGCCCCAACAGCGGCCTCACCCCTCTGCAGCATACTCATTTCCTCGGTTATCTGTGCTTCTTCAGCTTTAGTCTTCGGAGCTTGACTCTCCCGATCCAGCTGCTCAGGATTAAGAACCTCTGCAACTAACTCCTCTTGGCTCCGGCGGCCCTTATTCTTAAGATTCTGATTACTAGCCATCAACCTTGATTGCAGACGGGTGGAGTATCGGTGTTGGTGAACCAGCTTACCTTTCATTTCTGTTCGTTTAGATTTTTATTACATAAGAATCAAGATAAATGTATGGATGTATGAATGTATGTACAATGTTTACTTGATGCCGGGAACTACAGGTGCCTTATCTTGTCACAAGCGCATAAACTTTTTGTTTTTGATCTAGGAAGTGAAGTAAACGAGGAATTGAAATAGCAACTCAACCTTCTTCGTAACTGGGAAGCGAGAAGTAAGTGAAGCCTTGCTATTCGATTCTATTCTGATGCACCTATGACAAGACGGTACACTATTTGGTGATCCCCAGCAAGCAAAATGCAAATGAGATGTAATATGAATGCAAGTAAATGAATGCGGTATGATGCAATTATGATATGAATGATGCGTGTGGAAAAAATAAAGGCGATGCATATGGACGGAAGTTCAAAAATTGAGGAGCCACGCTACGTGCCGCCTCACGCACTGGTTTATTTGATGAAGGGAAATATATTATTATTTTTTTTGAAAATGAGGACCGTACGTCATTTCATATGGACCGGTATGAGAAAGGCTACAGCGGTAACTCTTTCTTTCTTTTTTTTTTTTTTTGAAAATGAAGTGGGCCATATGTTACTTCGTACGGACCGGCAAAAGAGGAAGCTACAATGGCAACCCTTTCCTCTTTTCTCTTTTTTTTTGAAAATTTCTTCTTTTATTCTAGTAAAGGCATGCCTAAACCACAATGCAACATGCAATTCGTATGCCCTCGTGTCCTACCAAGGTGGGAATCCTAAGTTCTAGGGCAACTTCAAAGGTTCCTCCCATGTAGCTCTATTCACTCCCTTACAAGGCTACCAGAGCTACAGTCCCTTTCACAAAACTCCCCACAAATGCAGCAAACTGCTAGGTGTGAGGCATCATGAAAGAGCACAACTCTGGTTGAAACTTTCGCAAGTAGCCAAACGGACAAAGGTCCTGATGGGCTCTCACTACTCGAATCTACTCTCCTAAATTTGCAGACCTGGGTTATGGTCCCACACAGAATATGTAATCATATGGTACAAGTGTAGTGTGTGTCAAGGGCATTTTCCCTAACACTACCCCACCTGCAAATGAAAACCAGACCAGTCCAGAAAATAGCAATCAATATCAAGTTGTCTACCCTAGGGTTTCATTCCTAAGATATCTACAAACAAGGATATTACTTACCTTAAGAAGAGGAGCCAAGAAGAGGGAACATAATAGAATAGGGGGAAAGATGCATAAACTTACCGAAGAAAGGGAGCGAAGAGGAAGGGATCATGGGGATTAGAAGGATGCATGTGCATAAGCAATAAAAGAAGAGGGGTAGAAGAAGAAAAATGCCTATGCTTATAATTATCTATAAAAAAGAAAGGCAAACAAGATATTAATCAACTCACAATACATTGAACCACACGTTTTAGTTAGTTAGGCTTGACCCTCGTCTTTTTTTTTAAAAAAATGTCCCCAGTGGAGTCGCCAGCTGTTGCACCCCGAAAAATCCCATTTGGACTTCTCAATGTACAACGTGGGAAAAGTTTGGAGCCGCCACCAATATTTTAATTTTTGGACCAAAACATTGAAAAAAGGTCCTTTTGAAAAAGGCGGGTGGTCTTTGAAAAACTAGAGACATGGGTTCGGGGGTCGATTACGCGTGAGGAAGGTATTAACACCTCACATGTCCTTTCTACCAAAAGGGAACCTCTAACTAAAGTATGTGGTTTCAATGTTTGATTTGGAAAATACCTAAGTTTGCCTATTTATTCCTTTGTTGAAAGATGCATTGAAAAGGATTTAACGAAAACCCTATTTATTATGGAAAAAGGAGAAAAAGAGCTTTTTAGAAAAAGGGCTTGACGGGACATGGCCCGCTCCTACGTATCTCCCGGTGCGATGGAGAACTCAAAGCTACGTAGTTCTTCTTTATCATTAAAAGGTTTTTATTTTTTATCTTTTTAGTGAATTTTCGAAATAGGACAAGTATTCAGCGAACGATTAAACTAACAGAGGTTATGGGTAATCACCGCTAAATACTCAAAAAAGAGAGTTGTACCTCTAGTCAAACGAACAAAGGTTCTGATGGACTGTTTGATAACAACTCGTTTTTATTATCTTTTTTTTGAAACTGATTTTTGAAAGAGATTGATTCGCGCGATGATCAAACTAACAAAGGTTATGATGGATCATCGTTTATTATTCTTATGAGAAAAGGACATTGCTACTAATAGCTAAACGAACAAAGGCTCTGATGAGCTACTAGCAACAATGGGTTTGAAAATGACTTTTTGGTTTGTTTTGTGAAAATGGTTGGTTTAGGGTTGCGAAAAGGATTTTTATTTGTTGCGCTTGACGAGAACGAGACTCGCTCCTACGTATCCCAAATGGGAATCAAAGCGACGTAGTTCTAAGGGTTTTTTTAAAAGTGTGCTTGACGGGTTACGACCCGCTCCTACGTACCCTCTCTGGAAGAGGGATCAAAGCTACGTAGTTCTAGGGGTTTTTTTAAAAGTGTGCTTGACGGGTTACGACCCGCTCCTACGTACCCTCTCTGGAAGAGAGATCAAAGCTACGTAGTTCTAGTCTTTTGGTTTTGAAAGCGTTTTTGTGTTTTATCTTATTTAAATTTTTTGGAGTTTTTGAAATAAGACTCAAGTATTCACGAATACCAAACAAGCAACGGCTTCGAGTGGCGTTCATTACTAACTCGAAAGAAAAGAGTCAAAACCGGTAATCAAACAAGCAAAGGCTTCGAGTGATTACAAGTAACAACGTTTTATTATCTTTTTGAAATCATTTTTAAGAAAAGGGGGTGAGCATCGGTGATAATTATCACTAATAGCTCATGTAGTCTTTAAAGTTTGAATTTTGTCTGTGTTTAATTAAGGTGTGGGAGCTTTCATGATAGCCAAACAAGCAAAGGCTTCAAGTGACTACCACTAATAACTCCTCATTAGCGATCAAACAAGCAAAGGCTTCGAGTGATGACTAACGATTTATTTAAGAAAAATGCCTTAGAGTTTTTGTTTGAGAAAACATTTGACTTGGGTTTGAAGACTAGTTTTGGAAAAGAATTTGATTTGGAAAAAGTTTTGAAAGATAAGTAGAACATTTCCATCAACATATCAATTTCTAACCAAGATACAATTCCCTTAATTACACTTCATACAAGCATTACAAATCAAAGAGATACATCTATGCATAAAAGTGGCCCTTGGCCGAATGCTCCTCATGCAAAAATCAACATCAATTTCATGCTAAAGTTCACAAGTTAGCACACAAAACATCACAAGATGCAACCCTATTCCAACATATGAGACTACAAGACAAACCTCAAGCAAGACATACATTTATTCAACAACAAAATCAAAGGAAAAAAAAACAATGGAAACCCTAATCCTACCCTTGAACCCGAAACACAAACTAACCCAAACCAAGTCATTTTTCAACTACAAATCATCAAATACACAAGACAATACTTGAACCCTATTTTTTACATTCTGGTCGAAGCTTATCAAACAATAATCCATCTTCAATTTCATACCAAACTTTGCAAATTATTATACAAAAGAAACATAAGATACCACTTTAAAGTGTAAACATTAAACAAAATTGAATCATATAGGGTAATCCTTTCACTTAGATTAAAGTGCCATGGGCACAAGTGAAAATCAACTTACCCCATCATCAACATCTAGCAATGAGCAAAATAGAACACATAAACCAAGAAAATAAAGTTGAATCCTTTCTAGCCATCTTCATCACTTACATTAAAGTGCACTAGGCACTAGTGGTGACTCCCAGAGCTAAATCATCAACAACCAACCAAAAACCAATTAAGGAACATATGAACTATGAAACTAGATTAGGGTAAAGATCATGAATTAGGCCCAAGGCTGAAGCAAAAAGAAAAGGAAAACATGTTTTTATTTGGTGAAAATCACATGAACAAAGAGCAAATCACAAGAACAACACATAATCAACACATAGTCACAAGAACAATTTATTTTGTGGGTGAGATACCAACTCTCACCCACAACAGCCCCTAATCTACATTTAAATGATGTTATGAGATGTAAATATAAGTTGAAAAAGGATTTTGATGCAAGAAAGTGGATGAAAATGCAAAGGGTTTTAGGTTATACCTTAGTTCCAAGCTAAACAAGAGTAGAAATGAAAATCAAGAGTAACCAATCACCAACACTCCTCAAAAATCACCAACAACAGCCACGTAACCTTGAAGGAACAACCCCTTTGATGATGTAAATGTGGAATCAAAGATGAAAGGAAGAGGATATATGAATATGGAATGAGTTTTAAGTGATTTAGTGGATGAAAGTTGAAGAAATTGAGGAGGAGAATGAGGGGGAGGTTTCGGCTGGGCAAAGGAGAGGAGGAGAGGGTTTTTTCAGCTGATTGTGTGCTAGGGTAAAAATGAGAGTGAGTCCCTTAGCCTCTCCAATTTTTGGGCTTTTATGTGGAGGTCATTTTAAGGGTATTTGTGACAATGTGCTTTTTGCAATCCACCAGGATTTGAGATAGAATTTGAATGGAGGGTCAAGATTGCAATGCACAAGGATTAGGGACACTCAAGAAGCACAAATGAGCTGGTTGTGAAGGAGTGCACAAGGTTTTGGAGGTTTTTTGGAGAGCAAAAATTGTTGAGGGCCCTTAGGTCTTTTTACATTGAGTTATAGCCTAGGATTTGATCAAAAATTTTAATCAATGGCTATGGATCATTTCACAAGGATCATGGGAATCAAAGAGCACAAAAAAATGGGCTGGAATTGATAGGAAATTCGCAGCACATAGGAGAGAGAGTGAGTGGAATTGCAACTTGTACTATTGTACTACACTTGACCTTTCAAAATTCAAAGGAATATAGATTATTCCTTTCAAGATAATTCTTCTAAATTCATGCCATTTTGGGCCATGTCCCATGATTAAATGATTGGGCTCTGAATTTTATGATCTCACCAATCCCAAAACTGATTTGTTGACCCCACTCCAAAGGAAATGACCATTTTACCCTTTTGTTCAAAAACCGAATTTCATGCCAAAAATATTCCCACGATGCACAAAAAATACACAACTCCACTCACTTGGACTCACATAAATTCCTCAAGAGATGCATAATGGTTTTTACCGAGAAATTATTTATTTTAGTGAAATGACCAAAATGCCCTTTTGGTCCCAAAAACCCTAATTTTGCTCCAAACTTCATTTCCACTCTAAGAATGATCCTGAGGACCCTTTGGATGACTCTAAAACTCTAGAAATGCATGCATGATGAGAAAATAAGTCTTTTGGCGAAATTACCAAAATACCCTTTGAACTAGGAAAAACCCTAGAAACCTTAGAAATGCTCTAAAGTGCTCTAAAATGCCATACAATGCTTTTCTAACCCTAAAATGCATTCTGAAACTTCTAAGATGCAAGCATGATACTCTTCCTAACCTCTAGGATGAATGCTAAGACTTGATTTATTTTTGATTGAAAATTAGGGTTTTGACCTAAGCCGGACAAAATTGGGGTATGACAATGAGCACTACAAAAAATGTTGCCTTTAGCGACGGAATTAGAGAGGGACTTCAAGTCCCTCGCAAAAACTGATATTAGCGACGGCATTAGCGAGGGCATAGAGCTGTCGAATTTTTTTAAGCATTAGCGACGGAAATTTTAGCAATAGCGACGGCCAGGCCGTCGCTAATGGCCTGGGCGGGAAAAATTAGCGACGGCTATAGTGTCCCTCGCAAATGTTTTTTGACCGTTCAACGCGTGGAACTGCGTGGAAATGGGCGTAACGGTTAGCGACGGTCCATGCCGTCGCTAATGCCGTCGCTAATGTCAAATTAATTTCCAAAACTGAATCTCAAAACAGAAACCCTCATTTCTCTCTTCTCCTCTCTCTCACCGCCTCTCTCTCTCCGCCTCTCTCTCTCCGCCTCTCTCTCTCACCTACGACGGCCGCCGCACCACCACCATCAACTACCTACGACCTCCTCTCTCCGTCACCTCCTCACTCCGGCTCTCTCTCTTCGCCTCCTCACCGTCTCTCTCTCCGCCTCTCTCTCTTCCTACGGCCACCGAGAAGCCGCCAACGCCGCCAACGCCACCACCCTCACAACCACCACCACCATCCTCACCTACCTACGACAGCTCCTCTCCGCCATCTCGCCCTCTCTCTCTCCGCCTCTCTCTCTCACCTACGGCCAACAACCACCCACCACCACCGTCACAACCACCCACCACCACCGTCACAACCACCCACCACCACCAGCACCTACTTTCTGCTGTCTCTCTCTCAGCCCCTCTCTCTCAGCCTCTCTCTCTCTCACCTGCGAAATTTAACTGTGCACCGCCGCCACCACCACCGCCGCCACGACCACCACGAATTTCTGCCCTCTCCCTTTTGTAGGTTTTGACATTTTTTTATGATATTTTTTTGATATTGATTTTTTAAATTTGTTTTGATTTATGTTTTTTGATTGATTTAGGATTGACATCGTTGGTGTTTGGAGTTTAAGAACCGCACCAGAGTGCGCATCGTCACCGAACAACCGCAACAGACGTCAATCTCATAACGGTTAGTTTAATTGAAAAATATTTAATTATTGTTTTGATGAACCCTAGGTTAGATGACTGTGTGTTGTTGATGGAAAAGGGTGAGGGACATCCTAACCCCCATGTGGCCACGTGGTTGGGCAGTAGCGTGGGCGTTAGCGAAGGAAGGTTGCCACGTAGCTGAGCATTAGCGAGGGAATTAGCGAGGGGGTTAGCGAGGGAACGTGGCCACGTGGCTGAGCATTAGAGAGGGAATTAGCGAGGGAATGTGGCCACGTGGCTGAGCAGTAGCGAGGGACTTAGCGAGGGACCATGGCCACGTGGCTGAGCATTAGCGAGGGATCTAGAGAGGGACACTGCCCTCGCTAATTAGCGAGGGACCCAAATCCCTCGCTAATCGCATTTGCGAGGAGGGAATTAGCGAGGGACGTTGTCCCTCGCTAATTCCCTCGCAAATGACTGTTAGCGAGGGAATTTGGTGATTTAGCGAGGGATTTTGCCGTCGCAAATGACCTTTTTTTTTGTAGTGGAGATGGTAAAGTAAAAATGCATAAGGTAAATGGGAAGTGGTAAAATCTTTTTATGTTTTAGTAAAAAATTAATGAAGTAGTAAAAACCAAAGTAGTAAAATATTTTTATGTTTTGGTAAAAAGTTAATGAATGGTAAAGTAAAAAGGTAAACAATAAATAAACACTTAAAACCAAATTGAATCACATAGAGCAATCCTCTCACTTTGAGGAAAGTGCACTAGGCACTAGTGAGAATCAACTTGTCTATCATCAACAATGAGCAATAAGCAATCTAAAATGCAAAGATTAACTAAACACAACAAATAAGTTGAATCATCTAGAGCAATCCTCCCACTTTGAGCAAAGTGCACTAGGCACTAGTGAGAATCAACTTGCCTATCATCAACAATGAACAATAAGCAAATTAAAATGCAAAGATTAACTAAACACACAAATAAGTTGAATCACCTAGAGCAATCCTCCCACTTTGAGCAAAGTGCACTAGGCACTAGTGGGAATCAACTTGCCTATCATCAACAATGAACAATAAGCAAATTAAAATGCAAAGATTAACTAAACACACAAATAATTTGAATCACCTAGAGCAATCCTCCCACTTTGAGCAAAGTGCACTAGGCACTAGTGGGAATCAACTTGCCCATCATCAACAATTTACAACAAGCAAATTAAGACACAAAAATGAATGGACACATAAACTAAATTGAGTCATTTCTAGCAATCTTCATCACTTAGGTCAAGGTGCACTAGGCACTAGTGGGAATCATATTGCTAAATCATCAAACAACAAAAGTAACATTTAACACTAAAATGAAATACTAATAACAAGATTAAACATCACTAAAAAAAAGAACAACAACAAAATCAACTTGAAAAATTTTTAGATCTATAAGCATGTGAACCAAAGGAAACATAGATCCACATTTTATTTAATAAGAAAACACCAAAATCAACACTAAGCAACATAGATCTATTTTTTGCAAGGATTTATATGATTAAGCAAGGAAGCACAACAAAATCATATCAACCCTAATTTTTTTATGATATGCGAAATACTAAAGCCTATAAACAACAACTTTATTTATGAAATCTAGTGCAAAATATGTAAAGATGCAAGGGAAATTATTCAAGTAGAAGAATAACTCCTTCAAGGCCAAGGACCCATCTCAAACACCCAAAGCTCCCTAAGTCTTTGTCAAAATGTTTGAAATTGATCCTCAAAGCAAACAACAATCAAGAAGGAGTTTGGAGTAGAGGAGAAATTATGTAAGAAAATTAAATATGAGGTGCAAAGCTCCAAGGATTACCTCAAAACTACAATGAAATGAAGAAGGAGATGATAAACTCAAAAATTACCAGCTCCTAGCAATTTGATGATGCAACCTTGAGGAGAATGGAAGGAAAGATGGTGATCTAACAAGAAATGGAGGATTTGGTGGTTGATTTTTGAAGAAAATATATGGAAGAGGGGAGGAGGGGCTACGGTTTTGGTGAGAGAGGGAGAGGGGGTGTGCTAGGGTTTTGTGTAGGAGAATGAGAGGCTTATGAGAAGCAAAAAGAGAGGATCCTTAGGCGTGGGAATGAGGGAGTATTTATAGGATGAAACTAGGTCTAAGGGTAGTTTAGTCTTTGTGATTTTGATGAGCTCTAGGATTGAGTCTTAAAATTAAATGGAGGGTTAGGATTGATCCTCACATGGATTGAGGGTAGGAAGAAAACACAAAATGTGAGAGTGAGAGAGTGGGGGGCGAAAGTTAGAGGGTAAAAAAGAAAAGAAAAAATGAATTTCTTATTTTGGAAGAGATATTTTATGTGAGGTAGGGTTAAGGGCATTTTAGAGAAGAATTGTTACCAAAAAGGGAAATTTGGGTTTTCTTATGAATAGGTTAGTGTAAGTGAGTGGAGTAATTTACCAAATAGGGTATAATGGAAGAGTGTGGAAGAAATTGGAGAGAGAGGGAGAGAGAATTCGTAGGTGGGGGAGGAAGAGAGAAAAAAAACTTGTTTTTTTGGTCTTTTGTCTTATTGAGGACACTTCCCTTTTTTTGAGTTTTTTTGAAATTGAAATTTTTGGGCATGGGAAATAATGGGAATACAACTATTGAAAATGTGTCACATGGTTTTGGGCACCATAAAATATTCCCTCTAGTCACCTATGACAATAAAAATTGTCACTTAAGAATTGAGGAATATTTAATGGTCCCTTTTTTATTTTCTTATGCACTAAAAATGAAAAAAATACATTTTTAATTATTTTGACTAGGGTTTTCTTTTCTAAAAAATTGTACAAAAATTATCCTTGATAGAATAAAAATGTACTTTTTGTGGATGTGCATTTTTGGTGAGAAAATCATCTTTTTGCGAAAAAAGACCAAAATGCCCTTTTTGACCCTAAAACCCTAATTCGCCTAAAAAGTGCATTCCAACCCTAAAAATGATTTTAAAGACCTTGGAATGACTTCTAGGACCCAAAATGCAATGCATGATGCTCTTCATTCTTCAATTTATTTATTTATTTTTTTGTGGAAAATTAGGGTTTTGACCTAAGCCGGACAAAATTGGGGTATGACAACACCCAAGAGTACTTCCGAGGGACGTTCAGAGGGAGCGCCAGGGGAACATCAACCGGCCCAACCCCGGCGCTGGGATATTGATCGGAGTCGTTCTTCACAAACGGGATTCCCTTGGCGATCAAGCCCATCCTCGTTGTTGCGCCTTTCAGCAACCTCGGCTTCGCTATCGTCGGAACCCCAGCTAGTGCTCCCTTGCTCTTCGTCGTTCGGTTCGGTGTCGGACTCCTCCAAGTCAAGAACCACTATCTCAGGTTGATCTTCCTCCGGTAACTCATTGCTAGGAACTCCGGGAAAACGGTCGTCAGCAGGAAAACTAGCTGGAGCAGAACCCAGACCGTCTTGAACCTCGGGTCCAACCGACCAGGGGGCACCAGTACGAGTTTCAACCGAATCTCCAGGAACAGAAGCCATCGCTTTGGCAACAGCAGGGCGATCTACGTTAGCAACCCGACGGGTCTGTTTCGTTCTCGCCAGATCGGACCTGCCGAAATGGGGGCTTGGCGGGCCAGGTTGATACTAAACAGTGGGTCTACAACCAAGTCGGAACCCGACCTGACGAGCCCCACTCCGTATCAATAAATACGGGCTTGGAAAGGCCCGTACCATGGCCTAAAGCAAGAAGCGACAAGGAAAAGAAGGGGACTAACCTTATAAGATGGGAGGCTTGCCGACACTTGAACTTGATCGCACAGTTCAACGACCTCGCTATAACTCACCACGGAACTCTGAAATATGGAGGCTAAGAGACGGGGTTAAGATCGGAGGTCAGAGCAAAATTATGAAATCAGTGCAAGGGAAGGAGGTCCCCTCCAATATTTATAGGAAATCGACGCCTCAAAGTGGGCTTGGGCCTAAACTACGCGACCCATTGCTAGCCCTTAGGCAGGCGCGTCCCTCCAAGCACCACATTACTCCAATCATCCTCGAACGACGCGTCCCATCAATAACAACAATGACAGGCGCGGAAATCGATGCGTCACCTTAAATGAAACGCCTCGAGCCACTCGGCCTACCTCAGTCTCGGAAGATCGCCAACTGTACTGGGTCGGTGCGTCACTTTAAAACGAAACGCCTCGAGTCACTCGGCCCACCTCGGCAGACCGTCGGAAAATCGGCACGGCTTGAGTCTCTCACGCTCAGAGGTTGGGGGCAAAACGTAAGCTGAAGCAAAGCCCGACCTTGAATGATCATCACGGTCTTCCAAAAACAAGAAGTCTAGCCCGCCCAAGGCGACTCGATTTGGGGGGCAACTGTTACAGATTGGGCCTTTACTACTAAGGCCCAACACCACATACAGATCCATCAACCAATGGTGGTGATTAAAGACCTAGATCCAATGGTTTCCATTGGATCCCAAAACCTATAATAAGCATTCAATGCTAGCATTAAAGGTACACATTTTTCCAATCCTCTCACTTGTAATTGACCCACTCACTGACTTGAGCGTCGGAGTGTCATTGCAGGTACCACCCCACCTCGGATCGGAGCATCAGCCCGGATTGACCAAGAACTCAAATACCAACTATTTCGGATCGGACCTGGTATTCAAGATCGGATACAAAGTCAGGGATACGGTATCGAACACAACCCGAATTGGTTCTGCTGGAGTTGTAAGGAGACAGGCTGTGGATATCTCACCCCTTCGTCGTGTTAATCAAGCCATCTATCTTCTAACCACTGGTGCCCGTGGCTGCTTTCAGAAATATTAAGACAATTGCTGAATGTTTGGCTGATGAACTTATTAATGCAGTAAAAGGTTCATCCAACAGGTATGGATTTGCAAAGTGTATTACTGGAACATTAAGTTTGGATTTATGATATGAGCTTTGTTACTAGTGCGTTTTAGTTTTTTTGGTTTGTTCGACTTACTGAAAAATACTGCTACGTTTCAGTTATGCAATCAAGAAGAAGGATGAAATTGAGAGAGTTGCAAAGGCAAATCGTTAAACAGCTTGCGGCAGCAGCAGTATTTGCAACCGGAAAGATTTTTTATTTCATCTTTGTACTTCATTTATTTGTATTTTATCGGCTCTAGTTTCTTAGCCTTTTTTTAATTATGAACGTTTTTGTTGCTTAAACGGAAAAAGATTTTTATCGATACTTTTAAGTTTGGGTAACAACCTTCATAAATCATACTATGATAATTTCAATGAAGGTGTAAGAATTTAGTCACCCTTTCTTGTATTATTGCATAAGGTCATGAATATACGGTCCAGAATCTTAAATCCAAAGAAATTGAACTTGACAGTTCAGAGTATATCAACATATTCCAGAAAACATTAAGCAAGCTTTTGAGAAATAAAATAAACATTATGTATGGTTAAGTGAGCTAAATCATCAAATTTTCATTAAGAGAAATAAAATGGTCAGTATAAAAGTTGTGTTGAAGCATGGAGTAGCTACTTTAGCTTCCATAAAAATTTCAATAAACAATTTTGGAGACAAGAAGGTTACGGTTCTTATGGTCTTTTCAAGTATTTAATGAGAGGCCAAATTGGCCCCAATATTAGGACCAACATAGACTCTTATGTTCTACATCACTGACCAGGAGGGCACTTTGGCAAATTAACGGACAATTCAGCATGTAGGGAGCACCCATCAAGAACATAATGCATGTGTTCTTGAGTTGGTTGTGTTCATGAGTTGGTTTGGACCCAAATCTGTTACTTGAACTAAATAGATTAGATTTACTCGTTTCGGGTTGGTTTGGTTTCTATGCTTTTTCTCCAAAATCCAAAAAAACCAATTTTATATTGGACAAGATGATTCAGATTACTCTTGCTAGTCATTCACAAAAATGTTAGGGCTGTTTTTTTTGGTACCCACTTATACCATATACCCCCCTTTTACCATAAATCTCCAAAATATCCCTAAATTTCCAGAAATACACATATTTATGGAAATACACATATTTCCGGAAGGCAGATATATGGGTTTTTTCGGAAATACCTCAAAATTCCAGAATTCTCTGGAATTTAACCTTTCGGAAATACCTCAATTTAGTGTATTTTCGGAAGGTTTGTTTTTTCTTTGAAATTTCGTTTTAATTAATACAGTAAAAATACATATAATAGGAATGCCCAATAATACAGTATCAATACAATAAAAATAATACAACTAAATGTCCAAAATCATGTAAAGCAGCAAAGAGACTATCATAGACATCCTTAGGAATGTCGTCGACTTCGTCTACTGACAAAAGATTATCATAGACATCCTGGACATGCCTAGCTATCTTCATCATGGACTCTAAGGGAAGTGGACCAACATACTCAGCAGCTGTAGGTGCATCCTCTGGAGGCGAAGTCGGAGCTGGAGGTGAAGGCGGAGCCGGAGTTAGGCGGGGAATGGACACCTGCAAGTACCATGGTAGGTACTCGTCATCACAAGCACCCTGGATGACTGTCTGTCGACCGCTGTCCCTGAAAGTCCGCGCTGGGGACTGATAGAACATCAACTACTGTACTATGACCTCCGTAGATGGACGTGGGCCCGAAATAGGTGGATCAGGAATCTGTTGGACATATCCAAACAGCCAGCGAACCCTATCTGGCATATAAGGCACAACCACATCCCCCCACAGCAGCCAACCTCTGAATAATGAAATGTTGTGAAACCTGAGGTGCTGTTTGTGGTCGTCCCAGGGGCTCCATATGACCTGCTCCCCTCTGCAAGTCATCAGCAGCTGCCGAAACTCTGGAAGCTTGATACTAACACACTTCTTGTTGGCCCACCTGCTGCAACGTGGAAGTGTACTGGCACCGAAGTCTTTTCGCACCACGATGGTGGGGAAATACTCATATATCCAGCACTAAAAAAATAATTAAAAAAATAAATAAGTAATTATATAAATAAAAGTAATTAAAAAGAAATAAAAATAATTAATTAATTAATTACCTGCAGCAGAGAAGCGTATCCGCCAATCTGCGACGTCTCGCAGTAACAAGCATCATTCAGCTGCTCGTAGATAATAGCTAGAGCAACTGGACCCCAAGCCCACTGGCCACACAGGTCAAAGTCAGAAATAAGAGTCACCCACTTGACAGGGACAGATGTGTGACTCTTGTCGGCAAAAATGATGCTGCCCAACAAGTGTAGCAGATAGCATCGTGCCGCCTGATCAGGATGGTCGCGCTGCATGTTCTGTGTGTATGCGGCCGTCAAGAAAGAAAATCTGAATGCCGGTCCCCTGTTGAACTGACTCTCTTGCCAGCAGGCTGTGTGGTCTATGCCCAGCAGGCCAACTCCAGCCTGGATAGCATCGGC